>JAVXUP010000715.1:0-364844 GCA_033070095.1 Escallonia herrerae
TGATGATAGAACCAGTGGTTAAGCCACCGACAGATGAGGCCAGAGTTGCGCCGAGGGGGGAGACAGCAGTGCCCTTGACTTTTGATGATGGTAGAGTGAGATTGTATGATCCGGATCAAGATAAGATGATGGTGGAGGGAGCTGGCCACGGTGGCTGATGGAGCTTTTCACGGTGCCGTGGAGTGGTCCGTCGATGGGAGAGGAGCCACGGGTGCCGTCACCATATGTGCTTGCTCTGAGCTGGGATGAGGCGCATGTGATGTTGCCAAGATATGTTCTGGGGTTGTTGGTGGAGAGGGAGGATATACCGTGGGCACCTATAGTGTTCAAACCGGGTGGGACTTTTAGTGTCAGCACATGGTAGAGACGCCGCGGTGGGAGGCGCTATTGCAGAGGTTGGGGTTATTGCCGGCAGTGGACATTACGGGGTGGGGCCTGGAGTTGTATAGGCATACGCCCGGGATGACCCTGCTGCTGTCGAGGTGGAGCACTCAGACACATACCTTTGTGACTGAGTTCGGAGAGATCAGGCTGACGCTGCTGGATGTGATGATGCTGACGGGGCTGCCGATGCAGGGAGAGTTGGAGGCGCGTGTGACGCGGCTCAGTGGTGAGGAGCGCTTGTTGCAGACACAATTGCTGAATATTTTAGCGGAGACGAGGCAGCACCGGAATGGAACATACGGTGGGTGGCTCTGACTGTTCTATGGTACGGCGCAGGCGAGGTCGGGGCAGAGATTGGGCGCTATTGCTTACTTTGTGATGGGGCCGTATCACAAGGACGAGCGGTATGAGATGGTGGCCTTCCTGACGATGTTCTTATCGAGGTGAGTATCGTACTTTCCATAGATTGTATGTGTGCTCATGTGACTTTATTTGATACATAATGAGTTGTTGTTTGCTTGCAGGTTTGTGTTTGAAGGGACGCCGGAGGATGGCATTTCTCCGAGGGTGATTCCCCTGGCGATTCGGATGGTGTAGGGAAAGCGCGTTGGGCTGGCTCTTGTGTATCTGGGCACCCTGTATTCACGTCTAGATCAGTTGGTGAATGACGTGAAGCGGTCGCATGGGCGGTACCAAGTGGTGACGTACGTGGACTGGATGTTTTTACAGAAGTACTTGTACGAGTGCTTTCCAAATTATCGTCCGGTAGGATTCTCGCGCCAGCATCCGGTACCGATGATGAGGACAGTGACGCATGGGGGCAGGTCACAGGAGGTGGCGGTGTGGTGTAGCGGATCACGGGCGTTTGCATGGTCGGGCATCAAAAGGCCTGATTGTCCGCTGTCACGGTTGATAGATTCGCGTGAGGCGTGCTTGGCGCGGCCGTACAGAGATATGCACGCGTTGTATGGAGTACCCCCTGGTTGCATGGACAGGAGATGACGAGGGACTTGACCAGGAGGGGCCCTGGCGCCGGCGGATGTCGTGCTCTTGGTGGCCTATTTTCCCAGTTGGCTTCCGGTGATGACTGACGATGGTGGGAAGCCCACGGAGAATCTGTATTACGTGGCCCGGTATTGCCCAGACCGGTTGTCGCTGGCGTTAGGCTATGACTTGGAGCCACCGTGTGGATATCGCGGCCCGTGGAGTGTGACGACCGCGTTTGGGTACACGCGGTATGATAGAGTCGTGAGTGGCCGGCACCGGTGACAGAGTGGACCGGGGACAGCGGTAGCGGGGGCAGTGACTGTGGAGTACGCACAGTGGTGGGAGCGACTGCGTGAGTTGGGCGGGGTGGTTGGCACAGCCATCGGGTACACGTCGTCTGGTGGACGTGTTCGCATGTGACCGGGCATTGAGTTGATATCGGTGACAGCTGCGAGGCAGGCTGGCATGCTGGCGCTAGTGTCGGGGAGTGCTGCTGGGGGCTCTGAGAGAGATCCAGACGAGGAGGGCGAAGGGTCTGAGGATGAGGCCCCGGGGGAGGACCGCGGAGAGGAGCTGGCGATGCCGGCATCGTGAGTGCCAGGGGCCACTGTCGGCGCTTCGGGTAAGTATGATGGAGAGTGCTCATCAGGCGAGTGCAGGCACTTCGGGCTCACGCTTGGCGTGGTCGAAGAGGCCGCGGGAGGCATCGGAGGAGCCAGCGGTTGAGGTAAGACTTGCTGTTACTATTTTTTTTGATTAAGTCTTGGTTATTAACGTCATAATAAAAAAAAGTTGACGTACTAACGGTTCCTTTGACAGGGATATGAGGAGTAGACGGTGGAGGGAGTCGGTGATGCAGGTGCGGCTGTCGAGGCAGAGGAGGCGGTGGTAGTTGAGGTAGATGAGCTGGCAGGCGTGGGTGAGCCAGAGGCGGTTGATACACCGGGGGCTGGCGTGAGCGGCAGGGTGAGTCCACTGCCGGGTGCTGAGGAGAGAGTGGAGGAAGTGTATGGTGGGGCGGTCGACGAGTCGCTGATGTTTAATGCCAGTGGCTACTGGTGGACAGGCACAGAGGCGGAGGCTGTGGTGGTTGAGCGAGAGGACCTGGTGGATTTGGAGCCTGCGGTGGCACCCCCGGTTCAGGAGTCAGAGATTTTGGTACAGCCTGTTGCGGAGCGTCAGCAAGACGTGTCGTCGGGGTTGGCTGTCGAGGCGGGGGTGACATGGATGGTGATGCACTTAATGACTGTCGGTGCACAGGCAGCGGGAGGAGTGTGAGAGAGGTCTGTGGTGGTGGGGAGTGGTGTAGTGGTTAGGGAAGTGAGTAGGGATCGTCGAGTGGGCAGGCCGACGTCGTATCGTGGGAGAGTCTCCAGTTGCCTGCTGAGACAGTGCGCCAGTTAGAGCTGGTGAAGGCAGCGTACAAGATGTTTGATGGAGTGACTGTAGAGAACCCAGTGCTGCAGAGGTGGGTGTATGTAGGGTTCGTAGAGTGGTTACTGCCCTTTGCGAGTATTCCTGCGATGGGCTGGTCGACAGCATTCATTGAGCGGTTGCTGACAGAGTTTGCGTCGTTCACCTCTCTAGGCTTGCAGTTGGATTGGATGGCTGATTTCTTGAGGTCGAGGAGCGAGGGCAGTGCCATGGGGGAAAGGATGGCCTTGGTGCAGATGGAGGAGGTGCTACTCGAGAGGCAGCGCACAGGGCTGGAGGTGGAGCGGTCAGAGATTAGCGGAGAGCTGGGAGTGATCGACAGGGAGGTGGCGGAGATAAAGAGGCAGCTGACCGAGCTACAGAGATGGCTGAGTGACCTGCAGAGGCAGCAGGCTGATGTAGAGGTTTGAGAGGCTGAGCGTCTGAGGTGACAGGCCGAGCTCAAGCGAGATGGTCGGTGATGCAGGTTCAGCATCACACGTTGGAGGCGTTTAGCTCTCATCTGGTGGTAGTGTTGTTGTCTAGCTTTCTATAGGGCCTACGATGGATCGATGTATAAACATTGCCCGATAGTGGCTGAAAAACTTTATATGTATGTATATATATATATATATATATATATATATATATATATATATTTCTTGTTGGTGTTATGAGCATGGATGTGTGTTGTCTTATTGGCGTTTGTTGTGGATGCATAGCGTTCTTGTTGTTTGTTACGATTGTCGAATGTCTTGTGTCTGATGGTTGTCCATTGGTGTTCCCCCCTTCCAGTCGAGGGCAAACAACTTAGTGACTAGGAGTGAGTAAAAAGGCAGGCTAAGCATAAACGTATGTAGCGAATAGACTGTATATTGATAGTGCTCGGATTAAAATGCTATTTCATAAAAAAGAACTTGTAATGAGCAACAAGAGTTACAAGTCAGGATATGCGTGTATATACAACAAAATGCTGCGTAAGTGTTCTAAACTGCGTGTGGGAGGTCATGGGGAACAAATTGCAACTGGTCACGCATAGTATTTCTTTAGGTAGCGACCGTTGACAGGGGCCGTGAGCCGTCCGTCATCTGGGTTGAGCAGGAGGTAGGGGCCGATGCTACTGGCTGTATGCACTTCGAGTGGTCCCTCCCAGTTGGGTGTGAATTTAGGGGCTGACAGGTTGGCCCGCACATGCTTGGCGGCTCGGAGGACAAGGTCGCCCTCTACGAAGGAGCGGGGTTTGACGGTCTTCCCGTAGGCTTTGACAAGTTGCTCGTGGTGTTTCTTCATTCGGCGCATGGCGTTGGCTCTTTTTTCATCGAGGCCTTCAAGGGCCATCATTCTGGTTTCCTCCTCCCTGAGGCCACTGCTGAGGGCTAGTCGGGCCGAGGCGACCCCGACCTCGGCTGGTACCACACACTCGTCCCCGTAGACAAGGGAGAAGGGTGTGGCCTTCGTGGATTGTGTCTGGAAGTTCTGTAAGCCCAAAGGGCATGGCTCAGCTTTTCGGACCAAGAGCCGCTTGCGTCATGAACCATGCGTGACAAAACACGCAACAAGGTTTTGTTGGAGGCTTCAACTTGACCGTTTCCTTGCAGATAGTAAGGGGTTGATGTGGTGTGATTGATGTCATGCGCTTCCATGAGAGTCCAAACATCCCGGTTGATGAATGGCGTGTCGTTGTCGGGATGATGCATCGGGGGATGCTGAAACGTTAGATGATGTGATCACGCAAGAAGTTGGCAATGGCGCCTCCCGTCGCTTTTCGTAGAGGTATGGCCTCGAACCACTTTGTGAAACGCTCCGTTGCGACCATGATCCATATGAGGCCTTTCAACGGCGGATGTATGGGGTCGATAAGGTCAAGAGCCTGAGAGTGAAATGGCCAAGGGGCCACGATCATACGAAGATCGGACGTTGGGGTGTGCATTTTGTCAGCATGTCTCTGGTAGGGTTGGCAATGTCGGACATGAGAGATAGAGTCATATTCCATGGTCGGCCAATAGTACCCCAACCTTAGCAGTTCTGCATACTGCTTTTGCGATCCCTGATGCTCCACACAGGCACCATTGTGCACTTCATTAATTACTTCCACGGCCGAGGTACCCTGTAAGCACCGTAGGGTGCGCCCTGAAAACCCTTTACAAAATAATTTGCCTTCTGTCACAAAATATCTGACCGATTGGCGCTTGACAGATCGTGTCGAGCTGTGGTCCAGTGGTAGGAGCCCATGAGTTAGGTATTGTAGGAAAGGCTGACGCCAGTTACCGTCGACGTTAATGACAAGAGCTTCTGCGCTATCTGGCACATACAGGCATTCCGAACAATCCCGCTGTACATCCGAGGCATCTTTGGCCATGGATGGCCAAAAGAGGCCCATGCGTTGGAGGCAACGGTATAGAGGGGGGCCGTCGAGGCCACAACATTTCTGATGACCGAACTGTAGTTTATGCTTTGCTTCCGTCGGGGCCAGGCATCTGGCCAGAGTGCCTCCGGGACATCGTTTGTACAAGACGTCTCCCAACATCAAGAAGTCCGTGAGGGTGGAGGCAGAAGCAAGAGATGGCAACTTAAGTTGGTCGACGATTGGCTGCCTCCAATCACCGACAATAGTGTCTTTTGGGACTAAATTCAATGTCGTGCATGGTGTGGTCCTTCTGATGATGGTTAGCATTTGCTGTTCACCGTCAACTTTGATCTTTGATGCGATCGTGGCCAAGCTGTCCGCATGTTGGTTGTGGCACCTGTTGTGATGTTCATATTGGACATGGCCAAGTCTTCCCTCCAAGTGTTGTACCAGGGCGCGATAAGGTGCCAAAGCTAGCGCTTTGACTGCGAACTCTCCGTCAGCCTGCTTCATGATCAAGTTTAAGTCCCCCTTTATGCATAATGATCTAGCCCCCATACTGGTAGCTAGCATGAGGCCAATGACAAGGGCTTCATATTCAGCTTCATTGTTGGATACCGGGAATGCAAGCTTGAAGGATAGGGATGTGGTAACACCCTGTGGATTGCGAAAGACTATACCGGCACCCCCTTGCCGGATGAGAGCTCCATCAGGACCTTTGCTAGTGGCTGAGCCGTCAAATTCAAGTGTCCATAATTCATCTGTGTCGGAGATCAGGGTCGTCTTATCCCCAGGTAATTGATTTGAGGTTGGTTCATACTGTTGGCGCAGGAAGAAGGCCAGGAGGTCTGCAAGTGCTTGGCTCCGTAGAGCTGTAGGATTCTTAATGGATAGGCCAAACTCGGCCAACAACAATAACCAACGGGTAAGTCGTCCAGACAGGGCAGGGCATGTAAGCATGTATCGTAGCGGATCAGCCTTGGTGACAAGCATGATTTGGTGCGACAAGAAGTAGTGTCTGAATTTCTGTGAGGCATAGACCAAGGCGAAGCAGTGCTTCTCGAGCTCAGAATAATTGGCCTCGGGTCCCCTGATTGACTGACTGAGGTAATAAACTGGGCACTCCACCCCATCCACTTCTTGGGCCAGCAAGGCCCCTATGGACCTGGGGGTGGAGGTTAAGTAAAGCAAGAGTGGAATACCCCGCTAGGGCACGACCATGGTCCGCTGCGACATGCGAACCGCCTTGATCTGTTCGAATGCTTGTTGTTGGGGTGCACCCTAACTCCACGGCAGGAATGAATCGGCGGAGGTAAGAAACCTTGCTGAGGAATCTCTTCAACTATTTGGTGCTCTTGGGAGGGGGCATCTCTTGGATGGAGGCGGCCTTAGAAGGGTCAACGTCGATCCCCTGTTGACTGACCAAAAAGCCGAAGAATTTGCCAGAGGAGACTCCAAAGGCACATTTCAACGGATTCATCCGCATGCTGTATTGTCGACAACGATCGAAGACTGCTCGAAGGTCCATGAGATGATCACTTTCCTTTTTGGACTTGATGATAAGATCATCGACGTAGTCCTCTACTGTGCGGTGGATCATGTCGTGGAAGATTGTTGTCATTGCCCTTTGATACGTTGCACCCGCATTCTTAAGGCCAAATGGCATGACTTTCCAACAAAAGTTACCCATAGGAGTGCGAAAGGCTGTCTTGGCACAGTCGTCGGGGTTCATTCGAATTTGGTTGTAGCCCGCGAAACCATCCATGAAAGATAAGGTTTCGTGTCCGGCAGCTGCCTCTGTAAGCATGTCGATGTTGGGCAATGGGAACTCGTCTTTAGGGCATGCCTTGTTCAAGTCCCAAAAGTCAATACAAACGCAGACCTGGCCGTTCTTCTTTTGCACAGGAACAACATTAGCCAACCAGATAGGATGAGTGATGGGCTCAATGAACCCAGCTTGTAGAAGTCGTTCGATCTCTTGCTTGATCTTTAATTCGAGCTCGGGGCAGAAAGATCACGGATGTTGTCGAACAAGGCTGAACCCGTTAGCAATGTTGAGATGGTGTGTCACCAAGGTAGGATCCAACCCAGGCATCTCATTGTAACTCCATGCCAATACGTCGCGATATTCACGGAGGAGTGTAACCAATTCCTCTCTTCGTCCCGGGGCGAGTTTTGTACCAATGTATGTCAGTCGAGGCTCCTCGCCCGGGCCAGCCAGGTTAATTTCTTCGAGATCTTCGGCCTACGGTCTAGGGCCATCTTCATAGTAGGGTGGGGCAGTGCCCAGGGTAAGCTCTGGGTCTGGCGGGCAATGCTCGGCCGTACAGCACCATTCGGTCTCCGTGGTCGGGTCAGGATCGAGGGGGTCAGATGACGAACCACCTGGAACCCCCGTACACCGTCATAACTGGTAGATCATTTTTCTATCTTTGATGATGCGTTGGAAGGTGGGTTCAGACTTGTGCTTTTTGGACTTGGGGGATGAAGGCGGGGAATTGGTCATGACCGTAGGCGACGACGCCGAGGCTGATGCTTTGTTTTTGTTGCTTTTCTTGGATTTGGACTTGGACTTGGGAGGCTTGTTCCCACACAACTCGTCCCAATCTGGCAATTTGGTGGAATGGATGTGAGTGGCATTCTCACCATCTGCGGCAAGCTCAGTGAAGAAGGAGGTCTCGACAGATTTCAAGGGTGCCCTGGTTGTCGGGGATCGTCATTGCTACCTCATGTCCCGCAGGACTGGCCACCAGTTTCATACATTGGTGGTACGTTAAGGGGACGACCTTGTTAACATGAATCCAAGGTCGTCCAAGCAAGAGGTGGAAGGAAGGCTCGATGTCTATCACATGAAAAGTAGTGTCGCGACGGACAGTTTTGACCATGAGGTCGACAGTGATATGGCCGAGGGTGGACTGGGGGCCTTGCCCGAAGCCAGTAATCTTGATGGGGTCGCAGTTGATCTTTCTTGGTGGGATGCCTGCTCATTGCAAGGTGATGAGAGGCATGATGTTGATTGAGGCACCGCAGTCTATTAAGGCGCGGTGGAAGCCTGTGCCGTTAACAGTGCATTCGAGGTATAACGGTCGGTTGTGGTGTTCAATTGGTGGCGAGTCCTCATCCGAGAAAATGAATGCGGTAGAAGGGACGTGTCTGAGTTTGGCTTGGGCAGCGAAACATTCAGGACCGAGGCCTGTAGTGACCTCGATCAGACAGTTTGAGAGGTAAGTCCGTGCCGCGGGTGAAAACCCTATTTCATCAAAAAAGCTTTTGATTTTTGACATCTGCCCGACTGAGGACGCTGGCTGAAGAGCAAAATGCACACAAGGTGTGACCATAGGAAAGATCTCTGTAGGAGCTTCGGGGACGAAAGACTCGGTGGGGTCAGTAACGGCCATGAGCACCTGATGCTCTCGAATATTGTTGCCATGGTTCGGGTAAGGGTCCTTATGCACATCGTTGTTCTTCTGTAACTGTCGGTCACCTGACGCGACCTTCCTTGCAAAGATAGTTCACAGTGCAATGCAGTTTTTGAGAGGATGGCCAAGGGCTTGATGGAAAGGACAGTAGTTGGGTCTGGTTTGTTCTTCGTCTGTGATGGGGATTCGCACAGACGGCAATTTGAAGTTTTCGTCATTGACGACCCATTCTGTCAAGAGCTCTTTCACCATATTCAAATCACATGGAAAGGCAGGGGGAGTATCTTGTTGTCTTCGTTTGTCAGAGCGTTGGTCCCTATCTGGGAACTGACGCTTGAAGCCAACGTAGTTGTTAATGTTGTTGTGGTTGGTGCTGTTGTTGTTGCGCTGAGTACTGGATATGTTTGCTGAGGCAAGCAGTGCATTCTGTGGGGGAGGCTTCCATGGTTTGACAGGGTCGACCGTCTTGTAAGTACGTCGGGCCGTTTCCATGAGGTGCCCCCATGACTTCAACTACAAGTTCTCGATGTGTACCCGGTAGATGTCGTTCATATTTTTGATGTATATGGGAACCAACGTCTCGTATTTACTGAAATCTGTACACTCGAGGCATTTAAGGTGAAAACGGTGCACATATTTGGTTAAGTCTTCGCCGGGATTCTGGCGTATGTCGGCGATGTCCACTAAGGTGACGCGTTCAGCTTCGTAGTGGAATTTGTCCAAGAATAGTTGGGCCATTTCATTCCAAGAATGGACTATCCCCGCGGGGATCTGATGATACCAAGTGTATGCCAAGCCTGTGAGGGACTTGTGAAACTCCCTCAGCTTCAAACTATCGCCCAGGCCATACTGTTCCAATGAGCCGACGAATCTTGTCAAGTGCTCACGGGCGTTGCCTTCACGCCCGTTAAAGAGCACGAAAGTGGGTTGCTTGTATTTGAGCGGGTATGGTATGGTGGCCATCTCGTTGGCATACGACGCGCGTTCTATCAGTCGCGCTGATGAGTCGGGTGCAGACTGTTGTGACAGCCGGCGGAGGAGTGCATCAAAGTTGGCTTTGGAGACATAATGAGAGAGTGGTTCCTCCTGGCTGACTAGTGGATGATGGCTGGTTGGGACTCCGCGAGCCCCCGAGCCCCCTGACGGTACAACTTGATAAGTAGGAGGAGCAGAAGGATGATACAGGGCAGGTGTTGCCATGGGCAAGTGTGCGGCAGCATGGGTGGGTGGGTGAGACATGTCCACCACTTGGCCGGTCGTTTGATGTTGCTCCGTTGGGTAGGGGTTAGGCTCCATCTCAATGGATTCATGAGTTTCAGAAGAACTTCTAGCCGGTACATGTTGAGGTGCAACAGCAGGGATGACTTGTTGCAACACTGGTCCAAGGTCCGGTTGCGGTCTGTGCGATGGCATCACGGGATGCAGCGTGCCAGCTATAGGCAGGGAGGATGTCGCAAGTCTTACCGCCAGGGGTCTGAAAGGTCGAGGCGGCAGTGGTCGTGACACTGGGGCCTGGGCGACGTTAGGGGACGGCCCAAGTCCTACAGGCTAGATCAGTGGAACAACTTGCTGTGAGGCCATGGCCTGCATGGATTTTTGCATTTCCCTTATGGCGATCATAAGAGTGGCCGCGAGTCTTGTATGCTGGCTATAGTAGGAGTGAACTGCTGGATGGCCGCATTGACTGCAACTTGCACGTCAGATGCGGGATGGCCTTAGGGACGCATGGCACTAGTCCCCTCTTGTTCACTCGGGTGGTCCTTTTCTTGCATGGCATGGATAAAGCCCTGGCTGGTAGCCCTCGTAACTCGTCGTTGTATAGGCATGACGCCTAAGTGCAGTAGACTGCAACACGATGCTCACCTCCCAAGCGGAGTCGCCAAAATGTTGCCAAAGGAATGGGTTCGTGCTTATGTGGAGGTGCCACAAAGGATGCAGTCTGAGTCAGCTTCCAGGTAGGCAAGGTATGAGACAACAAGGATGGAGTAAGGGCTGAGAGCAAGGCTCCCCAGACAGGTCACGAGGGATGGCAGCGCCGCGCAGGCAGGGCGACGATGAACAGGGCCGGGGGTCAACAGTCATAGCCAAAGGTGCAGCGTCAAGGGTCCGATGTCAGAAGTCTAAATGTGTTTTTCTCACTAGAGTTCCAGAGAGAATGGCTTTTTAGAGAGAGAAAGTGAAAATGCAAAATGAGGGAAAAGATCCTTGAATAAGCTCCAAAGTCCACTATTTATAGGCAAAAATGGGCATGTGTCATAAGTTGACATGTGTCGTCCCTTGGGAGTGACACATCGCCAGGGGGGTCCAAAGTACTGATTCTCCGTAAGATTGTCGGTCCCCGAATTCGTGCTGCCCTGCCCTTGTAGCATCTCTCTGCCCGTCTAAGGAGACTGCTCACACCGCAATAGCATGATCAGAGTAGCCTGTTGCCCCAGTCACCAGTCCAAGCCCTTACTGAATCCCACAAGGTGCGTCAAGAGACGCGCAGAGAACCTGACAGCGATGAGGGTTGCCCCTTTAGCCAACTGCCAGGCTGACTAGGCGCGATGCCTCCAATGACCTGCTCCCATCCCGGAGTGACCCGGGGGTCATTGCCCTGGTGGTGTCGACGATCAACAGTAACATGAGTGGGCGTGGTCGCCGCTCAGTGCTTAGAGTTCGTTGCGGGGAAGTCTTCGTGTCGGAGCCCCCCGCGAGTGTGATGTTGATGGCTTTAAGGTTGTGATTGTGTCAGCGATGGCTTTAAGGTTGTGAGCCCATCCCGCAGTTGATTGTGCCGGCGATGGCTTTAAGGTTGTGAGCCTATCCCGCTACGAGGGCCGGAGCCCCTTGGAAGCATGTAACATGATTGTGGCGCTTGGGCGCGGTGCCTACATCACGAGGCAATACTTGGTGTCGTGGGCACGTACCATGACAATGGCGCACGGGCGCGGCGACGAACGTCATGCGACCATTGTTGTTGAGCGAGCATTGTAGAGAGCGCGATGAGTGATGACGGGAGTTAGGAGTGATCCCTGCAAGACAAAAGGGTGGTCGACCCCCTGTGAGAGGGGTTGGCCGACCCCCCTCAAGAACGGGTGGCCGACCCCCTTCAAGAATGGGGGTGGCCGACCCCCTTCAATAAAGGGTGGCCGACCCCTTTGAAAGAGGGTGGCCGACCCCCCTCAAGAAGGGGTGGCCGACCCCCTTCAGGGGGCGAGCCCTTTTTCCAACCGTTTGACTGTGTTGACGCCGCTGCATTGGTGATACTCGAAAGAAGATGGACTTTGGCCGGGTGATGGCGTTGAATAATTGACCGTTGACTAGATGATGTGTCGAGCAAAGTGGATCCCTTAGCGGGCCATGGGGTGCGACCGGAATGGGGTGTGAACACAGACTTTGTCTGCTTTCGATTTGAATGGACGTGGAGTCGGGCCTGTCCGACCAAAGCAATCTAGCGCACACTTTTTAGGGGTGTATCAACCACAACATGTCGCTTCACTTCTGCAGTAACGTGCACAAAATTTAGGCGACAATGCACCGTGATTGACTAGATCAGGTGTGCGTGCTAGCTTGATTTTTTTCTCTTTGGCCCTCCTTCAACCTTGAGAATGTTCTAAGAGCACCCACTGCCCACTTGCAGTAAAGGGCCCCTGAACACGCATGTAAACTAGACACCAATATCAATGTTATTGGCCTTCGTGTTGCCGGTTAAGGTAGAAATGGATGGAGTGGAAATGGATGTGATTTCCTTTGTCGACGACCTCGATGAGTGCAAGTTGCAGGAGGGGACCGAAGAAGTTCAAGCTTGGCATCGGACATCGGTGATTATGCTCCCTCCTTGCGAGGGTCTGTTGCTGCCGGCAGATCCCATAAGGCTTCAAACCTCCTTGTGTGTTAAGATTCTCTTGAAGGCCTACGTAGGCCGCGTACTACACTTCTAATTTTACTTATCGGATTCTACGTCCCCTAAGAGCAAAAGAAGAAACCCATAACGTCCAACTTTTCCTAAGAACAATGAGTGTGATGCCGTGTGTTTCTCTGGTGAGCACCGGTCACATTCAAATGTGCTTGTAGTCTTATTCGCCATCATCATATCGCGGGAGCTAGATTTTAGAGTAGTACTCGAATGAATCCGTGCTGCAGGCTAATGGCATGGCAGGCAGACCGCGGGACAAATCAGGTCTAAAAAGTCAAATGGCACCTAGCCAAGTGTACCTCAGTTGGGTTCTAAACTTGACAGCCTTCTCCATCAGAAACGTTATGGCTTTCAATTTTGATCCAGAACCAGTGTCCCTTGGCATACATTTTGTGAACTAACGTCGGGTTATGAAAAGATTGTCAACTGGAGCAGAGGAGGAATGCAAGAAAACACTTCCACCATAACTAGCACCCAAGGCACTCCATCTAAGGTTCACAATTACCTCTAACAGAGATCATATTCAATGGTTCCAGAATACTACTACTCACTGTCACTATATTCTGAGCCATTTGATATTCTCACGTACTAGCTCACTTTTTAATTGGTGAGGCTAAATTGATAACCTTTTGTCACTAAATGAGTTAAAAAGAGTCACTAATGCTTCTTTTGGTGACGTTAACTCTATCACGACGTACTCCAGAACGTTTGATCAGGTGCATATAACGTTTACCAGTCAAAATATGACGTCAATTTTCCTTTTAAAAAAGAAAATAACAAAAAATATACATCTTCGAGGTGGATACAAAACGAGGAGGATTGTTTTCTCCATCCTCAACTTTCAACATATCTACATAAAGTCATCTCGTCTCTCCCTCTCTCTCTCTCTCTCTCTCTCTGAATGTAGAACCTAATCTATACAGTTAACCTCGTCAATACAACAAGAAAACAGAGAAAGTGTAATGCGAAATTTAATGGCAATTGCAGTGGGGTACTTCTTTCAGGAGAACCCAGGCACGCGGATGTGCCAGAACTAGACGATGAAAATTCTGGAAAAAACGCCACTAGGAGAAATATGTTTTGGAACAGAACCAGAAACTTCAAAACAACTGGAAGAAGAGAGTTGTTGATCCATCCCCAAATGATCGCAGATCAGCTGGTCTAACCAAGGCTCTGCATAAAGGGCAAGTTCTCTCTCTCTCGAACCTGGTAATAAAGTAGTGCCATTCGGTTAGAAGAGGTTGCTAACAGACGAACACGACTCTTAGAACAGCAGTACTGCGAGCAATGCAGACTATATAGACTACAACAACCTTCTTAGTAGGAAACACTGAAGCACCATTGCAAGTCTCTTGTTCCCACCGTTATTAACAACTACAAATTTAAGTTTACAACTATCATAGACATAATTCAGACTTCACATTTGTAGTCAATTTGAGTAAAAACCGAAAAGCAGAAACGGAACCTTATCAGTCATCTATGTCCTAGAAACAATAATAATTTATTTTTCTTAAATTACAGTCACACACAACCGCAACTTCCACTAACTTAAGAGAAGAGAAAGGCTGATGGCATTCGAAATAGAAAGAACGCATAAGTGGAACACGTGCCACTAGCACATCAGCTGGCCACCAAAAACCAAACCAAGGCCTCACACCAATAGAAAACTCAAAACACTGGTAAGCAAGCATGATATGTTTACTTTTAACACGTAAGAAACCACGTTTAAGTCGACCATCTAAAGTATTTAGACACCTTAAAACAAAAACTTGAAAGATGACTTTTACAAGATGAAAACTGCAATGTGTAAAATATAAACTAACCATTCTGAGACGCAATCCTCACAGAAGATATGTTTACAACGCAGTAGAATTGGAGCATGCATCTTCTCCTGGCAAATAGCACACAAGTCTCCCGCGGCATTTACCTACATGGAGTTACTAACGACTTAGAGTACACAAATCAGGGGTCCTGTTACGTGGGCAAAGTAAATGTATGTCAACACCTCAGATATGTTACTTCAAGCATATACAAACAAGACTATAAATTGTGCAGATGACAATAATAAACAGGAAACCAAAAGAAAAGGTCTCATGGAGTTGCCAAGTGAAGAAGGTAGATATGCTCAACACATGGCCAAATCCCTCTCTTATTGTGAGTTCCTCTTAATAAACAGGAAACCAAAAGAAAAAGGTCTCATTGAGTTGCCAAGTGAAGAAGGTAGATATGTTCAACACATGGCCCGATCCATGCTTATTGTGAGTTCCTCTCAACCCAAACTAAACCAAGAAAGCAAAATAGCTAGTAGCCTATATGCCTATCGCCACAGCCAAATATGTAAATGAAAGAAAAGAGCATCCCCATCACTTCTACCTCTAGTTATCCCCAGCTTTAGAATAACTTACATTCTGTAAATGACAGGGAAAACTTAAAAACAAGAAGCGCTGATCCTCCCATAGTGAAACCATCAATTTCTAGTAAGTGAAACCATTTGATAAGCAATGAGTACTGAAAGAGCTAACTTCTAAGCCACACATATTAACAAAAAGTAAATCCGAAATGTTGACAAGGGAAAAAAGGAATTTGAGGATTTTTAGCAAAAGTAGGTTTATTTCCAAGAATTTCTCTAGATGCAATCGGCAACCTTGCACGGTGTTATTTAAGACAGCGATGTTTTAACACATGAAGATCTTCAATTGTTTGCTGAAATGCCAATAAATCAGCAAAGAAAGGCTCATTTATGTTCAATTGGTCACCAAGTCAATAGAGCATAGCTGATTCTTGTTATAGACAAGCTCCTAAGATTCGTTTCAGAAGGTAATAAACCCACTATATCACATGAAACTCAAGATGGTTGCGTAAAATATTCTCGTCTACTACAAAGTCTTAGCAGTGAGGTACCTCAGCCTGATCAAAAAGAAAGTGAGATACCTCGCACTTGGAGACAATTAACTGATCTATAAAAAATAATATTGAGGTAGAAAGTGGGGAATACTGAAAGCACCCGGACAAAGTATGGTTCACTGCCATAGTACTGACTTTATTAGGCATAATGTATATCTGCCAGCTTCCTGATTGAGCTTAAATCCTTAAATTTTTACGAGTAAAGCAACCTCCTACTTCCTCCTCGGGCTGAAAGTAAAAGGGGGGTAAAAACTGGAAGGACTTGGACGCAGTTGGGTTCACTGCCATGCTATTTACTCACTCACAAACATAATGTACATCTGCGAGCTCCCAGATTGAACTTAAATCAATAACAATGCTCGACAGAGTAATACAAACTTATTACCTCTTCGGACGTGGCATATGACCCATAATGCACTTCCTTCCGAGATAATGCCTTCAAGGCAGCGACAAAAGATTGAACCTGAGAAATTGAAGTTGCAGGTTCACTCCACTTATATAGTTGGCTATGGATTTGATAGAAACTTCTTATTGCAAAATCATACCTTCTGAACAACTGATGTAAGCTTGAAAGTTAAATATAATCCTGTAGTCAGTGATGAAAAAAGGCTTCCATATTCTTTGTTCAAGAAGAATCGATACCAGACAGGTGCGGGTAGCAACGCACGATATAACAGCAGGGTGTATTCAACAAGAGTCAGAATTTGACCCTAAAAAAGGAAACAAGTTCTCCTGTCAAATAAAGTTGACAAATACCACATACCTCATAAGACATTTTGATGTGTCAACGTCCTTGTCACGATTACAAAAAACATCTATTTCTTGACCTCAAATTACCTGTCTACGGAAGTTATGGCCCCTGCCGTTTTTGTAATACAGTAGCAGCACCAACTTGAAGGCCATTGCTGCCTGCCGCACCATTGTGTCTGGACAGAGGAAGGGGGAAAGAAGAAGAATCAGAGCATACTCCAAAAAGGAAGAAATTAGTATTGCTTTAGACCTATAACTGCCGCTGAATATCCGAAACCTGGATTCCAGGTTTGAAGTGTAGAACAACGAGGATCCATAACATAATAAGTTGATAACAATACATGAATCAGAAGTTGAAATCTGGGAGGCTCGTGTGGGCCCAGCATGAAAGTAGTCAGACATGGATGGATACACATACCATTTACCACAATGATGAATATAGCATGCCAGAACGGAGGTATTGCTTTTGGGGGAACCATAAACAATGGGTAGAAAAGATCATCATTTCGATACCACCAGTACACTCCGATCACATGAAGCATGAAAAACATAAAGTAACCAACAAGAACTGAAACTTTTCTCTCCCCCTGCAGAAACCAGCAGGCATTAAGCTTCTCAGCTTTCCATGTGACTCTTTTATTTGTTTTGAATCTAAGGAAAAGAAAAGATACATCTTTGTACCTTTAGAGCTGTCTGCTTTCGAAGAATATCGTTTGACTTGAACATGATAGCAGTGACGTAAATTGCGACAAAGAAACCTGCAAGTGCTCATAAAAAAGCTAGTAAAAAAATGATAACAAAAAGAATGATGAATCAAATAAGCAATCCATGGCATAAACTAATGCATTGGCTTGAAATGCAGTGATACAGACAAAGAAAACTGTGGCCACTCATGAAAATTTTTACAATAACTAGAAAACAAATTCGTTTGAAAAGTACTTAGAATACAAAATTGAGAAAAACAAGAATCAAGAAGCAATCTAGGAGTCAATAGTCGTACAATACATGCGTATTATCACATTCTCATCAAATTAAACAGCGGTGGGTAAAAAGTGCAACAAACATATTGCCCCATGCTGATATATCAACGGAACTGCAAAAGTGATAACCATTGCTACAAATATTTCAGAAAACCATATGGCCTACACGATATCCAAATGCAGATTTCCGTATCAAAATGATGGCTGACTCAAGGGAAAGAGAGAAGACACCACCAAGTACCACTCATATCCAAGCATCCAGAAGGAAGACAGATATCAATGATATAAAGATGGCAAAGAAGAGAGACAATACTACATCATCAAAAGAAAGAAAGGAAAGATCATACTACAATTCAGAAGCATAATAGAAATTATGCTTTAAGTACCTCTTCATGGTACACAGCCAAACACGTTGAACAACATATGATGACTGTTCCAAACAATGCCCAATCAGATATTTATCGTTCTTCAGAAGGACATTTTCTTTTTCTAAAAGCTAATTTCATTAAAAAGTGCCCAAGGCGCGCAGCATCTGTACAAGGGCAGCTATACAAATCCGGAAATAAAGAGATGCCATGTCATTTGTCAATCCTATGTTGACAATGTCCTAAAAAACCATTAAAACAATAGTAACCAGAATTACCGTGTCCTAATTCTCCTGAAATACAGAGCTTTCTCCTCCCCATTCCTAAAAGAAAAACCCCAAAGCACCAAAGTCCAATCGCCAAGGTCTGATATCACCACTGTGTTCTTTTATCTCAAAGCCACCCGAGCTATCTTGCTTCTCGATGTCCAAGATTCAGCTCCATGAAGAACTTCAAAACCATATACCCATGTTTCATAATATCCGTCCCCTTTTGATCATTAAGCTTTCTTCACACTAAGCATTAGGTTCAGTTCTCAAAGCAGAGTTCCTGAAAAATCCCATCTTTTGCTCACTACTTAATCACGAAAACTGCTTGAATAAGCCAAATGTATTAACTCAATCATTTGCAAATAAAAAAAGAGACAGTATTGAGTTTTCCAAAGTATATTTTTGAATTTCTAAAGGACCTCCAAAAGCCCTGTCTCTCTCTTCGTGTATATGGGTAACTTATATCAATCGACGACCATCAGTTGCCATTCACGCCTGCTCATATCTCTGGGCTTATTGTCATACCAAAAGTATCTTCCACTAGAGCCGTTCATGGTATTTTTACCTTACTTTAGCAACTAAAACCAACCTCTTCAAACTCGCAAGTACTAAACATAGTTCCCAAGGCAATTTGCATATGAAAATTCTCAGCGCGTGACGATACAACTTGGTGAAATACAAAAAGGGAAAAAAAAAAAGAAGAAGAAGAAGCACAGAATGAACCTACAGAGCTTGGGGGGACTAAGCAACTTACATGACTATAAGGACAAAGCATGACAGCCTAAGATGAAGTTTGCAAGTATGCACTATTTTTTCCTTAAGCTTAGCTCTGCCAGAATCCAGTTTAAACATACTAGAGTGAGGAGATATATTTTCAATTACAGCAAGGTGATAGAAGTGTGCTATTTTTTGAACAAAGAGCCATCAAACAGCGCATATATCGATGTCGTGCACCACACAATGGGCACAATATCAGTCGTGCACACTTCCAGTAATCATAAGTATTGTTATTGACAGATCCAAACTGGGGACATCTCGAACTACATATTACGGGCAGAGCAGTATCTAAGTTCAACGCACAGTTGCACGAATATATGAGATTAATTTCAAGCTTACATAATCCAATCTTGTAGAATAACATATTATATAATATCTACATGATCTTGTGTATAAACCAAATATCAGTGAGTCAAATCCATCAATCCTTATGTAACATCAACCCTGATCGCAAACCAAGAACACATTTTTTCTTGTGCACACTACATTCCCAGTGTACAACAAGCAGCAATGTAATTAGTAATAGTCATTTGCTATCAAATGAAGGAAAAGGAAAAAAAAAACGCATAATAGATCAACAGAAACCGACCGGAGTACCTTGCAAGTGCTGGCGAATGAATACAATTAGCAACAGCAACGAAAACGGAAGAATCTGCTCGATCCACCTTGCCACCTGCTGTATGTCGTACCTCTGGTACGATGAGGAATCCGCCTGACCACCGCTCCCATCACCGGAATCCACTGTCACTGGCTCCTCCCCACCGTCACCACCCTCCACCGCGGCATGCCCCATCCCGCCACCAATCTGCCCTAAACCCCCACCACTCCCCTCGTAGTCAACCCGCACATCACCCTCCCCACTCTCTTCCTCCTCTCCCTCTCCGCCGCCGATAATCCGAATCGAAACCTCCCCGTCACCGCTGTTAGAAACCGACCCTGAATCATCGGCTACTAAACCCTCCGTCTCGTGATTTTCGGGCGTGGGCCGGAGAATGCCGGAGTAGTCTAGCAGAGTCGACACCGGCGCCTGTAGGAAGCGCAGTACCGGAAACTGCGGAGCGTATCTTCTTGAAGGATCGGTGCCGATACGTGCCGGCGAGGACGAACTCGGACCACTGTGCGCGTCGGAACCCGTTACACTTGACGTCTCCATATCTGTCACCACCACTATATACCAGTAAGCCCTAAGAAAACTTGTCCCCAAGACGAAAAGCAAGTCAAAGGAGTGTGTGCTTTGTGTGGGTGTGAGAGATAGGGAAGTGGATCGGTGTGAATAAATTAAAGGGTTTTGTTTGGATTTGGGATCAAATTCGAAACGTTTGACGTACTCAATCCTGCGAACTGGAGTGGAACGTGGGAATTGCTTCACTTTTCTGGGTGTTCTTGTTTTCCTTTTGTTGTCAATCAAATTGAAGAGACAATCGTTTGGGGATCCTCTTCTTGGTAAAGAATTTACAACGTTGTTAAGGAATTTAGAAATGGCGTACACGGCCCGTAGACTGAGCTGATATATGGAATGTGGACATGGTCGTATGATATATGGAAGACGCGTTACTCGTCGGCCATGCCTGCCACTTTATAGCTTGGTAACAAGAGCAAAGGTTTGGCCAAAGCAAACTCAAAGAAAAACATTTGATGGGGTTTTTGTTTTAAATTTTTTTAGATTGATGTTTAGTAGATTTTTGTTTTTTGAATTCTTTAAATTAGTTGTCAACTTCAACTTAAAATTTAAAAATCTATTTTAAAATTTTTAATTTTGATTATAATTATCTTCCTGAGAAAACGTATCCCACCAAAAAAATGTGAGTGCATATCTCATAACCAAGCGTCATTTTAGGCGTTATAATGAGCCAGAGCATTGGGCAAAAGTAATCGGTTGTCTTCATTGTAATTAAATTTTTTTATCATATGTCATTTTTTTAATAAAATAAGGGGAGAATAGCTAATGACCTATACAATACCTTGGATGAGATTTCATCTCTTCCGTCACAATTGATGCACTAACCTCTCGTCCAGTTAAGAAAATGCCACTCATCAATTGGAACCGTTACGGACTCAAAGAATTGACGTCCATGTCCCTCTTTCTTATCAAATTTAGGTCAATGTCATTTCAAAACCTTTCAAATACCCCCCCCCCCCCCCCTCCCTCCCCTCTCCCTTTCTTTCCTAATCCCAAACACCACATCCTAATCTAGATCCCCATCAACACCAACATCAAACCATCCAAACATCACATCCTAATCTAGATCTCCATCAACACCAACATCAAAACAACCCAAACATCACAGTTCAAGCCCTGCTCCCCTCCTTAAGCACCTAAAGATCCCACCACTGGCGTCATCGCTAAATTTGCGATTGTATCTCCTAGATTGTTTTTGTTTGAAATTCACACCTTCTAATCTGTCTTGACAAACTTGGTTCTGCTGCCGCATAAACTCATGAGTTAGGTCTGGAGGTGGGTGTGCAAGCTGTGTACGGTTGTGGGTGGAGGGGGGGGGGGGATCGTGGGGTAAGTGGGGAGGAAGAATGGTGATGTGAGTGGGCGTGTCCTTATGTACATGTGCAGAGTGACTGTGGGTGATATACTTTGTGTGCAGAGCGCGTGATGAGGCAACAATGGTAGTATGCGTGTCCGTGGTGGGGGTGACGGGCATAAGGGCAAGAGTGGAAGTGGGTGGGGTGAAGATGGTTGACGGGGTTGGAACTAACAAAGAGGACATAGTTGTCAGTTTCAAAGAACATCGATTACTTAATGCCCATAATGATCACACACCGTTAGAAAATGATAGTTTCCTCCAATTGTGCAGAATTTTCGTAAGTGAAAAGCAAATTAAGGCATCACTTGTAGACGGATGAAATCGCAACCTAAGTATAGTACACGGGACCATTAGTTATTTTTTCTCTTAAACAAGAAACAAATATCCAGTATGTTGGTGGACCAATGGGTATATTTTACCCTTTGATTCGTACTCTTCATACCAAAATTAAGATTTCAATCCGTCTAATTCTTTCTCTGTAAAGCTCCTCCGTACCTCTAATCCCGTGCGATTCCAGACACAGGTCAAATTTGAAATATTTAGTGCCGTTCAGACCGTAAGCCACGACTCGCTCCAATTATAAGGGTAAACACTTCAGAAGCTAGTCCTAGACAAGAGCCCCCCATGTGCCTCCTTGAATTAGGGCCCCCTTTATGTCCAGATGGTTGATTAGGCCATGCTTTGAAAGGTCCCCATCTCACAGCCACCGTCCAATCTGGGGAACCAAGTGACAGTGCATTTCCTCCTTGTATTTCGACGCTAACATGCCGCGGCCCGCAAGAAGGATTCAGTTCGTAAACAGATGCATGGCTGACCCTCATTACATGGAAAGAAAGGGCGGTCTAACTTGCAAGTTTTTTAGACCAAATACAGGGTTTCGGATAATGCTTTACAGAAGTTACACACCATGACTCAGGCAGAGTTGTGTCTACAGTTTATTGTAGATATTAGCGCCCATATTAAGGCAAGGCGACACCGCAGAACATTGTCATTCTACCCTCTCCATTTATCCTTCCGCTGCCTTATCTCACGTAGAGCTTCAACAGGCGACTTCTGACCAACTATTCCCTGTAGAGCAAGCAAGACATTCCAATTAACATATGACTTGTTGGAATGAGCCAAGAATCACCATGACATGGTTTTTGGATTCAGTCCATAAAACAATTTCAGGTGATCTTTAAAGGTTTCATCAGTGTGTGTCGTAATATCTAAGGCCGCACTTTTAAAAGAGAAAATTATACCTGGATCTCTGGAAGATCAACCCGCATGAAAGGATTAGTCTCAAGTTCCTCTCCTATGGTTGATGGAACAGTGGGAAGATCTGATTTTCTCTGATGCTGAGCCCATGATAACTTTCGTGCTATTGCCGCATTGTCTGGTTCAACGGTTAGAGCAAACTGCAAGTTCTTTACTGTGTACTGAAGAAGTGGAAAACATATTATTCTTCCCAGGGCAAAGGAAACAACAAATTTGATGCCAAAGACTATCAGATTATTTGTCTTTGTATTTTATTCTTTTATTCCTTTTTGGACGAAGGGTGGTGCGGTGGGGTTCATGCGCTTCAGCATGTCTATCCAATGATTTAGCTGCTCAGGTGACCATTTTGGGAAGATCTCTGACATCATAAAAGCTTCAGATTTAGACGAGTGGATTTCTAAAATTCATGCCGAGAGGAACTCATTGATTTAGTACTGAGTGAAAGAAACTTATTATCAAATACTTCAAGGATTCATAACAAAACGAACTCCCTAAAACCTCTCTCTACCGCCTCTTTCTCTAAGAAACCCTACCGCCGCCCCTTCCTCCTCTTCAGCTTCCATGGCTGTGAGGATGGAAGGGGAGGTCCTCCCTGTACTCCTCCTTTCTTCCTCTGTATGGCATCCTCTCCTGCTCCCTTGGAACTCCATTTCTGCTGATTCGCGCCGCCGCCCATCATCGACTTCCTCCACGCGCCGATCATCATTTTCCCCACAGATCGGACCTCCTTCGACCTCAAGGTTCCCCCCCCCCCCCCCCTACCTTCTGAAATCCTCAGATCTGAGATTTTTTCTTAGATCTGTTGTCATCGTTGCCGGATCTATGATCCGGTTGGTTGGTCAGATTCATCCGATGTTAATCAGAAATGGAGAACTTGTGGCTTGAAGATGCCGGATTTGCGAGAGTTAGAGGATGCATACTCTCTTCGAGCTGCGGATCGCTTCGATCCGGCCTTGGGAGGATCCTCCTTCAGCTGTTGGAGCTCCGATGAAAACCGCGGTAGTAATGTAAACTGTCATCTAAAGCGGCCCATGGCTCTCTCCCCTGTCTCGGTGGGAGCTAGGGATCTTGTGCAAGAAATTGCATCTTGGCTACCCCTTAATTTGGTAACCCCAAATACAGGTAGCCCTTATGTTTACCGTGCTTTCCTCCAAGGCCATGTGGGCCATTTTCCAAGACCATCCGTTTGGGTGCGTTGTCTTAGTTGTTCCAGGGATACCCGTTTGGGTATCGCCTTAGGTTGTAATGGGTAACGTGTTTTAATGAAATTTGCTTAGGAAAAAAAAAAAATTCCTTCGAGGTCGGTAACACTGTCACTTCAGTCCATGCAGTCCAGTATTGACGCCCATATCATGAAGTTTTAGCTTTGCCAAGATTATGACTCTTGTAAGAAGTATATCTTGTTGCATCTTATGTGAAGCAAGCTAAGCAAAAAAAGAGAATTTGCCTAAAAGAGCTAAAACTTCAGGTTGAGGACTAGGAGTGATCCACAACAGCAAATTCAAAAAAATCTTTGGGCTTGCTGCTATAAGCAATCCCTCACTTCCAAATTTTGTTGGGCTCTTCCAAGCCAAATTCTCTGAAACATACACAGCAGCAACCAACCTCTGAATATTAGCTGATCCAACAGTCTTTCACAGTCCAGTCATGCTTTTGCTTAGCTTCAAACGATAATTAGTTCTACAGAGTTGAGTACTTGAGTCCACAATGGGGATTCCAGGCATTTGACAAGCATGGTGTCAAGGTCCTTCTGATGTAATTGCATGAGTCATCTCATTTCAAGCTTTCACCTAAAGGAAGACTTGAAATCTTCAAGCTACCCGCTATTAATATATGTCTTGAATAGCTTAACCTTACATCTCAAGAAGATAACTAACAGATCAATTGTTGCGATAAAGGTATTAAAATAACTTCCCATATAGGCTTGTGTAATTTAAAAGAAATCCTATGGTGGACTACCATTTACGTAATGAACCTTTAATCTATAAAAGCCAACCCCAACTAGTTTGGAACAAAGGCTTGGATGATGATGATGAAGAAATACAGAAAGGGCTATGATCAAACAAATTCTGTTTAAACATTAGTAACACGGTAAGTGTTAACTCATTTTTAACAAGAAGAGCGGTGTGGGACGGAGTAGAGAAGGAATATCACAAAAACCAACGGCATGTATATGTTTTAATATGGATCATGGATATACACAAAGCATTGATAGCTTTTCCAAGGCAGAAAATGACTGAGCACTGTATGAATAAGGCGTCCTGGTGTAGAGAACCACACATAATAAAGTCAACCAACCAAAAAGCCAAAGCGGCAGATGTGAATATCCACAAGAAGGTTCAAAAGAAGATTTGGATTAAAAAAGTATCAACTGGTTATTGTATATCGACAAGTATTTTACCTCATGGCCGCAATATACTTGAGTTGTCTTCGGCAAAGAAGCCAATGTCACGCACAAGGATTGGTACATCTGCTCTGCTGTACCCTCAAAGAACTTACCACAACCAGCAATAAACTACAAAACAGATAAGGTGACCATGATGAAGCGCCCGGTATCATCAGTAACACTGTGCATGGATGCATAGCAGTGCTTATATAAGCTTACTAAAATGCTATCCCCAGAATACATGTACTCAGAAACAGTAAAAAAAGGCGTCCCGTCCCTGAAACTTTAGGTTTCTTAAGTATCCCGCAAAAACTGATGTGGTACCGCCATGAAGGGTAGAGCACCTAGCTAGTGCAGTAGTTTAATATAAACCATTTTATACCCCCAAAAACTGCTAGGCACTAACACACCTCCCCTAAGCTGCTATAAATTCACAATCTAAGACCCTTTCCTGGGAAGATGCAACCAAACATATCATGTATCCTAGGTAGAGAAAACAATAACTGAACTAACCAGTGTGTCTCCCGTGAAAACAGCAGGGTCCTCTTCCTCTTTGGCTGTCACATGATAACTTATATGACCCTTCGTGTGGCTGACACAATCCAAGAAACATAATGTAAGGAACTGGACGGATTTCAGACCCATTACACTCCAATTTGACTATTGCTGGAGTGACCATCCTTGGACACAAGGTAAATAAATCCTAATGGAGATGAAAGTGCAAAAAAGCTTTGTCATGTCCCAGAGTAGATAAAGGAAGTGATACATGAGGTTGATCTATATTCATGAATCAATAAAAGGAAAGAAGAATAATATGACTAAACAAAAACATGAAAGATGCATACAAGATTTGCACAAACAACATCAGCAGGAATTACCAGGGAGTATGAAGAGCCAAGACAGTGATTTCAGCCCCAACTGACAACTTATCACCGTTTTCCACCATATTAGTACATCCCTTCACATTATCGACTGAACCACCGTACACTTTAATCCCAGGTACCATCTCCTTTATCTTCTCATTGCCTCCGGCATGATCCCTATCATATGAGGACATCAATTATGAACACCTCAAAAAATATAAAAATCCAAAAAAATATCAATTGCTATTAACATCACAGACAGTACTACATAGTTATTAAGTACAAAGCTAGTTCACGATCCCAACTAACCAATATTTGTACAAGCATGAAAATGGGGCTTGGAGTTCTATCAGTGTGTGAGGCACACCTAATCATTGTTGGTGTATCTCACAATCACCCAGCATTAGGAATTGCGAATGTGAATAAAACAGGTCCTGAAATTAGGAGCCAACACCGTTCCACAATGCTTTTGGGTTTCTAGAATACAATTTGAACACATGAAGAATGACTTTACTCAATCTTATTGCCCTAGTTTGAATTGTCAAATAATACTTATATGAACTGTAGTGATTATCTGACAATTCAGTGCTCAAATACCCAAATTATATCTTAAAAACAGCAACAGTCAAAGGGGAAAAAGTTATTCAATGTAACCTCCCTTGTAATTGTTTCGCTCTTTAGACTCTGTATAAATCCTGAAGAGAGCCTACTGTAAATCACTCAAACACCTCGATATCACCATAAGTCCCACATTTCTACGTATTGAACAGCAAACTATAGTAGTCTCGATGTCAAATTACATTTTCTAGCAATTAAAGGTTCTTCAACATTTTGAACAGCTAAAAAAAAGTCAAAAAAGGGGGTTTAAAAATGGAAGAAAACAAACCAGTGGTGGTGAGTGGTGAGCACGAGCTTGAGATCAACCCCGTTTTCACTGGCAACTTGAAGAACCTTCTCGGGCTCAACAGGATCAACCACCGCTCCTTCCTTCGTTGCCTCATCAATAATCCTGCAACATAAGTCGCCTCAACCTATCAAAATTAAATGCAAACCCTAACCCGATAAGCATACTACCCCAAATCCATTCAATAGAGTCGGTATACGTAATCGTTGGCTTCTCTCGTTGTCTTTACGCTGGCTTGGACTTGCCAAGACTGAATGAATACTCTTACGTGACAGTTATTTGAGTTTAATTTGGTGTTTAAGTTCACCCAAATCAACTAACGAATCCGTAAGACGTCAAAGGGGGGAAATTCAGCCACATACTTACAGGTAGGAGTAGTTGTCTTCCAAGCAAGGGACGTGGATGATCTTCATCTTCGGGAACGATTCAACAAACAAACCAGTGAGCCGCTGGTACGTTTGTGTATCAACTGGGCAATAACCGAGTTATAGCGTGGCCGACGGCCGACTTTGTTCGGAATGATCTGGTACTGACGTGGAGAGTGTAGACACGATTTACCACGTGTAAAATTAACTCACCAACAAAAAAAAAAAGGTGTCCGCAATGATGTTGCTAAGTGCTAACCCTCGAGCTTTCGGCTGAACACTTTGAGCAAGACCGATGCAAAGCTATTTTGAAATCCATCTCATCATTGAACAGTGGTATGTATATAATATTTATTTGTTAGCCATTATATTTTTTATTATATGTTAAACATTTTCATACTCTTCTTGGTGAGCTTTATTAAAAAATAAAACAAAACAAATCTAAACTTGTCGTCGAGGGCGCACAAAGCGTAACCTAGATGCAAAGCGATTTTGAAACCATCTCATCATTGAACAGTGGGATAAATAATTAGCTAAAATTTTAAAAAAATATAAAAATAAAACAAAACAAATCTACTTGTCGTCGAGGGCGCACAAAGCGTAACCTAGTTATGGTTTAGATCTTGAGTTATATAAACTTAAATTGTAAACGACCTATTGTGATGAGCATCTTCTTTTCTTTTAAGCATAGCGTTATTCAAAACTTTTAACAATAAGATTAGGGTGTAACTTGGGTTGAGTTTGTCCAGCCCAACTAGAAATAAATTGGTTTTTAACTAAAATTGACCCGTCTACTTATAATATTGTTGGGATTAGGTTGGTGCAGTATTAAACTTGTTATACCATAGCGACTACCATTAACCGCCATTATTACTTGAAGCCTTTGCCACCAATAATCATCATTGCCACAATCGACCACCTTTGACAATCAATACCACCCATCGTCGGTCACCTCCCCCAACCACCACGCCAATAGCCACTTCTGCCCACTTTGGCAACCACTGTCGGCAAGCAGTGTTCGTAGGTACTATCAGCAACCATAAACTCATCACCATCGCTGGCAACCACCCACCCACCACCACCACCACCTTTGTTTTTTGTTTAAAATAAAATTTATTTTGTTCATAACTTTTTATCAATCTAGTCAAATCCATACCAACCAATTTAATAGTTTCGTGTGTTAGGCTGAGCTTCAATAGTACATGAATTTACTTGGGTTGGTTGAAAATCTAATGCAAGTATGCAACTCATCCAAGTATTTATTACGTGACTTGGTCATCCTGTCTGACTCAATTTTAGTTGATTAAGAGATGCTCAATGATTTGTATTACTTTATTTTTTAATTTGGTTGTAATAGTTACTTTATGTATATTGATTTATATATATATATATATATATATATATATATATATATATATATATATATAAAGTAGCTTACTATTCGCGTAACTATAAAGACCAATTATCCTATAATGCTCCAGAAAAAGTAATTTGTCTACTCTTGTAACTTGATTTCTATTTTCAATATAATTCTCCTCATTAGCTAAAATGAAAAACGAAGCATGTCCCGTTTGTAATCTGCAGTGGAAGAGAAGAAGAAATTCATTAAAGTTGGGTTGGATATAGATGGTTTTAACCAATCCAATCCAAGGAAATGTTGGTGTTTAACCAACCCAAGTACCTAATTACCGAGAAGGGGTTAGATTAGGTTGATTTAATCTGAAAACAGGCTATATTGGGTTGATTTTCAAACTTGTTTAATATATAATATTGTTTAGATTTATATTGTAATACCCCGAATTTATTTTCGGAGCGTTAATGTCAGATAAACAGAAATTAGATAAAATCCTATAATTATCACAACACTCCAAAATGGTAAATCACACTATAAACTAATAATTCCTAAAAATACATCAATGTCGAACACAGTGGCTCCAACCTTTATACAATTCAAGTTCTCCACACGAAATTTTTCGAAATAAAACCTAAGTAATAACAATCTGTCTCAATCATTACACTCAAAATATCAGTACTAACTCTTAAAACAAAGGTATCTAACTCTTGATCACTCAGCTAGCTCTTCGATCCCAAAATTCCACCTACTGATCACCTGAAAGGAGAAACAAAAAGGAAATGAGCCAAATGCCGAGTAAGATCGCTCAAAGAACCAATCAAAAGAAAGCAAAAATATCTGAGAAACAAAATTTCAGAAACACAAAGGGTCTCAACGGAACGGATAATCAATCCTGATTTCGAATGTCAAAACATATCTGAATATGGAGATAGACACTAAGGAGCCATTCAAAAATTGGTCACATACATCATCACCGACATATGAGGCCGATACAAAAGGTAAGATCGCGATCTCTAGCTCAACTCCCGTGAGTCAGCCCACGTTTTAATCCACGTGGGTAAGTCAGACATAAGTCACATACACCGTGACATGTCTCATAAAGTTATCAAAATAAAGATTTCAATTTAACACACAATCAAATATCGGATATGTTAAACAATACTCGGAGTTTAGGAAATAATGACAATCACTAAAACGAACGATATCAATATGGCAAAATTATAAGGTCAAACAAATTCGACGAAAATTGAATTTCACAAGTCATAGCATTGAGAACAAGTTATTCGTAACAAATTCAAAGCAAAAGGATAAGAAGAATCATCTAACTCAATTCGAAGAAGTTCGAATTTCAAAAAGAAATTAAGGACTTACATAAGCGACTGGTCAATTGTTGATTTGAATTTTGAAAATAACCCTTACCTTAATCAAGCTCATGAATGCAAATCCTTAAGCTTTACCTTAGAAATCACGAACCTTCCAAGCCTTCTCTATCTCTCTCTATCTACGTGTATGTGTATATATATATATATATATATATATATATATATATATATATATATATATATGGAAGCCGATCCCTGTCTACCGGTGGAGAAATAACAATTTCTCCACCATAAATGTAGCCGTCCACTTGTACTCGTGAACGGCTCAGATGTGTTTTTTTTCTTGAAAAAGTGGGAACCGCTGCTCTTTCTTACGGTTGCAAAATTTTACTAAAGACCACAACCGCTACTAAGTGTAGCGGTTGCAAAATTTTATTAAAATCCCAGCCCCCAACCGCAACAAAGTGTTACGGTTGGTCATTTTTTCTTTTTTCCTCTTTCTACGTGGCCCACATTTTCTCTCTCTCTTCTCTCTCTCTGTGCTTTTCTCTCTCTCTTTTTCTCCATGCGTGGCCCACCTTTTCCCTCTTTCTTTCTGGCCACCTTTTTTCTGTTTCTCTCTTTGTGCAGAAGCAGGAGATGCCCAACCGCATAAAAGTGTTGCGGTTGGGCTATTTTTTTTATGGAGTGTTCTTTGTTTTCTATCTTTGTGCAGTGTTCTCTGTTTTCTTTCTGTGCAAAAGCAAGAGATGCCCAACCGCATAAAAGTGTTGCGGTTGGGCTATTTTTTTCATGGAGTGTTTTGTGGCAATGATAACCAACCGCAACAAAGTGCAGCGGTTGGTAAAAAAAAATATGATGACCAACCGCTACACTTAGTAACGGTTGGGGTCTGTAGTAAAATTTTACAACCGCAAGAAAGAGCAGCGATTGCCACTTCATGAAAAAAAACGCATCTGAGCGGTCCACGAGTACAAGTGGACGGCTAGATTTATGGTGGAGAAATTGTTATTTCTCCACTGGTAGACAGAGATCGGCTCCCTATATATATATATATATATATATATATATATATATATATATATATATATATATATATATATATATATATATATCGCAAAGGAAAATAAGCAGAGAACCAAAAATATTCGAAAGGAAATAAGGAAACTATTTATATGTAACAAAAAATCAAGTTTTAATTCGACCGAATCCGACAGAGATAAAAATGATTTTTTTTTAATTTTTTTAAAATTCCACCGAAAACATGTTTTCATTCAAATTAAAGAAACTCTCTCTCTCACTCTCTCTCTCCATTCTACCGAAAACTTATTTGCATTCGAATTAAAACTTTTAATTTGAATGAAATTTTAGTGAGCTCTTCACGATTTTAAATACTGTTAGGATCAAGAGCTTACCATTGAACCAAAAGCAATTGTTGTTAGTAAGGACGCAACTTTATTTTCTTATAGTCTTGGCACAGCAGTCAGCGCATACGGTCGAGTACATAAGGGAGTAGATGGACGCAGCCAACCTCCGATCTGCCAACAATCCCTTCCCCAGATACACCCCGAGGACTTGAACCCGTGACCTGTTCTAATACCAATGTTGGATCAAGCGCTTACCACTGCACCAAAAGCTATAGCTGTTAGTAAGGGTGCAACTTTTTTTTCTTAAAGTTTTTTAGAACCGTATCTAGCATAAGGGGCTGCACCTATCTCATAATAGGTGCCATGGGCAGAGATGTTAAGCCCATCGAATCCTAATGAAGACACTGACCAATTTTGAGGCTAACAAATACTTTTCGTTCGAAACAAAAATCTTTCATTTGAAGTAAATCCACTTTCATTCGACCGAAAATTTCAGAAACAATCCCAAACTATTTTCTTAATTTTAACAAAAGACCACAAACTTATTTATTCAAAAATATTAATTTAACACAAATTTTTTTTGGGGCATTACATATATTTTGTTGGTAAATACCATAATTAATCACCACAGCCAACTAGCCACCATTAACTACCTCCATCATCGTTTTGGCACTATCAGATGCTAGCACACTTGCCGCTGAGAGTACGGGTCCCCAGCGTATCATCAGCCTTCACCGCTTGCCGTCGGGTGCCGACCGCGATTGTCGACCACCACTTGCGATTGCCGACAACTGCTGCGGTGACGAGTTGCAGCTGCCAGCAGTTACTATCACTTTAACCTTGTCGTCATCCGACCGTCACCAACTAGATACCACCAACTCTTTAATTTACGTTTACTATTAGAAACAATTTTTATCTGATTTGCATCAACATATTCAAGCCCAACTTAGCGATCATTTCAACCCAACCTATCAATTCAACTTTTTTTTTTGTAGTGAATAGATTGAGTTTTAATATTACATAAGTTTACCTGAATCGAGTTAAAATCCAACACAACTCACTCAAATTGCACCTTAGATTGTGCAAAATTTGCTAGCAGTTGAGAGATTGCCGAGTGCAATGTGTCGATTAAAACCAAACTTACTACTTGTGCCGTAAGTTTTTGGGCATCATCCTTGTTAATTCTCGATGTGTCAAGATCAATTCCATACTAGAAAGTCCCCTTTAACCGCCCTTTAGGAAAATGTTAGGAAACGAAGCCATTGTGATCATCGGCCTTTCTAAATTGAGAAGCCTAATTGGATCCATATCGCTATCACGTCGTGCTGCTCTCCACACTTTTTTTTGACTCCACCATGCTTTTGAAACAAAAAATTTCTGACCAGGTGTTCCCAAGCTCGCAACGACTACATATACCCATATAGAGTTCGACTCCTCTACCCGTCACCTTCTTTCAGTCAATTTGTCAGACAGACGGTGTGCGTGAGTTTGTCCCTCCGTGAATCTAAACCCCAAGATGTCAAAACCCTCATCCCGCTTGATCCTTAGGTACCTCTACCCATCTAAGCCCTCACCACCTACAAGCTCAGGAAATCCCGGTAGCAACATCCCTCTCACTCCATGGCTTTCACATTCTCCAAGAAACCTTATGTCGTCTTCACTTTCAAGAATATTTCAAAGCCCTCATCATACGTTAAAGCCACAAACAATGTTGCCCAACAGAAATTCAACAGGGTTTACGAACTTCTCAACTAAAATTTCTGATCTGGGTAGTGGAGATTCTTTGAAAAATGTGGTTAAGAACCCGGTGTCATCTCCAATTTCAAGAATCTTGCAAAACCCTACTCACAAATTAGACCCGCAACCCAAATTGCTGGTCAACAGGAATTCAATCGGGTTTAGGTACTTTTCTACTAAAATTCCTGATCTGGGTAGTAAAGTTAATGGAAATTCATTGAGAGATGCGGTCAAAAATCCCGTATCAGCGGTTCAGAATACATTTTCGAGGTACAGGCAAGCGGCTGGGCTGCAGATCGAGGCGTTCTGGAAGAGGAATTATCTGGTCATGTTAGGTGCAGGAGGGGTTCTGGTGTGCATTCTGCTGTGGAGGATTTTGTTTGGGATTGCAAACACCTTTGTTGGGTTATCTGAAGGCATGGCCAAGTATGGATTTCTTGCTCTATCCACTGCTATCGTTGCGTTTGCTGTGAGTTTCTTCTTTTTAAACGTTTGGTTGTTTAGTTGTCATCTGTTGCTTTTGAATATATGTCATAGTCAAACTGTGCTATGGCCTTGAAATGATTGATTGTGCTTGCTTGATGCATATATTTACATCTCAATTTAGCATGCTAAGATTTAAGGAGTCATAAAGCATACATGAGTTCCAGCCTGTGCTTTTGAAAAATGTACGTTCATTTTCTAATTCTACCACGAAATTCAGTTGTCACTTTGTCTCAATTTTGAGAAATTAGAAGGCCAGCAACACAAAAGTCTTTTGACAAACCTTCCATCAATTTCAAATGAATTTTATAGTTAGGGCCATATTGTTTTCTGTCCGGGGACTGGAAGGAATTGCATGTAAGCAAATATAACTTAGGTGCGGAAAGGATGAAAGTGACATTGGCCATTTGCATGAGTATCATCATCTCTTCTACATAAGCAAAGGCTTCTGGTTGGGGTTCAGCAGATAAGGCAGCTTTCACCATGCAATATATGACACAGTAAGTTCCGCATGCACTTCCTGCTATAAGCTCTGGTGGACCTGTTGACTAGAAACTATGGCAGTGACTTCACTCTCTTAAAACTTTGTAATTACATCCAGTGATGGTTCTTTTGGTTATAGGGATGGGGAGCGATGAAGGCAAAAGAGGTCAAGGCATCAATGAAAGATAAATAATGTACATGTAAGCTTTATTTCTTCTTCCTTTTCCTCCCATGTCCTGGAGGGATGAGACCAAGTTAGCTCCCTCCGTTTTCACTTCCTACCAAATGAAGATGCTTATCCATCTATCCGCCCCCTTTTCTTCCTGTACTTCTCTGATGCCTACTACATGGGGAGTAGGGTGATTAATTTCTTCTCTTGCATTTGAACTATGATAGAACTAAGAATCCATGTTTTAACCAGCACAAGAAAAGAAAACAGAATAGCTCCTAGCGATCTTGTTGATTCATTGATTTACTTTTTGTTGTTCTGTAATGCAATTCTGTAATGCAAAAGAAGCATTAGGTTCCAGTTAAATTGATTCTTCGCAACTTTCATTCAGAACAATTCTTACATCACCCTGCGAACTTTCTGCAAGACCATCAAGCAGTCATCATAATTATGAAAGTTTAGAAACACAACCTTCACATCCATTTGGAATGACTCGATAAGAAAACGAGCCGCAAGTATTATTGTAGTCTGATATGGCACTTTGTTTGAAGTTGCTGAAGTGGTTTTTTGCTTGCGTAAACCTAAAACATCCTAAACCTTACATTTTAAGTTCAACCCCGTGGTTTTGGTTCAAGTTTGCTCTTGGCATTCCGCGTACAACCATTTAGCTTCACATATCTAGGCCACAAGTTAATGAGTTCCCACATATCAAGTTCTCAGATATATTGCTTGTCCTTATGCTTCTGATTTGTCAAAAACTATGAGTTGAAAACGAGGACTTAGACTTGGGTGGATCACAATATTAAGAAGAAACTCATGTTGTTTAGTCGATTTAGCAGATGACGACCTTGGAAAATCAATTTGCTATTTTTATAAGCAATTCGCACCTGTTCTGCCAAATAGCCATTGTATTTGATGGGTGGGGCTAATTCCACATTTCTTATGTCTATATCCACGCCCTTTTGTCACTAAAAGAGGCATTAGTGACACATTTTTAACCTTTAGTAACAAGACAGAATGAATTTTAGCCTTACCCTATCTGTCGCCTGCTTCGTGGTTGTATATGAGACTGGTTATAATTTTAAGGACCTAGATTGATATTTCTGAGGATGGTTTGTTTAAAGCAGCCTCTTTAAGGCAGAACGACTTGGCACTTCGGCTTATATCAGTCTGCTCTTAGTCTTGAAGGCATTCATAAGGCAGAACGACTAGGCATCTTTGGCTTATATCAGTCTGCTCCTAGTCACCCTTTTTGCAACCAAAACGAGTATGCATCTGTGTGCATGTATAGGCATAAATGCGGTCTGGAGTTTGACTCAAAGCATGGATATGCCGCAAGTCTGCAACCCATTAGTTGAGGATTCTAGCAGTTTCAATAGTTAAAAGACGCTTCTTGCTTATAATTCTTAACTATATGGGCTTAATTGTAAATGCTTGGATTCTCTTTTCACGTAAGTCCCAAATCTAGCGACATGATCCAATTGAGCCCCTCGCCTCCCCTTTCTTCCTTAACGTAGCCGCTACATGCTGCCACCCTTCCTGGAGAGGTGGGATGGGGGTCCCTAATTGTGAGCTGAGATTTAGAGTGTCTTTTTCCCTTATTTGCAGGACTGGTCATGGTTAAAATTCTGCAATAATGCAATCTGTGCTTAATACTAGTCGTGCTAAGCTTTTGCAAATATGTTTACGCTCAGAAGATGAGTAAATATCTTTCTTCTCAGAAGATGGTGGCTTCTGCTAGAAGTTTGCACCTCTTTCTTTTTTCTTTGAATGATTATGATTGATTCTTTCTCTTTTCGTTTTTATTTTTGAAGGGCTTGTATCTTCGTTCAAGATTCACAATCAATCCTGATAAGGTTTACAGAATGGCCATGAGGCGGCTGAATACATCTGCTGGCATTCTTGAGGTCATGGGTGCTCCACTCACCGGGACAGACTTGAGAGCATATGTGATGTCAGGAGGAGGTATTACATTGAAGAACTTTAAGCCAGCGTTTAGGAGCAAAAGATGTTTCCTTATCTTCCCAATTCGAGGTGCTGAGAGAAAGGGTTTAGTAAGTGTTGAAGTCAAGAATAAGAAGGGCCAGGTTCGTTCGATACCTGCTACAGTGTGTTCCTTGTTTTCAGAAATATAGGTTTTATTTTTACCAACATCCACTGCATGAAAGTTTTCTCCTGCCTCAAATCTCATATTTTTGGAATTATGTAAATGCATAAATATGTTTTTCCTACCTTGTTATTTTGTTCTTTGCTTTGCAAAACTAAGAATGCAAAAGAAGAAGTAAAGAATCATATCATAGTCTAGTCAAGGTTACATGAAAGCAGTGCTGTTTTTCTTTCCCTGCAGTATGATATGAAGTTATTGGCAGTGGACATTCCCATGGCAACAGGACCCGACCAGCGTCTCTTCCTGATTGGGGATGAAGAAGAGTATAGGGTTGGCGGCGGGCTTGTAGCCGAACTAAGAGATCCTGTTGTAAAAGCAATGGCTGCGACAAAGGAGTTTGAAGATCGTGATGAGAGGGAGGACAAGGAGGATGCTGAAAGAGAACTTCAGGAGGCAGAAAGAAGGCAACGCGAAGAAATTGAAAGGCTTGAAAAAGATAGGTCGTGATTACTTCACAAGTTTCTGTTTCAATGTTGTTCAAAGGAGATCCAACGCATTTTCTCGGAGATAAAACGTAGACCTTGTGTCAGAGCTTTTTTTCCCCCTTATTTTGAGATTTTCTGCCCGATTTCTGGGTTCCGACCACAACAAATGTGTAGATCATAGAACTTTTTTGCAGTTTTTGCAACTTAGTTTCAGTGATCTTCGTGTTTCTTTGTAATAAAGGCACTGTTTCATATGATGAATATGGAACACGTCAGAAGCTGGTACACTTATTAACAACACACAAAACTTTGGATGTGCAAGGGAGATTCGTTAAATACTCTCACCTGGTATCTCAAAATTTTGACATGTAAACTGTTTTGGAAGCAAGCTCAGTCGCTGCATTGACATTGAAGACGTCCCAGCAAAGAGTCAGTGTCACAACTTAAAAGGATTATACTCGGTATTTGCAGTAGGTCTGAGTTTCTACAATTTCTACATAATTCCACCCAACCATTTCCGGGAACATTCTGCTGAGAGAAAAAAGAGCTGGTTGCAAGCCAAGCAGAAGCCTAAACCTACTCTTTTGGAAGGTTGCACCTATCAACAACACAGCGAAAAAGATTGACCCAGCTTGGGAGCGAGATATCCATCCGTAAGAGATGCTGAGAGCAAGCATTCCATTGAGCAAAGATCACCCGATCCCTGGGAATTGAATCCTCTTGATTTGAAACTGGAAATCCCAAATAGCCTTCAGACATTGCAACCGTAAAACGTGGCAACAAACTCTGATCAGTCTTTCCGACTACATGGATCGGAAGAAGAAGGATAACACCTACTAGCCTGCTGCAGTTATGTGGCCGAAATTGCTTTGTATCCTCCTTTCTCAAGAACTTCTGCTATAGAGATGTCTCCTGTTTTCACAATTCTTCCATCATCCTACAAGCAGATAAATATACGAGTAAACTAAGAAAGCAATGCACAATCAGAAAATGTATATAATAGTAATGGTTTTAAAAATGCTTGCACCACACCATGTTACTTTTCTAGATTAACACACAAACAAATATTGATCAACGGCATAATACTCTTGGAGCCTTTCTTTAGCACTCCAAAACATGGTAAAGGGAACGGGCAAAATACAGAAAATAACTAGATAATTAAGTCACAAAACAACGTTCGCTACTACTCAAATAAAAAACCAACATCGTGACAGGAAGAACAAATTAGCTTTTATCCAAAATCTAGATAATACGTAATAAATGCCACTGGGGATTACCAAGAAATCAAACATCAACTTAATCTTGAGCACGGTGTGCAGAACTAAAATAAGGAAAACAGAAAAAGAAAGGAGCACTCAACTATACCAGCCAATTTTCCTGGGATAAAACTTCAGTTCAGTTCAGTTCAGTTCAGTTCATTTCTGGGTCAGATTATGATCTACAGTGGGTCCCACCATATTGTGAAAATGAACAGGTCAGGCTGCATAGCAGCTAACTTTTCCTTCTCCTTTATATGCAATTGATAACTAAGTAATATTCTAAACTGCAGTCTATTTTTCAAAATTTTCTAGTCAGAAAGTTATTCAATGTACACGCATACGTGTATGTAGGATGGACCGTTTGCTAAAACCTGTACCTCATCATAAATTAGCGACAATATTTGCCGGTAGAAATCAGGCGAAAATAACAAGATGCTATTTTAAAGCTTACCATAATATGGATGTAGGTGGGCTTTATGAAATCTAGCAGCCGCCGATAATGCGTAATCATCAAAACAGAGTTTGTGGGGGTCAGGAGCTTATTTACTGCATTTGCTACGTCTCGAAGTGCATCAACATCTAACCCAGAATCAATTTCATCCAATATTGCCAAGTCTGCACCCAACACCTGCAACAAACCGGACCAAGTCAAACCCATATCAATTGCATTTTTCTCAATATTTCTCCTTGACTTGGTAAATAAAGGCATAGTTACAGCTAAAGAACATTCTACGAGTCATACCAGGAATGAGGTTACAAGTCATAGGTTCTCTAATTTTTCTTGGTGAGACTACTTACTCACCCTTTTACTATTTACACATCCCTCCATGTATATCTAGTATAGATAAACATGTCTCCCCAGAGGGGAACTTTACACATCCCTCCCTGTATATTAGTCGCTAAAAGCATGCAATGCGGCATTATTCTAGCTTTAGCAACAAATAAAATTTAAAAGGGTTTCTTTAGACCATTATGGATTCACCTAATGCCAAAGCAATCAACGATTTTGCCAACAGGCAGCATTAACGTCCCCAATTTGTCAGCAAATATTTTGAAAAAAATAAAAAGAAATTCAATGTTAATCATTGTCATCAAAACCGAGCAGGACCTGCAATAAATACTAATAGGTGAATTTTTTCAAAAGAAGCTAAGTATTCTACTAAAAGCAGTATTTCCTTTACTTCATTATTCAAGTCTTAGTCTTGTAGATCTCTGTGTAACCCCAACTTTTGGTGGCGGTTTAGTAACGCTCTGGTTCTACATATTGCCTCTAAGAAGGGATATATCTAGTAGATGCTAGATCTCAGTTTCTTGCCCCTAGACGCCAATCTCAATATCTTTCTCCTACCCTATCCAGTACTATTGAGAACTGAGGTTCCAAGATCAGACCGGGGAACATGGGACCATCATGTGACTGGAAGGCAGGGGAAAGCTACAGCACCAGTCAAGCCAGAAGGCCCAACAACAGCCCTTGATATTCTTTTCTCCTTAAAATCCCGTCCAACAGATGATGAGTTCTGTAAAAATGTCTCTACTACTTTGCATAAGCCACGAGAAAAACTGATTGCCTTCTATCCTGCTACAGTATGATAGTTATACTCAGATAAAGTCTGCCAGGCACAATAATACCCTTCCCTGCTGTCACAACTCAATTGTATTTGATTGCATAGGTACTAGACAAGAAATTTGAGCATTAAACATCACACGCTTAGCGTCGAATACGTACCGCGAGTTGCAAAATCTCATTCCTCTTCTTTTCGCCACCACTAAATCCTTCATTAACATTTCTACTCAAGAACTCTATCTTCGCATTTACCGACTCAAGCTTGGGCGCAATGTAGCCATAAAACTGCAAGGGAAAATGTTATCATTTAACCAAATGAAGCAACAATCATGGAAGCATATCATTACATTACTTGGCACCAAATTCTGCCAATCTTAAGGCTTATCGCATATCACGTTAATCCCACCGAAGGCACAGACATATCGTATTCTACTCTCGAGAATTTGACAAATGGATTCAAGGGCAGCAAACTAAGAAAATGACACAGCTAAGAGGGGGACAGCGGACTTAAGGTCCCCATAGATCAGCTTTCTCTCTCGTAAAAATACACACGTAGATGCAGGACAGAATGATGAAGAACTATTTAAGTAAGCAAATTAAGACCTGAGAGACACTTGAACAAAGGAAAAAGAACAAGATGCTGCCATATATATATATATGTGTGTGTGTGTGTGTGTGCGTGTGTGTGTGTGCGTGTGTGCGCGTGTGTGCGTGTAGTATGGTGTGCTGCAGAACTAGTACCTCTAGTGGACTGAGTTCTGGCTCACCAAATTTTCTTCTTCGAGCATTGAAAGCCATCTGCAGAAAGTCAATATTGCTCACTCCTGGGATTTCAACTGGAGATTGAAAGCTCATGAAAAGCCCAGCAAGAGATCTGTCCTCTGGTGCCATGTCAAGCAAATTCTCCCCTTTAAACACAACGGTGCCTCCTGTGACTTCATAATCTTGATGACCGACAAGAACCTGCAATTAAGTTCTCCCAAAGATCCTTTATCAAGATAAATTTGTCTGGCAAAATACCAATTAAATTGTTTAAAAAAGGCAGTTTTTAACCGGAAGGTATGCAATATGAAGAAAACAAAAGCAAAATGGAAATTTGTGCTGATCAAGAATCCCAAATTCATTCTAATATTGTGGATGCCGTAGTGTAGAAAGACCATTAGAAACTAAATTAGGCATATAGAAGCAAATAGACATACAAAATTGCTTGTAGTAGTAAGTGCTAGAGAACGTTCAATAAGAAACAATCTTATCTGCCAACATAAGCTGCCATATCAAGCATCCTAATTAACTTATGATAATCACACATAGAAACTCAAACACGCATCAGCTTATTCTTATTATAAACTACAGACTATAGCATAGCTAAGTGGAGGGCACACACTCACCTTTGCAAAAGTGCTCTTCCCCGAACCATTTTTCCCCATCACAGCATGAACCTAGTCAAAATCAGCACAATAGTAGCATCAGCGAGCACATTCCTAAAGCTAGTTCAGTACCGAATGTTCTCTTTATCTCATTGCAATTAGATTTCATTATTTCTGTTCCCTTTGACAATTTGACTTTTTGCAAACTCCTTGGATAAAAATTTAAGGTAGGGACATTGACTGTGCTCAATATTGTTGCCATAGTTTGACTTGTCAAGGATAATGATTCAATGTGCAGTATCATTTGAGTTCATTTCAGTGTTTAGCCGTCTGGATTCTATCCTAGAAATTCGCGATAAGGCCAATGATCCAAACTTCTTGATTCCGAGGATAAATCAACTAAGATATACATCCATGCACTAGCAGGAACACGAATATTAATCAAAAGTGAGAGCGGAATTTTTGCAAGCTAAGAGTTTTAGCATTATAAACATTGAATTTAGTCATTATGTTGCCTTATTTGATCTACGATTAACATTTGAGTTCAATTCAATGTTTAGACGCGCGGACTCTATCTTATGCATTCGCAATAAGGGTCATGTATCCCCACTTCTCCATTCGCCTAACTACGAAGGGAATACCCACACAAATTGAGATGGAATACCTCGCCTTCGTGGATGCTGAGGTTAACCCCCTTGAGAATCGGCTGCCTCGACTCCGTGATGACGGCGGAGAGGTCCCTGACTTCCAGAAGAAGCTTGGGAGAATCGCCGCCGTCGGCGGCGGAAGCCGGCGGGGATTCCACGGCGACGGCGGCATTGAATTTGGGAAACCGGCAGCGGGAGGGAGTGGCGAGGGGAGTAAATAAGCGGGAACTGGATGTCGAGTTTAGGAAGGAGAGGAGGTGCGGAGGGGAATGTGTTGGTAAGCAGCAGGAGTGGAAGAGCGCCATTGAAAGACAAAGGGAAGAAGACGGGCAAACTCTGCTCCTGCACAAATTTAGTATCAAACTATCGGCAGCAGCGTGCAGCGTGCCGTTTATAATATCGTCCTCGTAGGGAATGAATATTTTCTTTTTATGTGTCGTTTCGTTTCATTTCATTTCATTTTATTTTATTTTATTTTATTTTATTTTTGTTGAACGTGGACTTTTATTCAAATAGTTTCGATGGAAAAAATGTGTTTGTCTTGAACGCTTTTAGCATTATTGGTTGCAGTTCTCCGTAGGAGGGTGAGAACTAAAATAATAAGAATTCCTTGCTAAGGAAGTGTTCCTCTTTGACAAGTTTATCCGCACAAGAATACGTTTGCAATTGATGTGACTTGTTTGTAGCAGTTGAATTATTCGTAATTACGACTATAGGTCTCAAATAACCGTCTCAACAACTAACTTCCCATCTCCACAGTCAGTTTGGTAATTAGGGATATAAACTGCTCGAGTTTTAGCAAAGCAGCTTTTCGGGGTCGTATCAATTAGTTGAGAGGCCCGAAAGAGAACATTGTTTTTGCGCGGGATGACACCCATCGGTACCGAATTCAAAGGATTAGCGCCCCTTTAAGACCCCATAATAACATTCCCTTAGATACCAAAAAGAAGAATCTATTCGAGGCAATACTATCTGCACCTGCAAGATATCTGACTTGCTCCGGTCTTGTATGAGCAAATTTTTTTACTGTGACTTGATCATGGGACGAGTGTGGCAGTAAAATTTTAAGGCCGTAGCGAGTGCAGGTCGTGTTTGGTAAGTAGTCTAACTGTCGTGGTATTAGACTTGCCTCGTTGACCTATACCCATCCTGTACATTATATACTATTCTAATCCTAGAATGGTCTCGTTGACCTATACCCATCCTGTACATTATATACTATTCTAATCCTGGAATGGTCCTGTTCTCTAAGCTCATCCGTCCGTTTCCAGTAACATAAATTGTAGATAAAAACCTTACGTATACTAATAATAAAATACTAGCAAGCCTTATATGGTTGGGAAGACTTAGGACCAGTCGTGCTCTTGCTTGGTGTATCTCAAAAGCTGATTATTAATTGTCAATACATGTTATCACATGCTCCCTCTACACTAGCTCTAGCATCCAAATTTCGTCAAATTAGTCTTAAAAAAAAAAATAGCTCCATAGTTTTCTTTATCGAGTAGCGTCAAGGTAAGCAAAATAAGGAGGTGAGATCTTACGGTATCCTCTTGACAATCATTTACAAGTTACGAGTGTGGTGATCATGTTGTATTATGGGAATCACTCGATTTGTGATTTTCAGAAAAACTTTGTTGCAGGGCTAAAGAAAAAGAAAGAATTATTTACTATTATGAGATAACTGCACTTTTTCTCCTTTCATTCTTGTTGTAAACTTTATAGCCCAAGAGATGGGATACATAACAAAGGCTTTGAGGGATAATTCCAGGTCGCTGGTTCCGACCTTTATACTAATGGACCACATATACGTTGCAGTTCTAACCATTGCAACGGGAAAAATAAATTATAATTTATGTATTATAAAGTCTACTAATGATTAGATTCTCTTTTGCTTTTTAATAAATTAGCAAAGACGAAGGAATTATGCGTACAATGACAGAACGGACCAAAAGCCCAAACTGATCAGTCTCTGTGAAGCAGGAAGCCCAAACCTTTTGTTTTCGCTGTGCCCACAACTGAGCCTGCACCATATCTGAGATCTTTTTGGGCGCATCACTAGGAAATTTCTTACAAAGCCCTCTTCCTTGTTTGTGGATTGCGTGCAAGAGAGTCAACCGATCCGATCCGACCCACAAAAACTGTAGTTCTAAATCAGTATCATGCTCTTGTCTATGAATTATATTGATTGATGGGGTTGAAGCTATTGACTTTATCCAAAGGTTCATGCATTTTTATGGTCTGTCAGACGCTATTTTAGGCGATTAGATCGAATAAGCGTTTACGGAATAATTATTAAGCTGCTTGTATCGACAATAAATTCCTTACTAACTTATTTATGATGTGACGGTCACCGGGGCACAACCAATGCAAAAAACCTTACCAAGCATAAATAAGCTATTCTGTGTGCTCGTCCTCGATCCTCGATTGTCTCCACCATTAAATATTTGCATGAAGTCGTGTGGGTAGAGTAGCACAATTCAATGGTGGTTATGGTCCTGCCAGGTTCTTTTTTAATGCAAAGCCATGCTACATACATGATACAACTCGGGATAGACCCTACCATGTGACCCCATGATGCATTGATGCAAACTTTATGTAGAAATTATAACGAGGTTTGACCTTCTCATAGCAAAATCAAACAAGTCATCATTTCCTAATATAAGACTAAATCTCATATTTGCTTTGCTGAATCGGCATCGGACGACGAGACTTGATTGTAGCAAAAAGCAGTACTTTTAATCTTGTCCTTACTCGATAGTCTAAGCAAGTGGTAACGAGTGGATTGATTTAAAGCAATATCCCAAGTTTGTCATTGCATGACTAGATGTAACAGTTGAGTATACGAACCTAAAGAAGCTTTAGCGCTAAATGATGGTGTTTTAGAATTTGTTTAGCTACCTTCCCATAAAAGAAAACGTTCACCCCTAACCTCCCCCCCTCCTCCCCCTTCCCTCGTCTTCCCCTTCTCTCAAAATGATGATGGTGTTTAAAAATTTGTTGAGCTACCTTCCCCATCAAAGAAAATGTTCAACCCTACCCCCCTCCCCCTCTCTCTCTCACACACAAACACTGGTGAAAATTGATTGGACCACTTGCACCAAGTACTTTTTTGTTTGATTTCAATTTTTGTGATTTTGGTGGTCGTGTATGTGCATGTGCAGGCGTAAGGTAATAAGCGCAAAGAAAATAAGTCTGATCCAAAAAAGAAAATAAAAAAGAAAACGAAATAAGTACCAGCAGTGCATGGTTAGATGAAGCATGGCACTTTTTGGTATTAACGTTAATACGAATATAGTAATGCTAAAATTTTATCTCCTTTCCCCCTCCTCTTGTTAATCATAATGCCAGAGAAGGATGCGTTCTTTTAAATGTCGTGTAACGGATTTATCATCTCTTATTCCTTATTCATAACTCGTTGCTCAAACATTGATTGCTCTGTATAATTTGACGATTTTTTCTTGTTTTAATGTAGATAATTGACAAATAGGGGTGTGAATATTAAGAAAAAAGGGTAATGAAACTAACATATTACATTTACATGTAATATAACTTGCCCGGTCCAGATATGTAGTTACTAATTTGAAACAAATACAATTAATAGTAGCACCAAGAAAAAGAAAAACTACTTATCAAATCAAAAGGAAAAAAGAATAAATGAGTTAGCTCCCGAGGGAAAAAGAAAAATGAATCAGCTGGTTCAGTTCCGGTAACCCCTTTCCAAGCAAATTTTGTAGTTTTTTATACCTTTTTTTTTAAGGATTAAGATTATCCTTAGTGACAAAAAATTGATGCTAGAAGTATTTTGTAGCTGTTGTTAAATATGATTGTGACAATTTTTTTACATTAAAATGCAATTATTGCCACTTTTCTATCATAGCTGAGGATCTGACACAACCTAATCTTATGGCATCAGGTTCCCAATGTTGCGTTTTGGAACTGAAATTCGAAACAGAAAGTGTTCGTCCGAATTCCTGGAAGCTTGAGGGCCATTGGAACTGATGGATTCAGAATATCTTCATTGTTAGTAGCAAAAACGGCAGGGGACGATTAAATAAAGGAATTAGCGACAATAACTGGGTGAGAAGCGAGATATAGCAACACAAAACTAGACAAAAAGGCCTAACCAGATCTTGATGATGTTGTACTTGTCTAGGTCTTTCCTGTATATCTTGCGGCGCATTGTCGCTGCCATCCTTAATACCACAGACTCGACAAATTCACAAATAGCGATGAATAGTAGAGATGCCAGAAATAGCAGACAGAAACATAATATACTATCTACACAAGCTGCAGCGTTCATATTATTACCCACATAAAGATATCTGATGAGCTATCACTCGCTTTGAAAGCTTAAGCTGTCAAAGAATAGACCCAACATGTATATCATTGCCTTAACAATTTCACAATATTGAGATCTCCACTAGGGTAAAAACTGTAGTAACCTCCACCCCTGCAAACCCCGAGGGGATTGATTACGAATTTCACAGGAACTTCAAATATGTGAAAAAGAAGAAACTGATTCGTTGCTTACATACCAAAAAAGCTTATGAAATGGTACATTGCAAGAAACTAGCTATTCCATTTTAGTCTACGGGCCAAAACTTGGTACCTTCCTCAGATCTTCAAGAAAGACAACAAAAATAAAAAACCATGATCTACTTTATGATCCCGAGCGTCCCATGTCCAACATCAGGTCAAAACAACCAGTACCCACCTTTGCTGGCAAGCCAAGGCAGATTCTAGCAGATGGAGTATCCAAAGTGTCGGTCATACCATGGGATGCAGCCTCAACGATGAACTTAGAGGCTGTCTCAAAAGACATCTTAAGGAAAGGTGATGTCGATTCAGCTATGCCCCCATGTCTGCTCATTGGGCGGTACCCGCCAGTGTGTGTCATGTAGTCGGCAATCAGGCTCAAGTGCCGGTAATCAATTTCTACTCCGTAGAGCTGAAAAACGTGAGTAACCTCCTTTATGATAGTTTCTCTGGCGGCTTCTACACCAAATGTTTTCAGCATAACGTGTATGTTGTTGCTATACAGACGGCTAACATCAACTTGATCTTCCATTCCCCAGAAGGCAGTGAAGTCAACTCCAGCCGCCTTCAGTGCCCAAGGCCCAGAATCACCATCGCTGTCGGACTCTTTCTTATTTTTCTGAGATCGGACTTTAGATTTCTTCTTCTGGTCCATTTGCCTCGCTTGGTTACCTGGCTTAACTTTGTTCTCTAGAATCACTTGCTTTGCAGCTGCTTTGTATTCAAAAATTCGACACTGATCAATCTTGCCACAGCTCTTGATGGAAACCTTCTTCGCAACCTTCTGAGCAATCTGCATAAGCATAAGTAGCTTACTCTCAATAGGAAAAAGCCTAAATGTTTCTGGAGAAGAGGGTAGTTGGAGAAAATATGACCTCTGTAACGCCACTAAACTAATTTATATACCGTTAAGTGTCCTTTGGTACATATGTAAAAACCATTAACAACAACAGTGGAGTTCTTTTTTCTTTTTTTTGAAAGATGGGATGAAGGTTTCATTTTCCAAGATTTTCATGTGCACGTATGAGTGTGTATACAACTTAACCCTTTTAAAGTCTCTTTTTCCTGAAAGATCCCCTTTATAAATCCTTTATTTAGCTACGGGAATAGGTGAATTCTTCTTAAGCCAAATCTCAATTCTCACCTGCAGAAAGGAAAATGAACATGAAGACAGCAACAAAACCCAACGATAATGCTTCGGAAGGTCAAGCAACATTACCGCACCCCCCACCCACCCCACCCCTCATATAGAGCCGACACGAATTTAGTTCCTACTTTAAGCAAATTCACACGAAATTAAACGGGAGAAATGCTCTACATTACCAAAAGAATGAAGTAAATGTGCACAAAAATGGGGGAGTAACGAAGCAAACTGACATCATCTTATGAAGCAAAAAGTAGACTCCAAATTACCTGATTCAACAAGATATGTGGTTCATCTGTAAACCTGAAATGAACCTCCAGGTGCAAACCATCGGCTTGCACTAAGCATCTTCTATCATTTTCCTTTTTGTCTAAATTAGCTTTGACCTTTTTCTTTCTTGTGGCTTTTAATTTAGCTTTTCGGTCACTGGATTCACGTTTCGATATAGTGATATGTTCGTCTGGCATTGTCTCCTTATCAACATCAGAGTCCCTATTTTCAACATCCTCCCTAATTTCAATTCCATCGTCAGCCTGATCAGTATCTGTTACCTGAGCAGCAAACGACTCATCCTCAGAGCCGTCCTCATAATCTATCTCATCTGTAGCTTGTCGCTTTCTTTTTTGGGCATCCAAACCAAGATCCTCCCCCCTTCCATCATCATCTTCTTCGTTGTCATTGTCGTCGTCGTCATTTTCTTGTGATCTACTGCCTGAAGCATCCTCATCTTTCTCACTCGAAGCCTCTGATCTCAAATTGGGCATGAAGTTCTTGAATCCGCTAATTCGAGAGAGCAAATTCATATGATTTTCTATTGCGTCTTCCAGCTCTCTAATGTATGTACCACAAAGGGTTACCTCACAGTCTTCAACTGATATAAGTTCATGTTCTTTTAGCATCACCTTAAGCTTATAAGTTCGGCAGATTTCATGATTATGAATGGACGGCAGAACGGAGACTTCTATAGTCTCTATCATGTCTGCAACAGTGACCTTCTTAATTCTTTTCGCAAGGGTCCTTGCATCATCCCTGCATAAAACATATAAACTGAATTAACTGTGTTCGTGCAACAACACAGGCAATATAAGAAATGTCAATATGCAAGACAAAATCTCAATGCAGTGACCTTTATTTAAGCACGGGCTACTTGAGGATTTACCACTGTTGATATAGTTTTGACCACGACTTGCTACGATAATTCATATGGAAGACCAACTTTCATCAAGTAAATATTAGTTTACACTTTACACTATATGATTTGACATAATATTTTCTTAGCAAAGTTCATTTTAAGCAGGATGCAATACTGGATGGTATGTTTTGAGAAGGAACCCAAAAAAAAATAAGTTACACTGACACCCCTCAAGTTATGGGTTTATTAAACTTGCTAGCCGACGCATTTAGGAAATTACTAACTTCCCTTTGCATTTATGTCCGCATATCAACTTCCCCCTGCTTTATCTTCCCGCCCTTTTAGTGGTCAATAAAAAAATTGAAAAAACAAAATACCCTGCATTGTTGCCTCCCTGTCCCTTTTCTCAACAGTTAGAATATTTTCCTGCTATTGCCCTAAAAATTCAACCAAGCCCCAATATCAATCACCAAAAGGCCCAATACCAATCATTGGGAGCATTTATATGGTATGTACTTTTGAGGTTTGCTCGATGACGAAAGTTTTATGGTGATTTGATTTATTGTGTGGATTCTGGCATTGCTGATGGCTATGTAACAACCCCCAATTTCTGCGGGTCTAGTTCCCCAATTTGTTCATTAACTATGGACTTTAAACGCCCTAAACTGTGTACCGAGGCAGTGCTTTGTTTGAAGGTGAAGTGCAAATTTGATGCACTAGGAGGAGTAACTAAGTTATTTAACACCAAAAACACTATCTACTAATATCTAAATGTGGTGTGAGTGTGATATCCAATATGTCAGGGGTAGTGAGTGTTAACAACCCAAAAACTGAGTGGGTATGAGCACAATGACCCGAAAATAATTAAAGCACCTGAAAGACAACAAAAATCCTATTACATAAATAGAAAACGTGCCAAAAAAACCAAAGTAACACTTGTTTGAGTTAATATTCGGTTCTGCAACCACGCACCAACGTTTTTATCTGTAAGACCTAATAGCTATCATAATGCCATAAACACACTCAGGGGTTAGTAGCAATTCAGAACGCAACTTAAGTTGTGGAAACCTCCTACTCCTGACTTACAAAAAGCAAGGGCCAAAATAAGAAATATGAAACGTAAAAACAGCCTAGCTGGACTCTGACTGAAGTCAACTAACAGATGCGATGAGGAAAGTGGGCGGTGAAGATCGCAATCCCTAGTAAAGAACTACGGATTTCGTTTTGGTTGTAGTAATTTGTTGCGCTTACTGTTTTATCTTTTAATTACTCTCATGAATTAGTTCTAGAAGGAAAAAGATATTTAAACTCGTGATCTGTCGCCAAAAGCTCTAAAAGTAAAAACTTACAAAGTGCGGTGCATTTATCATCACAAATCACAACCCGCACAAAAGAAAAAGCACCCAGCGTCCGTCATAACATCACCGAGAGGATCTCAAGAGAGCAGTAAAACATTTCTTCTCTTACTTTTCTAGGTCTGCTAGTCAAAAACTCTCATCATGCTACCTAACCACTGATACCATCCTACCGAATTAAAAAGGAAAAAGATGAACTTCTATACTAGTGATGCTATTTACTACATGTAAGCAATAGAATGCAACTCACTTCGACCCCCCATCAAGCAAGGGGCATGTGATAATAGGAGTCTTAATATCAGTTGAAGCAGTCATCAATATCTCTTGCAGACGCGGAATACCGAGTGTCACATTCATTTCCCCACGACCAGCAAGATGGAAGGTGTTGAGCCTGAAAAACGAATGAACAATATTGTACATCATTTATGAGAAATATAGGACACACTAAAAAACGCAAAACACGGTTTATACTGCTCCACAAGGTAAGGTGTGGACAGATCATATTGTTCCTTGAGACGAAAGAAACCCACAGTTTAATGTGTCTAATTACAAGATCAAACAGTTGTATGAAGCAAGTAAATTTGCATATTTCCACTCCTTCTGAGTTCTCTTGGTCTCGTTACGAAATGAGAGAATCTCGAGCAATTCTTCAAACAAACATTTAACAGCATTTTTAGATGCTTAATGAGCTTGCCACTAAAACTAGTTGAATGATCGTACATGCACTTTTGTCTTTGGTCTTTCGTGTATTGCTTAGACCCTGCAACATGGTTCAACAGCTGGGGAGTGGCACGGTTTTGGTCTGGGATCAGTGTCGGTTGCGGCCGACTACGTATCGATAACCAGCGATGAGCAACTTTAAGCTACTTGCAGGCTCCAAAAAAAAGAAGTAAAGGTTATGGAAAATCTGTAAATAAATTGAACAAGAAGGCGGATCAATTATTTGAACCCAGAATTTGTCCAATACGCCAATGTTAAATCGTAACTTATTATTTGCCAATACGTTAAATTTAAATTGAACATAAAAGATAAAGCACATAATAAAGTTCACAAACTTTAAAACCCAAATTTCATATAATATATTAACTAGTGGATTTTAACAGTTCTATTTCTTAGATCTTACGCCAACTTTTAAGTGCTTATAACGCATTAAGTCATTTAGGGTACCAAAAGATTTGGTAAGTATTGTCGGTTAAAAAAAAAAAGAAGACTGAAAACACAAACACTAAACTATTTACTGGTAGTAACCAAAGTTATTACTTAATATGCAGCCAAGTATTAAAAAAAACCCCGTAAAATCGCCAGTCAAACTATACAATTGGAGTAAAAAAAATTTACACAAAAAACAAATCATTGCGCTTTAAAGCATCTGAAACCTAATTGAATAATAGCAGATCTGCCAATTTTCAAAAGGAGAGTGATGACTGAAAAGACAGAGAAAGTTGCAGATTGGATTACTCAGCCGTGAAGCACTATAGAAGCAATGTGATTCCCTCTTCAGGTCATTATCGCTGCTGCAAATTGACCCTTTTCGGTTGCAATGTGGTTTTATCAGTATTTCGGTGAAACTTCGGCGAGCTCTCAGCGAGATACATAATCTCGCAATGCAATTCGCTTGGGGTTCAGTTTCCGTTCGGTTGCTTCCGAAACCAAACCGAGGTGCCAAAAGCTCAGTCTAACCATGCCCTGCAACGGCTTTTATCGCTTGACAATAAATATCACACTTGTTTTAATGTGTAAGTTTACTGGAATTGGATAGGCAGCATTTTCTATTACAAAGTGCGTTCAGGTTCTTACCCTTAGTTGCAGGACACTCCCTATACGACAAAGTTTTTCACTGGTTAGAGAACAGGGGAACTCGATCTGATTGGTGGGAATGCAGACGCATGGAACGAAACTCTTTGCCGACTCAGTCGCTTGCTTCCCTCTGTCCCTCTTCCTCCAAGTCCTTGGAGCCACCATGCCCCTTATGACTACTATCATCAAGTAATAGAGTGACAAATTGCTAGTATAGTTGTTCCTCTCCCTCTATCCGTGCGCCTGTCTTTGTCTCTCTCCCTTCTCAAATTTAGACCAAGTAAATCCATCATTTTGATTCTGGTCCAAGTGTAACCCTATTGGGCAGAGATTTGCTGAGCTACATTTTCGCCTTTTCTATTTCCAGAAGGCAAGTAGCTGGTAGCCACTTGGTGTGATGAGTACAAAAGTAGACATAATCACATAACCAGAACATGTACACACATAAACTTTTAACATTTAAGATTTTTTATTCCTATATTTCCCAACCTTAGATTCTTAAAGGAGCTATACTCTCCTGCACCCATTCCCGCCACCGCCACTGCAGCACATCTCAGAACTAAGGTTCTATCCACTCTAGAGACCAATTCCCGATGATTCATGAATCAAGCAGATTTAAGCATGTCTCAGAAGTTCGCCTATTCATAGCGCAGACCCATGTACCAAAGACCAAGTAGCGCCATAGATGAGCATAGTAGTCGGCTTATTAGACCGGGCTCGGGCTCGGCTCTTTTCAATTCTAGCTGTGCTCAGGCTCGCCTTACCTCGACTCATAACGAGTTGGATTATTTCTGTTCATGTTCATGTTCGTGAAAATTCTTTAAGGCTCGTGCTCGGCTTGTCCAACAAAAGGAGCCAAGCTTTACCTTGTCCTTAATGTCAAGCTCCCCTCCCTTGATCCATGACCTATCCCAACTCAGACCCAAAGCTCGAAAATTATACACATGCATGTGTCCGTTTATAATCATATACGCGTGCCTACAGAGAATGGGAGGAATAGACCTGAAATTTTATCGACTGAAAGTTCCAGATCCGAATATAACGATGAGATACATATATGTAGATATAAAGGTCCCAATGGTATTTCATATCATAAGCCATGAGATTCGAGGAGACGAAGAAGATAGAGCGGATGATCGAGATCTTACGCTATTAAAAGAGATGAGCCCGATATATGTATTACTCAACTTAATGACGATGCAGGAAAGAGAAAACAAGCCATGGATGATCTTTGGTCATGTTTTTCCTTCAGCGATTGTGTCCATAAAGAAGATAGTATTTGTTGAGTAAATGAGTGTAAAGTTTAATTTGGACTGCTCCAATTTGAGTGCTATCTTTCATTGTTGGCTTTGCATGTAATAACTTACGATATCTAGAATTCAAAATTTCATTATAGCAATTTATATGTACATAAAATCACAAAACGAGCTGTTCACGAACATGTTCATGACAACTACGTAATGTTCAAAGCTCGATTCCCTTATATAATGAGACTTATCATTGAGTTCAAGCTCGCATCCTTAAGTAAATGAACAGACATAAATGAGCCTTAAACAGCCTTAAGACCAACTCTTTATACATTCTGTGGCCACTAAATTTACAGCTTACAAAGAAGCCGAATAAAAGAAGAAACAATCCTGAAATCTGTAAAGCATACAAAAATGTGCATTAGTCATGGTAATGACCTAGGTAGCACGGACACGGACACGGTGTCAGTGTCGGACACCGACACCGACACCGCAATTTTCAAAAAATCAGATTTTGGACACCGCAGGACACCGCTATTTTTTAAATATATTTTATATTATATATATATATATATATTTAATAAATATCAAATATATTTCACAATCTAAAATAACAAACAATAATGAAAAACTATAAGTTATCATTTATTTGATCAATATTTATTTAGTTAATATACTGGAAATGCAACAACAAAGGGAGAAAAGAAAAAAATAATAAAAGAAAGAAATGGGAGGACAAAGGAAGAAAAGGAAAAGGACAGAAATGGGAGGACAAAAGAAGAAAAAGGAAAAAGACAGAAACAAGAGAACAAAGGAGAAAAGAAAAAAGAAAAAAGAGGAGGACAGAAACGAAGGACAAAAGGAGAAAAAAAAGAGAGGACAGAAACGGGTCAACAAAAGGAAGAAAAGAAAAAAAGAGAAGGACGGGAGGGAGGGAGTGACGGAAAGGAGAACCAGCACCGCCGCAACCTGTGGGTCAGCGACGGCGTCGGAGGAGCTCCAGCGACGATGGCGAGACCTCCGGCGACGACGATGGGCGACGGCGACAGTGGCTAGCTTCTCTTCCTTCGGCGACTGTAGCCCAGATCTGTTGGCTTCGGCTTCGGTATCTCCGTCGACTAGCTCCGGCAACACCAGATCTGTTGAAATTGGCCTCAAACGGTAAGACACTGCTCCACGCCGTGTCCGACACTTGTTGATGAAGTGTCCGACACGGTGTCGGAAATTAAAAAAAAAAAATTCCAACACCGATGAGCCGTGTCCGACACGTGTCGGGCGGTGTCCGGAGGGTGTCGGGGTGTCCGTCCGTTTAGGACACCATACCTCCACCTAGGAGAGGTGTCCGTGCTTCAGAGGTAATGACATATTGGCCTGACAATCACAGTTCAATATACCTTTATTGGAAAAGGCCAAGCTCATTTCATACTTCGGTACTATTTAGCAAGTCTTTTAAACAAAGCACCAGAGGTTTTCATACTTCTACATTAGTACAGAAAAGATGAAACTGATCAGCCACATAATGAAAGAAGCAAAAACAAAAGAGAGAAGATCTTACGTCATCTGCGTTGACGGTTCACCCACAGATTGAGCAGCAATTATACCAACTGGCTCTCCCGACTGTGCAAGACTGGAGAGGTACTTTTGTTTCACTAACATCAAGAAGTCCTCTTGCTTTTTCCGTTTTGAACTCCCGTGCTCCTCTGTTAAAAAGTTCTGAACAAAGGCTTTTGCCTTCTTCCGAAGCCCATCAGGTAGCTCCTCTATATACGTACCGAATTCAAGTTGTTGATAATATTTTTCACAGAGACCTTCTTGATTCTGAGCATTTATGGGATGGAAAAGTTACTTTTTGTATGTAGACTCATTAAAAAAAACAAACTAGAAGCATAGAAAACTCAGATCTAATTAAGAGGATCAATGTTCTCACTGCGGCCAGAGCTTCAAACTTATGAAGAAAACTTGTTTTGTGTACGTCAACGCCATCTTCTCCATAATGAAACTGAATGATGGAACCATCTGCATCACGGACGGTGTAATCATAACAAACCTTCAGAGACTCCAGATTTTTTACGAGGCACCGCTGTAGATATCCACTGCGAGAGGTTTTGACCGCAGTGTCAACTAACCTGGAGAATATAAGATTACAGTCAGATGAAAAAGGTTCTACATCAGGAAGCTATAGAAAGATAAATTTCTGTGAGGCTAATAACAATTCATACTCTACTTCCCAATACATAAGTTGAATTACATTCCTAAATATGATTCAGTAATAGAACTATAAAATCATCAATGTATCCGAATCAAGACTGACGATGGTGGTGTTGGAGCCTTGGGAGTACAAATTATAGAAATTATCTTAGTCCTCAGCGGTGGCGGCAGTGGTGATGGTAGTCCATGACAGTGGTGGTGGTGGTGATGATAGTCAGGAATATGACGACGACGGTGGTGGTAGTAGCACACTGTAGAGGCCATCGCTATCTATGGTGTAAGCTACGGTGATGGTCAGCTACGGAGAGACTAGTTGTGGTGGTGGTGGCAGCAGCAAAGTAGTTGTAGCTGTAGTTCTGCTGTTGTTTGTCGTAATTATGGTGGTGGCAGGTCAGGTAGGATAATATTTACCACTGGCCAGCAATTATGAAAGCCAGTATTATGTCACTTATACTGATCGGTCATGTATCTTATGCACCATAAGTACGATATTCAACATTTATCTCAATTTTGATGCAATGGCGCAGACAGAATTTTAGAGCAAAATACAAAGTTCTTTAGAGTTTGATTTGCATTTGATTTACGAAGTTCTTTATTGATTTCAACCAATCCTACAAGCGAACAAATTGTAAACAACTGAGGCACATCAAATACATGTCCACAGATCTGAGGAGAGTAAGCATCAAACAAAAATTCTTTAATTTGCAAAACTACTAAAGGAACTCAGCTGGGAACCTAGTCACACATGCATACAAGTGAATTGACCGAAATTACAATGAATACTTCACATAAAGGATCAATGAAGTTCAATAAAATATCATGTACGTGTCACACCCAAGCCTTAGTTGTCAACTTGGGACAACTATTGCTCCACAAAGAACCAATATTTCATCGGTCTGCAACAAGTGATCCACGGGTTTAAAAGGAAACAAACAGCTTGAACCAAAATTTCAGGACTAGAAACTCCTATCGAGGAGAAAAAAAACGAAAATAAAATAAAGTGGGCACAATTAGTCCAAAACTAATGTCATGACATCAAGGAAATATCTGCAGGTTCAAGACTTGAATTAAGGCAAATTCCACGCAGTGCAGTCTGACTAAACTTCCGACCTATCCAAGCTGACATGGACTCTAGCTTGGACAGCTTCATTGAAGTCGGGGCACGTCCATGACGGCACGTCCCTTCTTTAATATTTGAGTGTACAATAATGGCCGCAAATGAGAAAACTGAAGGAAGGTTTGTGATGTGACAAGTTGCAAGGTAGATATTTGTTACAGAAGCGGGAAAACAAAAAAAAATAAGCAAACAGGGAAACATGATACGACAGATACTTGAACATCACTAACAGGCCTGATCACCCAACCAAGCGGAGCCCGATCCTTCTATTTAAAACATGTCATTTGTAGCCCAAAGGAACTTAACCCAAGATTTTAATTTTAGGCCCAGAAGCACGAAAGGTGCGAAGGTGTCCTGGAGCTTAGGAACCAGCAGAGGTACACAGCATAGATTCATGAGAATAGCATTTTGTAGCAAATTTCTGCAACTTATTTGTCCGACAAATTTTTAAGAAAGAAGAGATCTCGACTCTTGAATTTTGGCATGCGATACTCAGACTTCATAAATCAGAATTGACATAGATATAATCAAAGTGGATTGAATTTTCCAAACACTTGGCTACTAAAATAGGTTTATCAACGTCATATCTAAAGAGAAGAAGAAGGAAGAAAACTGTGAGATAGAAAGAGGTAGAGTGCACAGATTGTGCTGTTTCTTCTTCTTTCTCGCGCGTCGCTTCAATTCTTAGCGCTCAAATGATATTTACACTTCTCGTTGTGACTTATCTCCCTTATAACAAAGATATTTCTGATCCTTCGTTCTGAGCAACCTATTCATCAATCCACCTAAAAACGTCGTTACAACATCGGATGGAACCTAGAATAGATCACACAGAGCACGCTACTTATTGAAGGGGCTGCTTCTAGTGCTAACCTGCGGTGCGTTCTTTAAAAAACCTATGGATGTAAGGATAAGCTCAAATGGCAAAGCACCGAAACAAACTCAGAACATAAACTTTTTTTTTGAGAGAAGCAACTTAAAAACAACAAGGAGTAATTCTGAGTTACCCTTCACGACCGGCCATGCAATGGAAGTAATACTCTTGAGGATGAAGACCAGTAAGAAAGCGATCACTAATGAAGCCACCTGCTCGAGATGAAAAATCCCATGGAGGAAAGCAAGGCAGGGTCTTTCCAGAAACCATTCGAGGCACTCTTTTTCCTTCCAACTCTTGTTGCCCCAAACAAGAAGATATTTGCTGGAAATTAACCTGTGTTGTGAACCAAATTATCCAGTTAGTTTACACAGCTGACACCAACAAGGAAAAAAGAAAAATCCAAAGGAATCATGACCAAATTGCATAATCCTGGTTAACCCAGAGTTTGAGACTTTTGATGCATAGATAAATCCATAGTGGTAGAGTTTAAGTACAGCCTACTCCTCAACTTGTGCCTTGCACAATGCAGCCAAAAAAAACCATGTGTCTCATAGCTCGCTGGAGGACTAACATGTCATCTTTAACAGCCACAGATCACTAAAGCAACAGAATTGTTAAAGTACCATTTGCTCTAATAGCTCAAGCTATTAAAGGACAGGCCAACATTTATTTTAACAGTCCCCCTCACGTGCAAGCCCCCAATTGCACATGAAGAGATAAATTGATCAAGCAGAACCGCGATGCACAAACAATGCAGTGACAAGTCAATGAGCAGTGTACATATGTGGCTAAATGCAATTGGGAAGAATTGAACCCAAGAGCTTCAGCAACCATGATCCAGAGACCATGTAAATAACCATCTGCTTTAAAAGCACAACCTGTTAGACAGTGAACCTAACACGTTCATTCTTCAATCCCCTTGCTCCTCTTTGACCTACATTTTAAATTTTCTTTAATTTCATTAATACTTTCTGGCTCCCCCTCCCCTCTTCAAGGACCAATTAATTATACAAATTAAGCTGATGCCAAAAGACGGGCACTTCTTATTTTGGTTGCAATAAAGAACCTCTAACAGCTGCTATCCTAATGAAGGGCAAAACTCATAAATATGAGAGTTAAAAAGAAAAAGCAGTGCTTGATAACGCTTGCATGATGCTTGACTTTCCCCCACTTGGTGCCTTCGATCCTGTCAGATAATTATTTTTATATCAGTTTGGTTTGTGGCCGTGTCAGCCTTTGCAATGCAAGTTCCGGAAAAATGCAGCTAGTAAAGTATGGGACCCAACCTGAGTGTCAATGCCAGGATAATCACATCAAATGGGCTTATCGGGTTTATGATATTTGGCATTAATCCGGCAAAACTAAGTACTTTGTTCCATACAGGGCAATAAGCCATTAAGATATAGTAGAAACAGTGGTATAGAAAACAAATTGGAGGAGCCATGGAGTCCCAAGAATAAAAAAGATACAGAATCCAACCAAATAATTTTGACCCAGAGTCAAATATTTTAGCTGTTGTCCTGGTTTTCTAGCATGCTTTGTTGTAATGAGATGGGATTGCGCAACAACAGGCAACAAGGAATGCTAGCACTCTGATTATAAATTTTCTCGCTTCAGTAAGTTCGGGTAGCTTTGGCATCGGGACTTAAACTGTCTAAGTCGGACTCGCTCGCTGCCTCTGTTGCAAATAAGATGCATAAGTGGCCTATGGAAAAACTATGTTACAGGGACCCTGCAAAATGGATTGTAGTACCCACGTCGGACACTTATACTTGTACATGGGTATGCTTCTATTGATCAATATAGCTTCTAGATGAGAAAAATTCACATATAAGCCATGCATATCGCATAGAAGCCAATTTTACACAAGGAATCATAAAACAACAACAATAAATATAAATTTTTTGTCATGTCCACGTGTCATAAAATTTAGACGAATCCAACAAATGGACGTACATCTGACAACCGAAACTCGTACTGAGTCCACGTAATAAGGGAAAAGAGAAGCAATCATCACTAAAAGACATCGTAACGTCATTGGCAGCAAAAGGCAGGAGTTCCACACGTATCTATTTTTCACTCTTATGTCCCATGTGGAACTTTTTTGTACTTGTGTTCCTCTAGTTACCTGATATATATCATCGCCCTCGCCGTCATCGTCATCCAACATTTTGTCCTAACTCTCAAACTAGTTAGGAGCGGCTACATAATCCTTTTCTTCCATTTTCTCCTATCAGAACGCGTGCTCTTCGATAAATTCCTAGCAATCACGTCCTTTCTAACTACTTTCCCTCTACGCTCTCCTCGGTCTACCCCTATCTCGTCTTACCCCCGTACACTTGGCATAAATCACTTCTTACAGATCGTCTAAAGCATGGTTTTAAATCGCGTAATCGGGATACGTAACGGTTGAGGCGCGGTGTAACGGTATCGGGAGTATCGGACGATTCGATGTTATGTAAGCACCGGTATATCGGTGTATAACGGTATCGGACCCCTGAAAATCCGTTATGAATCGGCCGTTACAATACGTAACAGCCGTTTTTTAAAACCCTGGTCTAAAGGCCTACGATTGATGTCATGAAACTATGTCAAGCAATGCATCCTCACCTTTTCCTCGATTGGAGCCACCCTCACTTTGTTGCAAATATCCTCGTTTTTTCCTCTATGCCTCATTTTGTGGCCGCACATCCACCTACGCATTTGTATTTCAGCTAGACTCAGCTTAGGTGTATGGTGCTTTTTAGTTGCCAGAACCATACAACATTGTTGGCCTCAGTGCTTTCCTATAAGTTGTTTCCTTCCAATTGAGAGGAATGTTATCATCGCACAACACACGAGACGCAGACCTTGAGTATACCAAGTTTTGTCTCATCTTATGGCAACATCCACGTCAATCTCTACCTCTTTGTGCGTTATTGATGCAAGAAACTTAACTTCCTTTATTAGGTACTCCTTGACAATTTATATTCACTTCATCCCTCGACCACCTCCTAACTTTACTAAAATTGCATTGCAAGTACTCCATCTTAGTCCTCCTTAATCTAAAGCCTTTTGATTTGAAGTCCTTGACTATGAGTCTTGGTAAATGTTTAGTCCTACCCTAGTTTCATCATATAAACTGCATCATCAACCAATAGCATACAACATGAGAAGTCCTCCTTAATATTCATAGTTGTAAAAAGATATGGGTTTCAAGCTAACCCTTGGTGAAGTCCAATAAGTAATTGGGAACTCAGTAGTCATTCCATCAGTTGTTCTCAAAATGGTCATCACTCCGTCAGAATTATCCTTGGAAACATAAACATAACTGTTAGGCACTCCTGTCATCTCTAGAGCCCACCACATATCTTTCCTTGATACCTTTTACAAAGAGCATGCGTTGATCTTTTCTATTCCCTCTAAACCTTTCATTCAATCGGCCAATCATGAAAATAACCTCTATAGTGTATCTCCCAGGCGTAAAACCTTCTTAAGCTAAGTTCAATTACCCTCTCTGAAAGCTTCAGTGTGTGACACATGAGCTTGATCCTTTAATAGTTATTGCAGCTTTAGGTATCTCCTTTATTGTCAGATATAGGTAACAAAATGCCTTTCCTCCACTCTTCAGGCATTTTCGTAGAATTTAAGAAATTGTTAAACGAATAAGTCAACCATCATATGGCCACATCACCCAAGCTCCTTAAAACCTCAATAGGAATAGCATCTGCTCCAATAGCCTTTCCTGTTTTCATCCTTTAGAGATGCTCTAATTCTACGAACAAACCTCCAATTAGTATCATCAAACGAATCATCAAGTTTTCCTAAATTATCTTTGGTCTCACTGTTTAACAGCTTATCCGAGTGAATTCAACATCTCTGTCTAGCCTCATCTTCTTTTACAATAGCCTGACTCTGTAGTATCCATCTTTTGGTATAAATTTCCGTACGCCCTACACCTAGCATCTCTCACTGCATCCGTTACTTCCTTTCAATCCAACTTATACTTGTTTAACATTAACCTCATTCCTGCATTAGTGCAATCCTTCACAACATGCCCTCTCCAATCTTAATTGTATTTGGGACCTCCTCATTCCACCACCAAATTTCTTTAAACCTGTTAGCCGTTTCCTCTAGACTCCCCAAAGACCTCTCTAGCAACCATCTTGACGCAAATAGACATCTTTATCTACATTATATTTGGCTCATCATCCAAATTCTACGATTATTTTATAATCAATGCATCAAGTGCTTAGTAAGTCCCATTCAAATTCCAACATCTTCGCGGATATTTATCACCTTTAACCTTCCTATCCAACTCTTAACATAAATGTCCAGCAGCATCAATATATGTTCCGTAGCAAGACACTCTCCATGAATGAGATCTACTGTTAGAAGTAATCAAGTGTGAGTGCCTTTTTTTTTGCAAAGGGTTTTGCTACCATCAAATAAAAGTCACTGAAAAGAATATATGTCTTCTCATGATACAGTCCTCTATCAAAAACCTAATCCTCTATGTACCCTTTCAAAGCCTCCAATAGCTCTTCTGATGTGTGCGCTTAAACCTCCTCCTATAACTTCTCTTCCAGGGCAATAACCCTTACAACGCCATCCATATCCTCCCAAATTTCCTTCTTGGTAGAGTTCAGCTACAAGCTGATTATGTTAATAGTCTCATCTCCCACTATGATTTAACTAAAATAATTTTACCACCCTTCCTCTTCAATCCTACAACCTCATTTCTTAGGCGTTCACCGACTATAGTCCTACCCCATCTCTATTCATGACCACGGTCATTCTACTGTGGCTCAAAAAAGTGCGGACCATGACATGTGGTATAGGAGCCAATCAGCCCTCTAGATTGGCTTGTTTTCTATGCAAATGATCATTAAGCTTGGTCAGTTGTCTTGTGTTATATACTTCTCTTGCAACCGCAGTTAGAAGGCACAAAGTATATCATTATTTTTTCAGCTCACAGGCTTAGCCAAATTGTGCAGTTCAAGTACAAGGAACGGCTGACTAAACCAGATATACATTACCACATAAAGAAATGCCAAAAAAAAATATTCGCAATGTTGCGTGTGTACCACAACTTGTAACTCGTTCCCTCTATCTCCCTAGACTTTTTTCTTATCCACTTGTTCTCCTACAGACATGCTATCTTTCCCTCTAGCTACCCGAGCCTATGGAGCTCAATTCCTGCATCCCTAATATAACAATTGAAGGTACCTGAACCAATAAGAAAGGTGGGCCAGCTGAAGTTATTGATTAATGCTAAGTAGTCTACTTTTAGTCGTCAAAGCATGAGATCCTCTCCATCACTACCTTGGGGTGAACGATAATCCACCATAGAAAACAAATGACTGGCCCGACCCCCAAGTCTCGCGACTTAGGATGAATACCAGTTTCTTGATTTAGTATACGCTGTTGGGTCGATTCTCTAATGGGCAACTTAAATGGTATGGGAACCATGGCATGAAAATATTTTAGGAGGAAAAGATCCCATTGATGAGATAAGGCAGGGTGATTTTTGCACCTTCAAAGAGCATGCACTCATGGACCAGATTATGTAAGATAACTGAAGGAAAAAGAAAGGAGCCAAGAAAATAAGTTCAAAATGAGAATCAGTGAAAGGAAGCATAGATGAAGATGAGTAATGGTTCAATTACGGGGAGAAGCGTATGGATTACATGTAGGGGTTACACATGAAGCTAGAATCCTGCATTGAATTATGTGATCAGCAGGAAGGATTTGAGTATGTAGATGGCCTAGAACCTTATGAATGAAGCTTTTTGGTTGATTTGGCATTACGCTGTGTAAGTTCGTTCCTCCATCAGTAAAAGGCTTATACTATGACTTGGTGAGCACTTCATGATGTTGCTTCTCTCAATCTGCCACTCCCAGCACCATTGGCTCCTCTCCAGATGAGAGGGACAGTTAAAGCAGTACCAGGTGGAGTGACACATGATCTGCTGTTACTCACGGACATGATCTTCCTTTTGCCTGTCGCATTGATAAAAGTTAGGAAGATAACCACAAGGCTGATGCTACGAGCAACAGATGGCCTCACGTCCAACCTACTCCAACTGAGTGTAACGAGGTAAGGACCTTTTACACGGATCTTCCACATACAAATACAGTTCATTAAATCAAAGTGCGGGAGGACACACAATTCAAGATGAACACTTTGAGATCAAGATAGCGAAGTGAACCAGGCAAACTAAGATAGAAAATATCTTCTACTAACTTACCGTACTCCCTTTAGCCCCACTAATAGTCATAAGGGAAATGCAGTTGTTTGGAAAGGGCTTTAATAATCCTATCCGCAACAATTTTGAGCTGATTTCAGAACCTTGCTGACTCAGTTTATCTCTCATCTTCATATCCAAGTGTGCTATGGCGGATAGTCGGTCATTGCAAATAGCTTTCTCGATTTCCAGTTGCAATTCTCTTGGACCTGTACAACAATATATACATATTCAAGAAACGAGCATCATAATGACACAGAAGCAAAGACAACACAAAAAACGACATGCAGCAGAGATTGTGTTATATAAGTAATACAAAACTTACTAGATCCGGTGAAAAAGAAAAAAATTAGCTCAGCGAAAAGGTTCTAGATGGTGCAACCATGTTAGTCTATGAAGTAGCACCATGCCAAAAAGGGTAATGTGTCATGTCCTGTTTCATAATATGTGTCCGAATCAGCTGCTCGCATCCGGGTTATTTATAAGCTTTTGACTACCCACTGCATTTGGACACAGAAAAATTGACAAGAGGACACAGCTATGACCTTATCAGAGAGTAGGAAAAGATTAGGTCTCATGGACAACGCCAGGACCAACTTCAAACCACAGATACTTCTTGGAGTGATCCCGCTATCAATAAAACTTGACCCAAAGAGGACAGAAAGTTCCCAGCCCTCCCCAAATTCACTTATCAAGTAACAATCGTTCAAAAGTTCCCCTATTGAGAACTTTAGGGTTATTACACTTGGTACCCCTGAGATTATGTCATAATACACTCACTATCCGCCCTTTTTGAAAGTTAGACACCTCCTGCAGTTAATTTTTGGCGAATAGTGTTAGTTTTTAAGTTAGAATGACTTAATTGCCCTTGCTTAAGTAACGAATTTTCAGAAATTCCCAACCTAATCCTGTAAACCACAACACCCACCACCACAGACCAGCCGCCGCCGCTGCCACCACCACAAACATGTCACCACTAACAGTCCCACCACCCCCACTGATTCATCCACCATAAACCCACAACTCACCACCACAACAAAACCCCGCCACCGACCAATCCCCTACCCACAATCCCAGCACCCCCTGATCGATCCCACCACAGAGGCCCACAACCACCAACTGCCAGAAAGCCTTCACCACCAATCGATCCCACCACCACATAAAAACCACCACACCAAATCCACCATTTGGGTGCGCATGTGGGAATATGTGGAAAATCGTGACAGAGCATAAGAAATGGGCCAGTGTTAGTGTTGGTGTTAGGGGTGATTAGTAGTGGGGTGGAAGCCTTTGTGGTGGAAGGCGGTAGTGTTGATTTTGGGGGTTGCTTGAATTGTAAGGCAATGAAGTAGGGGTATTTTTGGGTTTTCAAAATATTTTAACGCTAAAATGGATGGAAAGATAATGAAAGGGGGTAGGTGACACACGGAAAAAAATGTGAAGGAGTGGCATTCTAATTTCTCAAAAGGGATGGGTAGCGAGTGTACCAAAACTTAAACTCAAGGGTTACCAAGTGTAATTCACCTTTTAATTTTATGTTGTGCTCATAAACATGCATTTCAATATTCTATAGCGTGCTTTGATGCAAAATTGAAATTTCAAGTTAAATTCTATTTACGTAACATACCTATTTCCCCATAGTTGAACTGGACAAATTCACAATGTACTTTCTCTCCAACATCTTCACCTTCAAATTTTTCCTTCCTTTTGCTCTCCCATTTTGGTAACACAATGAGGTCGTCTACCCCACAGGTGAAACCATGAATCTGAAGATTGAAGCCAGCCAGAAAAACAAAAAGAGTGGGTTGCTCTAGTTTGTGGTACAGGATGTAAGCATTTAAAATAAGGAGTAAACAAAAGAGAGCAGGAAATCCATACCTGTAAGAAAACGGTAAATAAGCGACCGAGTGCTGAAAGCAAAACCCCGGCAATGTTTGAGCCATATATCTCCTGCACCGTATGAACCAAGCCATACTTGCCAAACTGAGCTTTGTCAATCACACCACATACGAGCTCATTCTTCCAAATTAAAAACTTATTCTCAGCATTCTCCTCTTCGACTTTGCTCGCATTATTTTCACCAGCCTTGTTTGCCTCATTTTCAGCAGTATCTTCTTTAACTTTACTTGAGATTGCAAAATATCCATGCGGGATCTTCCCATCATTTTTAACAGTACATGGTCTGCAGCCTCGAGTTAGATGATTTAACACTGCAGTTATTACCTAGGAAAATGATAGAAAAAGATGATGATAACTCAAACCTAGCAACATTCAACAACCTAATTTCTCCAAGAGTGCAAAAAACCCGATACAGCAATATATATTGAAACGGTTAGACAATCTACACAACCTTTCACATTTTATTTGTTGCTAGCTAAAAGCTTTTGGCATTGAGCATACATGAAGGGATGTGTAAATAGCCTCACCCATTAAAACCAATCTTCTCGGACAATATAAAGAAGTATGAATTATGTTGTTATAAATACTTACCTGCTTTCCAGTCCAAAGAGGCCTAGGTTTCCACACTGCAGGCAAAACAGGCTGCATAGCACCTTCAGAATCTATCACAGAAATCTTGCGGTGAAGATTGCCAGAACTGGACCCCACAACAAACACACCAGAACTGTAGAGGAGCTGATTGTACTCGTCACGAGTTAAAAAGGTGCTCTTCATCGTGAGAAGCACAGCACTTACAATGTGATCCTGGAAAGAAAATTAATAAATATGATCATCATGCAATAATAAGAAAGAAATATGCAATTGTCCATGGGCTTCGAATATTTATACTATCTCAAAGATTGCCAGTACGCTAAACCTGAATTAAGCCTCTGACAGGATCTCCCCTTGTTGGAACAATGTACTGATTATTAGCATTTATAATGTCATAAGCCTCTGCACGTGAAATTTCATCTTGAGGGAAATGAACATTCATTTCATCGCCATCAAAATCAGCATTGTAGGTACTGAAGTCAATATCAAAAACAAAGTCAACCCTATAGTTATACCAAGATGCAAACTAGTAAATGGGGAGACAAAAAACCTGCAGTTTGCATAATGCATGCGAAGTGTTTTCTCCCCTTTCAGGACACGAACTACATGTGCCATTATACTTGGCTTGTGAAGTGTAGGCTGCCATGAAGAAACATGAAACAAGTTAAGAAAATTACAACCTTCAAGAAGAGGAGGATCAGAAGTATACAAAGATGGATAGTGTCTTAATAAAATTCCTAAAGCAAACTAGCAAGAACACTTCGGTTACAACTTTAATATTGATAAAACGCAAAGCAAAATTTTTTTATGTGCAAAAGATGGGGAGATTTAGCGAAAAGAGGAAGGATCTTCACATGGTCTTTATAGATTTGGAAAAGCGTACCCAGGAAAGTTCTTTTGGTGAGCTCTAGAGAAGAAAGAAGTGCTTACCAAGTACACTACTGTGATTAAGGACATGTATCACGGAGCGACTACTACTGTGAGAACAACTGATGGAACAACAAGTGAGTTCCCAGTTAAGATTGGACTTCAATAAGGTCAGCTTTAAGCCTGTATCTCTTTGCTCTAATTATGGACGAGCTTAATAGAGGATGAGGTCCGATGGTGTGTGTTATTTGCAGACGATACCGTTTCAAGTGATGAGACTAGGTAGGACTAAATATTTAGTTGAGTCATGGAGGAGTAATTTAGAATCAAAAGGCGGACAAATTGACGAGGATGTTGTCCATGGGATGAGAGCAGGCTGGCTAAATTGGGTGACGCCGAGTAAGGAAAAGATGAGGGAACAATCACTTGAGATAGTTTGGTCATATCAAACGTAGGCTTTTAGATGCCCTTGGAAGAAAATGTGCTCCGACTCATTGCAGGAAAATGTGCTTGCTTTAATAGTGGAGGTATGGAATAAAAGGATTCATCAGTCCACCCCAACTAGCTTGTGACGAATGCTCAAGTGATAAAATGATGATAAAAGGGGAAAATTCAGAGTTCATCGAACAAGAAGAGGTAAGAACAGACCACATCTAACATGGGAAGAATGAGTCCTTTAGCCGTTGGAGCTCTTTCTTTTGGTTCATACCCGATGAATGAAATAACTGCAAATGATAGAACTTTACACTTTAGACGGAAGAGGGGAAAAAGGGTCTGGTGAAACCAAATTCGTATGCTTTTAACAAATTGAGTAAGAACAATTGAAAATGGAGCAAGGCCTCAATGAAAATCTTTATCACAAGAATGAGGCATGAAGAGCCAGATGATTTCAGAATCTTACACCACAAGGACTTGGCTAAAAAGTGACCTAATGCTGAACGCAAGTAAGCGGATACGCCCTTATATAACTGGCACAATTAAGTAAAGAGTTATTACTGAAGGGTATAGCCCTATATGAATCACTTGCATCGTATTTGGCAAGAATATGTTATATTTATAACGTTATTTTAAGAACACTTTGTTTATGACAACATGTAAAGACCAGACATGTTAGTTGCTGTGAATAAAACATTATGCAGTTAATATGTAAACAGCCTGCACAGCAACTTGATAATAGAACATAATGCAAAAGATTGTCGGCAATTATTTTCAGAAGACTTATATGTGTATCATCTAACGGAGACCTCATCCTCTAAAACTAAACCAGCATCGTCGGCACACATAAGGCACGTGCAATAACAGAAACTTCTGTAAACTTAATCGATACAAATAAGAAAAAATTTATCATGACAATGGAGACCACGAGAGGAGCAGCAGCAGAAATGCAGTAAAAATGTTGGCAGTTGGATATTTGGGCGGGGTGGCTGGAATAATGGGGATGAAGAACAAGTTTGAACCGTAGTGGTTAGAGAGGTTATTCATTGAATGTTGAGAAACTTCCGATAATGACCTTGAGTAACTTTTTTCTAGTGTGAAGTTAGTATATTATGAAGGGCTATAGTTGGAAGTTCTAAAAAGGCTTCACCACAAGGGTGCTCTTTTTTAACAGTAGTGTAGATATCTAGTACTTGATAAGATTGAAAGTAACCATTAAATTTAGAATCTAAAAATATCAAAAGCCTACCTTTGCTTTATCCAAACAGGTGAGCGTTATTGCAGGGATTTTCAAAAGTGAGGACCGCTAAATTGTGCAAACCACGTTAGAGGGAGGTCTATTACTAGCCCCATAAAAACACGCATCACTCCTAAGTGTGCACTGTTCAAGAACTCGACATTATATAAACTGCAGCAATCATATTCCATCCTGAACAGAGCTGTCAATAAGACTCTCAACACATTCAAATCAACTCCCTGCATCTGCAATTTCCAGTCATGGAATCAAAAGTGGACTTTGAGTCACTTTGCAGTTAAGCATGCAGATCTCTGATTCAACACCCTTAAGTAAGAAAAAAGACAAGTAATTGCTGTGAAGATCACTTCAATAAAACTTTAGGATTTGATTCAGTGAACCGGTATAATTGCTTCAAAGCCTTCAAGTTTTTAGTTGATTGTGCTATACAAGTTACTGCTAAAGATTTTTCACCAATTGACTCCAGCATTTCTTCCAACCTCTTTGCATCTCCCAAAACCCCTTTTCACCATCTTTAATTTCAATTGGAGAACGTGCTAGATAATTTTGGTCGGATTGCAACCAAAAGCTACAGTCAATTGAGCGTATAATATGAGGCAAATACAGGAGCTAAGTTACCTTGACGACAACTACTTATTCAGTCCTTTTCAAATCTCTAAATAACCACAATAGTACAAAACCCAAAGTTTCCAGAAGTTCCAAACAGATTAACCATGTTAGAATATCACCATCGCCTCGATCACCATTAAGTCACCACCACAGAACTGCTGCCACCACCACCATCACAGCCAAGGCTTATTAACACCCAAAACTTTGTGAGTTAATCAATTCCTTAGTGTCACCGAAAAGCGAATTACCGCCTTTATAATGTATGTACAGTACGACGTGGATGAAAAGTGATCGAACATTTCCAAAAATAGACAAGTTCAATTCTACTGCACACGTAGTTGTTACTTCCACATTGTAGTGCCATAAGTCTTAACATTGGCAATTTTTGGTGATTTTTAGCCAATATATGAGCATTTCTTATGTTATTGGTCAAATGTTAGTCAACATGGTAACGCCCACGTGATATTTTGTTGACTTAAAAACCAAAAGAAAAAAATAGTGAAAAGACAACTTTAGCGAGTTAAAACTTAAAATAAAATAAAGAAAGAGAAGTGATATTCAAGCACCACATTTGGTTAACATTTATAAAAATATCACTTTACCCGCTTGCCCTCTTCTCTTGACATCTTCCTCACTGCTGCCACCAGCACCAGTTTTTTCCATTTAATTTAAAAGCCCAAGTACAAATTGGGAAAAATCACTATTCACCCAAGTCGCCATTCTCCACCATTCTCTTCTCATCTACTTCTACACCTCCAACCCACATAAAACTACAACCACCACCTCCAACTTCTTCCATTAAGATCAACATATATAAGCTCCAACCCCTAATTATGTACGAGCCATCACCATTCACCACCGCTATCCTCTTCTCATCAGCTTCCTCTACAACACCAACCCATACCATACCACCAACACCAACTCCTCCAACTTCTTCCATGGAGATCAAACACTATCATTAAAAGCCCTCGTCGGGAATTAGGAATTGAAATCCGTATACCGAGACATAAAAAGAAGATAAATCGTGCAAAGTTTCAGATTTTGGGTCCGAAATCCATTAAGTAATTGTGATTTGTGACGCAATCTCATGCGTCTCTTTGTTTGCCATCTAAAAAATCCTTCCAAAGCTGTTCTGAAATCCAACCATAGTCTTGCAGATCTAGAATCCCCTACGGAGGTGACAGAGAATGTCGCTAGAGGAGAAAGAGGAGAGTAAAGAAAACAATTGAGACGATGGGAGTTACTTCCTACAGGTGACGGTGGCAAGATTGTGGTTACCTGCGATTGTAGATGTATAACTGGAACTCAGTTGAAATATACACAACGCCAACACTGGACTTCTTATATTATTACAGATATGTGCATAAACACCAACACACACAAACGCACGCGTCCGCACACACTGACGCTCGCGCACACAAGGGGGAAGCTAACCTGCCCACCAATGGGAAAAAAATCCTAGCATAACTTGGGGTTTCTATTGTCATTTACATTTTATTCAACCTTTCACTGAAATAATGACACGACTGATGCATATTTGTAATGATATGTCACAGAGAGAAGCATGAGGTACCTGTCGGTTGACGAGCACAATATCTCCATCCTGTAAATGGCGATAAACAATTTTTCCCTCAAAATCATAGTCGTTGATATTTGCAGCTTGTGTAGCCACACCTCTTGAAGAAGGCAACTTCCTAGAGATAGAAACGCGCTTCTTTTTGCTAGGCGGCAATTTCTTTGTAGACACTTTATCAGCATAGTGCGTTGCTCCAGGATGGCTATCAGAACCATTAACGATGGCATCCCTTAATTTGACAACGTTCCAAGGAGTCACTCTCTGCAAGATAGTGCAAAACTTCTTTAAAGATAAAAGCTTTACGACATAAGATTTTGTTACGTGCACTCCTTGGGGATGCTGAAGGTAGAAAATTTTTTGTTGCATTACAATCACATGCATGCTAGATCATACTACCACATAAAACAGAATAGCAGACACGCTGGACATGGCATGGTAGGCACAGCTGCCTAAGTGCAACGCCATGGGGAAATCAGGGGAATCGGCATTTCCAGACAGAGAGGGTAAGGCATCTTCAGACATGGACACTTAAAGTTCCTTAAGCGGGGTGACTTTTTTAAGTAAACCCAAAAAAAAAAGAGATGCTAACCATCCACTTGTTAAAAGTCCAGTTTCCGTCCCCTGAGCGCCTACATTATTATTAAAGAAGCCAAGTATTCGTGTAAATGTCGAATATCTTCGAAGATAGTAAATGGTATGCATATCCATAATGAAGAAACGATGGATAAGTAGGCAGCACAGGCCGACCATCATACCTCTGGATAGGTTAGCCTTAATGCAAAATATGGAGGAATTCCAATTTCATTAACTGCTAAATAAGGATCTGGAGATATAACAGATCGGCATGCATAATTCACCCTCTTCCCCATCATCTTCTGGCGAAAGATACCCTCTTTCTTCTCCAGCAATTGACATATTCCAGGTGCAGCATCTCTTTGACCTGGACCTGCCATTAGAGAGAAATTATTAGCAGTAACATTATTAATCAATAAAACATGTTTACTACTTATTTTGTTGAGTAATTAAGCAAGCTAATACTGAACTAGAGAGAGGACATGCAATTGATAATATATCAATGACAAGGAAGATGTACGCCAGTTGCCATGAACCGCGCTATACAGGCATAATAGTTCATCTACTCGTTAAACATCAAAATCAGGAGGGAATGAGCCAAATAAACCTTCCTTCATGAAGGTTAATCGTAAACTTAGGAAGCACATACACCACCGCAAGACACGACTAGAAGGCAATATATACGTGTCCCACAGCTATGGGACAATCGAAAATGAGCAGTCATTGCACAGAAGCACTTTCCTGCTGAACTATCGTCTCTGATTTCAAAATAAAGATCACTTACCAGAAATAACAAGCACATTCTACATCTACTTCTTTCATTATGCAAAGAAATACAATGTTCAGAAACATTAAAATTGTATATCTTTATTTCTTTATAAAGCAAGTAAATTATCTCCAAAGGACCAGTACACGAAAATTATACATTAATGGCCATCTATCCGTAACGATAAGCTGTCCAGAACTCAAAAAGATAGCTATATCAGAGCCAAATGAATACGCACATGGCGACAGTGTTTCTGCTTAAAACTTTTCTATTACATTTGCGCCATACAATCTAAGAAAGAAAAGCAGGGCAACATCTCAAAGCACCCAACTGCAAAGAAGCTCTAGAATGACTGAGGCATAATATCAAATTACAATTTTATACATATCCCCTATGCACGTAAGAAATAAGAGTAAATTGAAAAGCATCCTTTTCAGGCTTTGCTGACTTTTTTCACAGCATAGTTTTGGCTATCAATTTTGATCTTTTTATCAAGTAGTTAAGGCGCAGACGTCTAAGTGCTACTCAAAATTAATGTAGAAAACTAATTCAAACAAGCGACCCTATATACTTCGATACTTTAACATCTAGCCAAAAATCAACGGCAAAGACCAATTTCACTAAAAGATGAGCTAGCATATAAAGTGAGATACCAGATTTCCAAGCTTTCTCAACACAGCTTTCTCATCCCGATTTACATTCCTGAATCAAGCTTCGACCCTAATCTGAGATATCGAATATATGACTAAATCGGTTTCTAATCCTTGCTGTCATTCTCAAGACAATGACTATGCAAAGCATCCACTGTAACTGAGCTTCTAGCAAATAGGTAAGATCTCTAACGCGTTAAGCATACACTCATTTCTACTCCAAATTTACCGATACACACAACCAATACTCTTAAAAGGACCCATTTGTCCACTAGAACTTCATGCCAAAGCTTGTAGTCTCACTCCCATACATGGTAAAAGATAAACAAGATGCACCAGAAAGAAAACTGGCCCCATAAATCACAAAGTCAATAATAAACAAACTAACTGATCGTTCGTCTAAAGAAAATTCATAGCATTTAATCTCAACCACGAACAGCAAGGCAAATACACAGTTGTACTAACATCTCACCGCTTGTGCTAATCTTGGCCTGAGAGGGAAAGACACAAAAAGCAAAGAGGTAGAGGACAAATTGCGCAATAAGAGCTTTTATACACAGAGGGCCAAAATGGATACATAACTGAGTTATCAAATAGAGCCAATGAATGGGAATTTAGATAACTGGATTAAATTTCACATACGAATGATAAAAGTGACCAAAAGGGGTTAAATGACCAATAAGCCAAATATCTAATACAATTTGTCTAATCTAGTGAATGTCACATACACAATTGCTTATTACGAAACATCACAAAATCATGGTTATGCCATGTCAAATATCGCAACCGGCGCGTCACATTGAAGTACTATCTGTAAAAGTGACTTTCAAATTCAAATATCACCCACAGTTTAGTATTTGATAGATATATCTATTATCCATTTGAATTTCAAAAATAGTAATTGTAGACTCAAATTGAAGAAGAGGACAAAAATATGAATCTACGAAACAAAAATCAGCTCAATCGGCGATCAGATGAGTGAGATTTCGTCAAAAGAATTTTGGGTGAAAGTTCAGGGCACAAAAGACGACGTAATTCTTAAAGGAAAAGGGACAAAGCACAACGTGACACATGGGACAAAAACCAAATACCACAGGTAGAAAGTTGATGTTTAAAGGAGACAACTTTTGATATCATGTTATGTACATGTACATATATGCATACATGTGCAAGGATGTACCATGACAAGCATAGACATGGTAATCAAGGGAACTGTGCAATGCCAGGTCTCAGAAAGACTTAACAGCAGACTAAAGTTTTCGGTACACCAAAAAAAGAACATTGACACTAATTGACTTTAAATAAGAGCAATACAACAAAGGTAATGACACTGATTTACACGTAGAGGAAAAAGAGTGCATAAGAACCCTTACCTCAAAGAAGCAAATTTAGCGTCACGACTGTCCTTATCTTAAATCGATTACAACCTTTTGCTTGAAAACCCAAAAGAATAACTAGGTCTTTTTCTTCTCCTTTGCCTCTCCACTAATATATCAAGACTTTTATGTCTTATCTTCTATAGTTGCAAATGTAATATGACCTGAAGGCCTAATTGCTAATGCAATTATAATATATCACAGTCCAAGTCAAAATCTCTTTATATGACTAGTCAAATTACAAGAGCGACTAAATAATATCAAATGCTAATTCATCACTAACATTACTTCCAAACAAGTTTCCTAAGGCCCACAAAAGGAAATTCTGGGTGTTAAACAGCCCGTTAAAAATAGTTAGTTTCAATTTGAGCAAAGCAAATTTATAAACAACCCACTAGTGTATGCATTTAGAATCGCTCAAAGCACAGTCGACAAATAAACTTACCTGGGAACAAATACAGGATGCAACTAGAAATCATATCGATAAAGGTTTAGCCCAGTACATGATGCTACCGCACTGCGGGTTCCAAGGGCAGATGCACGCATATCCAAAGATAGGGTTTTTTAATCTTTTTCGAAGTCCCTTCACACACATGTTCATTTTCTGGTAAATATGTCTTCCTCTAGGGAGTCAAAGAAAACAAAAATGGCATCGACACCATGTTCAAATTGTATACAAATTTCTGAAACCCTGTATGTGAGGTAAATGCAATTATCTTCTTGGGCTAGCCAATTGGTTCAAGGGAATCAAGTATTGAGCAGATCTATATTTTAATCGAAATACTTGTGGCAAAAGGGAGAGTATACTAGAAAAGTAACAACATAGTGTGTAGAAAAAAAAGACTCACCCGTTGCAGTCTTTTTGTCGAACAACCCATTTATAGATCGTTGGAGATCCATCCAGGGTTTAACGACATTGGAGCGCTCCGACTGGTTAGCAAGAATGTTTCCCAAAGCTAAATTCAACTGTAACACCTTGCCTAATAGAACAGTATGAGGATGCTCCATGACCTGAAGAAAGCATCATAGAGTAATGTAAGCGATTAGATTTGCAAAAGACATGACAAACTCTATACACTCCTCAGTTAGGTCTCCCCAACCTGTGGAAAAGGATACAAGAACCAAGTTAAGATTGGAACATACTATTCAACAAGTTCCCCTGCCACATTCAAACTGGAGAAAATTTTGACCTCACATTAAAGGAGAAGAAACATTTTATCCAATACCTAGTCTGCTTTTTCACTTGAGTTGCAAATCTAAACATAAAATTAACTCCAGCTAGTTCGCCTCTCAAAGTTCATTTCACAAGGAAACAAAGTCATAGGAATCTAGGCGAAAAGGCATAGATAGAATGCCGGTCCAAAGTAGTATACTCACAGAATCACCACTCTTGGATGCAGGACGGAATTTGATAGGAGGTACGAGAACAGCCTCTAGGAAAAACATGGAGTGACCTGTCTTGCTTGATATGTTAAGCCCCTCCCGATGGAAATCACAGATGAAGGAGCAGAGCTCAGCCTCATTTTCCCATAAGCGCTTTACCATATCTTTGACCTGCAAATTAAAAAGAATGAAAGTTTAGCATGGACTTCCAAGTTTCTAAGTCTACAACGTCAAACAGGAGCAAGTACAAGGCACAAGTATACCTCAGACAGTAAGAGAGATCTGGAAGAGAAATCCTTCTCCTTTTGGTAGTCAGAAGACACCTTCGCCTTTTTCTTTACACCCTTTTTTCTGGTAGAATCATCGATCCCATCAGAGGTAGCTGTAAATGAACTGATTTCAGCAGTGTCACAACCATTATCCCATGTGCAGTCATTTACATCTATCACCTCGGAGGAGGTCTTATCCTCTCCACCATTGTATGGCTCTTCTAATTTGGAACCCCTGATTATATTTCCTCTTCTCTTGGCACCAGACATGTCATTCTACATATGGTTCATAATAGAAATATAAGGGCATATGAAGCTTAACAAGGCAGAAAAACTACACCTCGCATCAATTTATCCAATTTAGGGGAAGGAGAGAAAATTAGCATGAACTAATTTATGACATGAATTACAAAGTAAGACAACAATTACTACTAATAACACGAAATTACAAAGCAAGGTTGCAGCGAAATCATCCCCTAATTAAGGATCATAAACCAAGGCCTCTCATCATGCATAGACGTCCTAAAATTCTATTAGACTCCAACTGTATCATTATAGTGGTCAACTTAGCCTGTTCTTGAAGTGTTCTAAGGGTCATAAGCGAAACTTTATTTTTCGGCCATGAAATTTTTGTGAGTTTATAAAACTCCCTTTAAACTTCAGGCGATTTGGCAAAACAAAAAAGTAATAATCCAACGTCTTTAATTTACACATACATAAATGTAACATGGGTGAGGGTATATACACACCCTTTCTACCCCCTTTCAAATTTTATTTGTCGCAAAAAGGGTGTACAGATAGCTTCAGCCTTCACCCTATGACATTCATGTAGTCCAGTTTCTCATATTTATATTATTTGAACACGTAATGACATGCATATAGCCATAATGTCTATTATTCTGGCAAGTAAGAATTGTTTCAGATACCCCCCAAAAAATGGGGCCAATGGTGTATACTAGGACCAACTATAAAGGATAAGGTTCTGGGAAAAAGAAAAAAAAAAACCCCGACAAAACCCCTGAAAAAACGAGCTCCCCGCCCCAGCACAAAACTCAGTCAAAAATATGCAAATGCCATAGTTGAGCCATGAAAAATCAAAAGTAAGCCAAAGGAAAAGGACAACTTGCAAGTGTTTTAAAGTCAACTCATCTCCAACAAAAGTGTGCCTGCTCCTAGTTCAAACAACAGGCATCATAAGCAGCGGTGCCACTCTCCACCTCTGCAGAAACTTTTAAGGAATCTACACCCTTCCCCGCCTATGAAAGATTGAGAGCAATGGAAAAACCAAAGCCCAAACTTCCAAATCACCAGCCATTGACTTGTGACAGGATACAATAAATAGATACCATTCCAAAAGATGCACAGCATAATCAATCATAATCAGACATCAGACAGATGGAATAGGCAAAGCTGTCAACAAAAAAATTGGCCAGTTTGGAAGCAGCAGAAAGGATATCATCTCACGTACCGCATAAAACAATCCAACCGCAGGTGTAGTGACCTTCGGATTTTTAGCACCGCAACTTTCGCACTTTGTGAATTTTGGCTTCAGAAATTTATTCAAAACAGACCTAGCCTCAGTAAACTGAAGAGAGGTCCAAGATTGTTTCTTTTGATGCTGGAACGTGCCACTTTGTGCACCAGAGTGCACAGTTGAACATGAAACATGGCTCCCATCACTCTCCTCTGATTGGACCGGTTCGCCTAGTGAAACTGCTTCCAATGCTTTGGCCCCCAGGATGTCACCCTTGGCTATCATTTCCAATTGAGAAGTACATGTCTCAACCTTACACCACAATTATTATTCATTTCAAAAGGGATGCGGGGAGACAAAAGGTTGCTCTCAACTTGAAAATGTTTGTGTATGAGAGTGAGAGAGGGGGAAGGAGGGGGGAGAGAGAGAGAGAGAGAGAGAGAGAGAGAGAGAGGAAATTGAGTGAAAATACCTGAAGTCTATCTGCCCTAAAATGAAGGCAAAATAAGCAGGTCCGGTTGAGAAGATTTTGAAGCATATGAAATAGCAAAGGATTGTAGACCGGTGAAACAAGATCAATATGACCACAATGACCTGGGCAGAAAAACGCACGCTGCCCACATGATTTACAACTGCATAGACAAAAGTACGATTATAAGGATTAAGGACCAGTTTTCTTTTAAATTCTGATTATAGTTATAAAAAAAAACCCAGAGGAGAGGCAAACCATGTACAAGCACAATAAATAAAGGTCCAAAGCACCAAGATAGTGCTCGGGAGTTACAAGAAAACACAAAACATCCGACGGCACACCTCTCGAGAACCACTCAGAGAATTACAAAGCTGGTCCTAGGTAGAAATCATCCAGAAAATCTATCAATCTGCAACCCGATCTAGGGATTCCTCCTAAGCCAGAAGAAAAGAAGAGGCAGGAAAAAAGAAAGCAACGAGAAATTAGGAATCTCCTCACCATCAAAAGTTACAGCTTGTTTCTCTCCCGCCAAATGAACCAAAAAAGTTACAGCGGTGCTAACCTCCACCTTTTCCGTGACCTCTTTGATACAGTCGCCCCTATCCAGCTCAACAAAAGATTCTTAACCAATCTTGACATTACCCAAGCCACGCCAAACAAGGAAAACATTAAGCTTCAGAGAATCCTTGCTATATCACAATGAAGAAGCAAATGATCAGTAGACTCCTCCTTCTTGCACATATAACATTTCTTAATAATGATCATGTTCGCCTCCTCAAGTTATCAACAATCCACACAAAAATCTGATTCGAGTTCCATTCACCATCAAAACAATAATATTCTTCACAAACTCCAGGCACCACTAACTATGTTATTCCAAAAACCCACGCTGTAACAAAGACTAGAAGAGCGGGAAATCCGCCCAAGATATTCCTTTCCAAACCTACACCCCACCACTTTCCTCCACACAGAACTTTCCTCCTAAGAGAACCTCCACAACCACTTCCCTAGAAGGGCCCAATTAATTTAACCCCAACCTACCTACATAAAATGTGCAGAGTCTCCCAATTCACGAAGTGATATTTAAAAGTCTCTTCATTATCTTTCCAGAGAAAGAATCTCCTAGTGGGAAACAACAACACATAATAACTCGGAAGGCTAGATAGAGTACTTTTAATAAATGTAAGCCGACCTCCACTACAAAGAAATTGCCTCTTCCACCCTGCCAATCCAGACTCATAACGAGCAATGATAGGATCCCAAACTAACGCTATACTTCCTTCATGTTCCCAAAGGAAGACCTAAGTAGAAGGAAAAGAAGCCACCTTGCACCACAAGATATCAGCCAGCTACCTTACATTACGTAAGTACACGGCAATTATTACATCATAAACACAATTCTTGAGATATAGGGGGGCGGAAGAGGGAAAGGTGAAATTTCACTGGGAAGGACAAGAATTTTTTTAAAATTTACTGGACTTATCTGCAATTTTGCTAAAAGAAACATGGGTCACTATCTCAGCATTAGTATTCATGATGTTCTTCTCCTCAGGTGGTCACTCTCAACTTGAATATTTCCACTACTCAATCACCTTTAGGACTTAAATAATCAATTCCCTGTTCAATTTGATTCACCTCAAATGCTCATATAAGCATATATTTCTCAACCTGCAACATAAAGTAACCAATGGGTAGTAAGAAGACTAGAGAAGTATTAATAGGGGTTCGCAGATCAGAGGGAACTAACCCCTCCCCCCCCCCGGGGACCGAATCCCCCATAGGATTATGTGGTTTATCATTTCCACTGGACAAAGAAGCCACTCCCAAATAAAAGGGCATTAAACATTTCTGCATTTTTCCCTCTTCTGAAATACGGGGAATTAGCCATATTGAAGCAGCTATAATGCCAGTGGCATGTATGATCCTAGCATAATAAACTCGGTGGAAAGCACGAAAGAGACTAACAAGTGATATAGCAACAGTGAAAGAGTGATTATCCAATTATCTTGCAATTATCTTGCATGGGAATATAGAGATAACACGTTGTACGTCCAAATGGCAAGTCAGAACTGTTACTCACAATCATAAACTCAGATACTTATGAATTATACACAATAGATACACGCAATTAGAAAACACTCACGATGTCTGGTCGTCAAGTGGGCCCAATGCTGGATCATATAGTCCTCCGGGCACTGGCTTCTCCATGGCATTAAGTAAAACGGGGTTTGTAACCTTCAAAACACTGTGCTTCCTGACCTCTTCATCTGTCATGAAACTAAAGCGAACTGCCTCAACACTCTCGGAAGCACCCTGCATAAAGCACATAATTAGAAACCAAAATCTGAGTGATTGCACGTGAATGCATGAAAATGCATAAAAGCCATGTCAAAATTACCGACTATAAAGGCACTTACATAACCAAAACAAGTTGTTTTGTCTACTTTGCCAGGCTAAATGCAGAGGCAGAAGCTAGGTTGTGTAGCATCATGGGGATGACTACGAATCACTTTCTAGCAAAGTATCAAGGAGTTTTTCTTATATCTACTAAATCAGAATATAAGAAGGTTGAACCATTATATCTACTTGGCCTGGCATCGGGCAGCTGCTATACCTGGGTTTGCATTATTGAAACCTATTGGAGTAGCTCTGGGAGAACATTTCACAAATTTTGGGGCTTAAATCAAAAGTTTTTGGAGCTAAGATAATAAATGCCTCGAAATCATATGTGCCTCGAAAAAACTTAAGGAGATTTGTCTGTAGCAGACGAGTGCGGTTAAGCTTCTCTGCATGAAAGTTATGTAATTGGCACATTATTTGTTGTCGGGCAGTCAAACCAAGGCGAGGAGACAGTGATATTTTCATCTCCCTCAAGATGTTTTTTTGATATGGAAAAAACTACGAACTCTGGCCATGCATCAGATTAGTAACTAAATATTTACGTGCATTTCGCCCGCCTTGCTGTGGACATCTTTGGCCATAAGTACAATGGGAACTAAGGTTTCTGATGGCATAAGCTCGTATACTTAAATGGTGCTATTCGTAAGGACTGATTCAGAAGTTGATTATCAAGCTTATAAAGGCATATAATATGAAAGCTCGTATTAGCAGCAGCTATCTACTTTTGGCTATTTATGAGGTGTCAGTAGCGGTTCAATGCAGCTGCTATGGCTCTTTAAGCATTGGACCAAAATATTATTCTGATGAGAGCGCGTAACAAAAACCTGTCCCTTGTGCCTCTAGGCACCGGCTTATCTCTAAACCTCAGGTTATCCTAAAAAAAGAAAAAAAGCCTTTACTCTAGCTTGTAAAGGTTATAGCTAGGTTGCATTCCAATGTCTAGTTGTTTGGGTGATCGCTTCTTGGTTACTTTAATCGTTGTGCTTCTCAAGTAAACCCTTTACTTCATAACTTTTGTCCCCTTTGACTTATTTGAATATGTAGACAATGACTTTACTCATTGTTTCTGCCCATGTTTGACTTGTCACGCAATATTACTTAATTAGTAATTTCTCTTTCAGAATGACTGCGAATCACTTTCTAGTGAAGTGTCTAGGACTTTTTCTTATATCTATCAAACTCATATACGAGAAGGTTAACGCAAATATAGCCAATTGGTCTCGCATTGTGCAGCTGGCTATACTAGTGATTTGCAGCATCGAAACCTAGCTCTTGGAGAATTTTTTATGTATTTGGGGCTCAAACTAAAAGTTTTGCAACTAAGGTAGATTGAAGATATATACGCCTCAAATAATTGAAGAAAGCTCGGCTTTTTAGAAATCAGCGCAAGTAAGCGTCTATGCACTAAATTTAGCAAATTTGGCAGGTCAATTGGTGTCAAACCGTCAAATCCTACATCCTGAGGGGAGCAACCAGTGATATTTTCATGCCTTACAAGATGCTTCTTGACATGGGAAAAAACTATAAAATGCTGAGCCACACATCAGATAGGTAACAGCATATTTTCGTGCATTTCGCTGGACTTAACTCAGAAAGATTTGGCCCATAGAGGCAATTATGTTGCAGCCAAGTGTAAAAGAAACTAAGGTGTTGCAATGTAGTAAAGGAGCCAGATGGCATCACCTCACAAGTGTGAATGGTGCTATTCCAAACGACCGATTCAAAAGTTAATTATTTTCATTATAAGGGCGGAGAATATGCAAACCCAAATTAGCAGCAGCTATCTGCTTTTAGCCATTTCTATCAGGTTTCACAGAACTTTTCAACGGCGGGATGGAACAAAATATTACTTCGATGAGAGACCGCAAGAACATACTATCATAAAAAGCAATTCCTCTAGCTTGCGTAAGTTACAGCTAGCTCATAAATGAAGCGTAGTTTTTTTTTTTCCTTTTTCCAACCCCTTCTTGTTATTTATATCGATGCGCTTCTCAATTGCTCCTTCCATTCCAAACTTTCATCCTCTCGTAATCCTTCCAAATCCCTAGAATAGGACTTCGAAGACGATACAATGACTGTTCATTGTATTGGCCCTAGTTTGACTTGTCAAACAATACCTCCTTCATATGCAATTTCTCTTCTTGAGTTAGATTAGATGCTTAGAAGTTCGAATTTCACCTTAGGTACTACGCAAAGAGTCAAAGGAGGCAGAAACTATGGAACACGCAGATTCAGTAACCGAACAACATCAAGCAACAGCAAAAATAATTAGAAGTAAAACAGAAAGGGACAGATACCTCTACTGCAGAAGCAGCCATCTTTAACGTCGAACTGGCACTTATGGAAACAAATTAGCGTTTCTCCGTCAGAGCTACACTGAAGCGGCGGAAGAGTGTGTGACAAATTAGGGTCTCTCCATCGGAGCTCCTAAGAAGCGGCGGAAGAGTGTGTGTGAAGAGGGGGGAGACAGAGAGAAGAGAGGCGCTGCTAAACATACGGCAAAGGGTTGGTCGTTTAAAATTTTGCACAAGCTTTATAAATAGTCCAGCTTAACTTTAACCACGCCCTTCGTTCTATAGTAAACTTTTGATATTTCATCATGTCGCGCCGCGTTTAGTAAGAGTATTCGAGGGCAATTCGTATCATCGTAAAAAATTATAGCTGTGAGCTTAATTTTAGTCTACAATGATAAATTTTTAATAATTCTATGTCGCGCCTGATTCAATAGGGGTACTTTTGAAGATAATTCGTGTCCATGTAGAAGTACAGTTGTGAGCTTAATTTTTTATTTTTTTTTAGAAAATTTGTTGGATGCAGGTACATATATTTGAATTCATAAAAAATTTGGACTATATATGGGCAAATATTTTTTCAAGTCTGCTCAATTTGTGAAAAAATACAGTCCGTTCTATTTTTATATAATATCTTTCATTTAACCTTTGAAATCTTCGTAGATTTTTCTTCATAACGGCGAATAATTACTAGTGTCATATGGTAATTGATATGTTTAAAATTAAGTAAGTAAAATTAAAGACTAACTAGTCCAGTTCAATGGTCGATATACTTCAAAATTAAGTAAACAAAATCTAATTTGTAGTCATGGATAACTTGTGAGCAGCTTATGCCAACCAAAACTTTCGTAGAGTGGCTAGATATATATTATTCGATCCGTCGATGGGCCAGACTGTGCATGCCTACAAGTTTTTTTATAGTGAACTGGACATAGTCTAGTCCTGGCCCGTCCGGGCCACCCAACTTGCAACCCTATCGTTCAAGTATAAGCTACAAAAGTATATTGAAACTTATACATGCGACTGACACATGCCACTATTACAAGGATATTTTGGTAGGCCAGCGGAAGTTATGAAATAGCTAAGGGTGTAGCTTTGGTGGGCTTAGTCGGGGTTGAGTTGTACCCAACTCAAAAAAACCCATGTGCTTCTCAACCCAATGAGCTCAGAAAGGATTGAATTAGTTGGTTGGGTTAGGGTGAGTAGATTGAATGGATATTTTTGGGTTTCAATGAGTTGATTAAAACACAGTAAGTTTTTTTTATTTTTTAAACAAAACATAGAGTGGCGGTGGCTGACATCGGCGGTGGTGGCCCGTGGCAGTGGTCTCAAGTGTCAACTGACATCGGTGTGGTGACAGATAATGGTTCCTATTTATGAAAGTTACCAACAAAATATGAGTTAATAACCAAATGCGTTTTAAAGTTCAAACCTAAGATAACTCACTATAAGATGAGATAAACTCAATCCAACCCATTTTGTAATTAATTAGGTTGCATTGGATAAGAAGTTTGGACTTTTTCTTGGATTGAGTTGGTTCTATAGTAACAAATTCACAAGTTGGAAAAAAATCTACACAAGAAATTTTTTGGAATTCGAGAATTATTCGAATAATTTTGTAGAGAACTTAGAAAAAAGTGCGACAATGTAACCAAATTCGTGAAATACTGCAGTATTTATTAGCCAACTGATTCGATAATTAGTCGCCAAATTTACTAATAAATTAAGATGAATACATTATCAAAAAATACTTAGTAGTTTTTTTTATGTTTATTTTATGTTGTATCCACATCTTTTTTTGCCATGTCACATGCATCATAAGAACAAGGTTTCACGTCATTCTTGTTATATTGAAATTTCATTCTTATTATTCCTCCAACAAACACCTCGAGACAAACTATAACAAACTTTTTTTCCATCCGTCAAATACATATTCCCAAATACGATCCCTCGATCTCTCCGCATTTTGATATATAATCAAATGAGTAGGAAATTAATAACTAAACAACCGAAAAAATTTACTTCCTCTGTCATATATAAATCGATCATATTAGACCGTCCTACAAGAATTGCTCACTTTTCAAATTAAAAAAGAATATATAAGTATTTTTTTTTCATATTTACCCTTTTCACATTTTTTATTATATTTCTCTCTCCACATTTAACTCTCAACCAACTTATTTTCTCTCTATTGCCCGCTTTCTTACAATTTTTCATTCTATTTATCTCTTTCACGTTTAACGCTCCACCAAACTATTTTCTCTCTCCTGACTCACTTTCTTTCTCTCCCCTCTCTAAAGGGAAACATAAAATATATAATTTAAATCACTAATCTAGTGTAAAAAAGAAGCGATCGATTTATGTGGGACGAAATGAGTATATCGCATGTTTTTTATTCTACTCTTTAGAGAGGGAAGTAGAGAGAGGAAATGAATTAGTGAAGTGTTAAATGCGGAGAGAGAAATAGAGTAAAAAGTATAAGAAGGCGGGTCACGAGATAGAAGATAAGTTGGTAGAGAGTTGAATATGAATAGAGAAATATAATAAAAAAAAGGATAAGCATGTTAAAATACCTGTAGAATGTTTCTTAATTTAGAAATTGAGTAATTCTTGTGGGACGGCTCAAAAAAGAAATATGATCAATTTATGTGAGACGGGGGTAGTATGACAAATATCCTTAATCTGGGTGTAAAAAAGAGTGATCGAATTATGTAGAACGAAGTGAGTATTAATAAAAAAAATTAGAGTAAACTTTTTACTAACTAAAAATTTTATCATAATAAACATTGTACCGGTCATTATTTCCTCTTATTTGATCTATGATTAACATTTAAGTTTAATTTCATGTCTAGACGTACATAACTTTGTCTTATGCATTCACAACAAGGCTAATTTGTCCAAACATCTTCATTCCTCGCCTAAATTACAAAGAAATTATCCTCGCCCTGGTACGAACAAATTTATTTACCTAAAATTGAAATGGAATACCTTGCCTTCATGGATGGTGAGGTTAACTCCCTTGAAAATCGGCTACCTTGAGTCAGTGATTGTGGCATAAAGGTCTCTGACTTCCGAAAAAAACTTGGGTGAATTGTTGCCGCCAAAAGCCGAAGGGGATGACAGTATTTAGTTTGGGAACTAGCGACGGAGGGGAAGTTGCAGGGGAGTAAATAAGAGGAAATTGGATGTCGAGTTTCCGAAAAAGATGAGGCGCAAAGCGGGGGGGGGGGGGGGGGGGGGTGGGGGGGGGGGAAGGAGTTGGTAAGCAGCAGGAGTGGAAGAGAGCCATTGAAGGATACTCTGCTTCTTCACAAATTTAGTATCAAACTCTCGGTAGCAATGTGCAGCGTGCCATTTATAATATCGCTGATATAGAAAGTGAACACTGTCTTTTATACGCCATTTTATTTTATCTTTTTTTATCTCAAATGTGGACTTTCATTTAAATTGTCTAAACCAAACTAAGGTGTTCATCTTGAACACCTTTAACGTCATCGGTTACAGTTCTACGTGTAAAATGAGGGTGGGAACTAAAATAATAGGAATTCCATGCTAAAGAAGTGTCCCTATTTGGCAAGCTAATATGCAAATGCGTTTGTTTTTTGATGAAAATGACTTGTCCGAATATTAAAGAATAGCCCCGACAGCCACTTGCGACAAAGTTGTTAAGTTTGGGTTTTTAGCGGTTGAATTATTCATAATCGCAACTATAAGTTCCGGAATCATCTCCACAATTAAATTAGGGATGGCAATTCGAACTGCACTTTGCCAGATATCCGATTCGTTCTGGGATTGTATGAGCGATTTTTTTTACTTTGACCTAGTCAGGGGACGGACACAGCGGTAAAGTATTAAACCTGCAGCGGGTACAAGTCGTATTTGGTAATTAGTCCAATTGCTCTGGTATCTGGCCCGCCTAGTTCACATGTATCTGCCCTATATGTCATACTTGGTAGTTTTGATTCTAACCATAGACATAATTTGTTGTGTAATCTCAGCCATCCATCTCCAGTAATATAATTTGTAGACAAAACACCTGTATATACTAAATAGTACAAAATACTTAGCGGCCTTCTATGGTTGGGAAGACTCGGACGAGTCGTGCTCTTGCTTGGTGTATTTTCACACCTGATTATTAATAGCCTATATATGCTATCTCAGGTTCTTTCTAGTCCGGTCCAACTCTAGTCCAGATAAACAAATATGTAAAAAAAAGATATATAAATAAAATAGCTCCCTAGTTTTCTTTCTTTAGAAGCATCCGGTATGCAAAATAACGAGGTGATATACAGCTGATAACTTACAGTATTCTCTTGACAACTATTTACAAATAATGAGTACGGTGATCATGTTGTATAATATAATGAGAATCACTCGGCCAGTGAGTGAGTTCAGGATAACTTTGTTGCAGGGCTAAAGGAAAAGAAAGAAGTATTAGCTATTAGGTATCTTTTCATTTACTTTCTTCTTCATTTTTCCCCATTCATTCTTCTTATTAACTTCTAATAACCCCAAGGGATGGGATGAATGTCGAAGGATTTGAACGATAATTCCAAGTCACTGGTTCCAATATTTGTATCAATGTGCATATACATTGCAGTTCTAACCATTATGAAGAAAGAAAAAAAAAGAAAAAACTCGTTCTTGTATAAAATTCTACTAAAGATTAGATTCATAATACTCGTTTCCTTTTTTGAGAGAGAGAGAGAGACCTTTTTTTTTTTTCTTTTTCTTTAAGAACAAGGCATAAAGGGCAACGACGCACAAGTTCATTACCTTGGTGTGAAGCTCCTAACACAAAACGGACGATAGATATATGCTATAAATACATAAACAACACACGAAGACTATCCTACTATCAACTCAGAATTAGACCCCGATCTAGAGGTGTTAAAGGGTCGGGCTGCCCACGGGCCAGCTCAGGCCAGTCCTAAAATGGCCCGGCCCAGCCCGGCCCTTAAGGGTGAATAGTGTGACCCTGATCCATAGGGCCAAGGCCCAGGGCCAGGCCGAAATATTTGGAAAACACGGTCAGGCCCTAAAAAGGCCCGTTTTTGGCCCGGGCCTGTTGGCCACCCTTCTATTTTTCTTTTCTTTTCTTTTTTTGAAGTCCATTTCTTTACATTTTCATCTTTTCGACATTTTGAATCTTTTTAGTTAAATTAATAGTTTCAGAGGTGTTAAATTCATTTGATCAGTATTTTCTTTAATATACACAGTGAAGTGTGGGTGTGTGGTGACGGTGACGTATTTTTGATGATTTCTGAGTTGGCTTTCATTTAATATTTCTGTTACAGAATTTACTTTTGTGTTCTGCATTACAAACCAAGGGAATAATTATAAGAAAATTTTATCACATTTTCATTTTACATGTGTTATAAACATAAATAAAAATTATGTAATTTAATTTTTTTTTTGTTTCAAACAAAAAAAAAGTGAATTGAATTCTAAATTTAATTCCATGAAGTGGATGAAGTGTCAAAGGGTCTTGAGGAATAATCTCAGGATTTCGAAAATGAATAAGAATTTTTTGATTTTTTTTGGTTGGGCCCGGTCCTAAATATTGGGCCTAAGGCCATGATTTGGATTGGGCTTGGATATCCCTCTTCACTCGCCCGGCCAGGCTCCCCACCATCTCGGCCCAGTCCTGGCCCGTTTTCTCGGCTGGCCTGCTGGGCCTGCCCAAGCCCGTCCCATTGACACTTCTACCCCGTTCCGACCCCAAGATTTTGCCCATGCCACGATAAGGAAAAGATTTAATCTCCAAGCTTTCGTAATGACAAGGGAAAATCTGTTAAATATACTCCTCAAGCAAGCAAGCAAGCAGGAGAAAGAGAAAAGAATCCATGATTGATTTGGGCCGGTATGGGCTAGTCAAGTTGGATTCCATTCATTACAAGCTTAAGGGACCAAAAGCCCAAACTGAGCCTACCCCATATCCGGGGCGATCTTTTTGGGCACTTCACACGGAAATTTCTTACAAAGCCCTCTTCTTTGTTTGTGGATTCTAATTCTAATTAAGAGAGCCGAATCGAATCCGATCCGATCCGATCCACAAAATTGTAGTTCCTAACTTAATAAAATGACTCGTTTCTTGTTTATGAACTATATTGATATTGTTAGGGTAAAACTATATTACTTTGTGCGGATCATCGAGAAACTCTGGAGCATGTGCTTATGGAATGCAATTTTTCTGGGGAAGTTTGGAGAGTACAGTATTCGAAAAGCTCTTTAGAAGATATGCACTTGCTAATTGGTCAAAATTTCTTCTTTATGCTTCTCACCAGTTTAGTGGCAAAAGCTTTAAAAGCCGGCTCCGCAATTTTGAAATAAATATAAACTTTATCTTGAAAATCATGCATTTTGGCGGTCAGTCAGAAGCTGTTCCAAAATTGGACGAGTTATACCATAAAAGTCGAGCTTTCGTTCCCTTAATCCCCTCTCCACAAATATTAGACGGACGAGCACGAGTCGAGAACAAATTTCTTACCGGATTTTCTATCATACTATGGTCACCATGGCACAATAAAAGCCAAAAACATTGCCAAGCATAAATAAGGGCTCATACGTTTACGATATTTGTTTTCTGTTTTCATTTCCTATTTTCGTTTTCATAATTTTTCGTATTCAGTTAGAAAATTCATTCTTGTACTTTTATTATTTTCACAAAAAAATTTAGCTACTTTTTTTGTCGGATTTGTATACTTATATCATTTTCATTTTCAATTTTCTAGTTGTATCCTTATTATTATTAATAAATATATACCCTACATGACCCACACCCTCCCCCGCCACCCCACTCTCTGCCCTTTCCAACAATCTTCATTTACTGCCGCTCTTCACCTACCGGATAAACGCCCGGGCTTCAAGATGGGAACTGTACAAACTAATTAGTAAGATCAAGTCTATTCACGCATCCATGTGTGGTGACATTCAAGTCTCTCACAAGATTCCAGATTCTTGTGACATTTGGGTTAACCAAGAAGTGGACCGGTATTCGCAGTTTATATACTAGATTTTTTTTCGTATGTGCATATTTTGTTGATTATGATGCTTTTATAACATTTGCATCTTGTTTCGTAGGAAGTTTCCATTTCAAGAGAAATATGTTCTGCAGCAGGCTTCAATTCCAAATCTCTGGCTCTTCACTTACCAGATCTCTTCAAGATGGGCGACTTTCAATTCCAGATCTTTGGCTCTTCTCGATTGGCGTACTGGTGGTTTATGGTGGCTGTGTGGTGACAAAATGGCTGGAGGAGATGAGGTTTGAGTGTTGAGTGGTGGACATGGTGGTTGTGGTGTGATTCTTTGTGGTAGTTCAGTGACGGGTCTGGTGTTTCGAGGTGGTGCCATGGTGGTGCTAGGGGAGAGAGAGGGGAGAGAGAGGAGAGGGAGCAGGAAGCTTATGTGTCAGATTAGACAAGACTTTTTTTTTTCCTGACATCGAGTTCACTTCTCCGGAAAAAGGTATTTACTGTTTGAATTTTTTTTTTCAAAATGAAATTGGAAAAAAATTAAAGTACATGAAAAAAGCATCTTATTCAACATCATTGCAAAAAACAAAAATGAAATTGAATAAACGTACAGCCCTAAGCTATTCTGTATCCTCGTCCTCACCGGCCTCCACCTTTAAATATAAACATGAATTCATGTAGGTATAGTAGCACAATCAATGGTGGTTATGGTCCTGCCAGGTTCTTTTTCAATGCAAAGCCATGCTAGATACAACTTGGGACAGACCCTACCACGTGACTCCATGATGCAAACTTTATGTAGAAATTATAACAAGATTTGACCTTCTCTTTTGAAAATCAAACATGTCATCATTTCCTAGGGTAAGACCAAATTTCATTGCTAAACCCGTAGCAGATGAGCTAGCAGCGATCACAATCTACAATTTAGCGACAAACCAAAAAACTGTACATTTAATCTTGTCCTTGTTCGATAGTCTAAGCAAGTTGTAGTGGGATATGGATCCTCTCAGAGGTGCTGTAATGCGAATCGTGGCCGTCAATCTTGATCTAACAGCTACAAAGGCGCCACATCCACGAGGAGACAGAAGGATAAATTTGGAAGCTTCAGCACTAAAGAAACATAATGGCGGTGTCAAATTCTTCATCTTCTTCGTTCTTGTGGCCAAGTCCAAGCACCGACGTAGCTTCTTCAGCCGGCGAGAATGAATTTCGACACATAATTCTTATCCATAAATTTCTCATTTCTTGTTTCATCCTAAAATGTGAAACTTGTTGATGGATGAGAGATCTTTGAAATGGGTTTTTACAGGAATAGGGTGATATGAGTGTTTTGGAGAAGGGGAGGATGGTAAGCAGAGAGATACATTTGGGATTTCAGCAAAAGCAGAAGTTTGAGCTCTAATCTTTCATTAGCTTCTGGTTTGGCCCTTGAGAACTCTTGCATTAACCTTAGCTTGTAAATTAAAGTATAGATTAGATATGGACTCATGGAGCAGATTTTACTTGGAAGAGGAAAGAAAACAGAAGAGATTTGATTTCAAGACAATTTGGTTATTCTGAATCTTTATTGAAATCTTAGCTGAAGATTTCTAAAATGGTGAAGAAAAGAATGTGTAAGGTTGTGGAGTTGGCAGGAAACGACAATGCTTTAGACCTCAGCCAACGTGGCTATCTTTTAGGCGTTGGATCAAAATCGACGGCCACGATCGCATTATAGCACCTCTGCTGTAGCCCTAGCTACAGCAGAGGATCCGCCTCCGTTGTAGTGTGTCCATTGATTTAAAGCAATATCCGAATTTTGTCATTGCACGATTAGATGTAACGATTGAGTTTGAGTATATGAACCATGATAAACTTTAGCTCTAAACGATGATGCTTAAGAATTTGTTGAGTTACCTCCCCATCAAAGAAAAAGTACAACCTTAACCTTACACAAACGCCTGCGCGCGCAGACACACAAACACAATTGTTAAGATTGATTGCACCAATTTCACCAAGTACTTTTCGTTTGGTTTCACTCTTTTAATTTTTGGTTGGGGGTAAGGTAATAAGCACAATTTTTTTTTTAACTCCAATCCAAAAAAGGAAACCGAATAAGTACCAGCGGTGCATGGTTAGATGAAGTATGACACCATTTCCCCTTTTCACACCTCTCTCTCTCTCTCTCTCTCTCTCTCTCTCACACACACACACACACACAAAACCGAAACCAAAAAAGTAATGCTAAGATTTTGACCGCTTTCTCCCTCGTCTTCTATTACGCCATAACAATGATGCCAAATAAGGATACACTCTTTTAAATGTTGTACAATGTAGTTATTAGAGCTCGTTGCTCAAAACATTGATTAGTTTGTATAATTTAATTCCAGAATTTGGATAATCATTTTTTGCCTTAAAGCTAGGTGATTGACAAATAGAGGTGTGAATATTAAGAAAAAAAAAAGAAAAGGAAAGAAAAGATTCTAATGCATTATATGCAGTATAACTTGCCTAGTTATGATATGTATAATTTCTAATTTGAAGCATCTACGTTTACTAGCAGCGCCTACTAGCTAGAAAAGAATGGATGTTTGCCGTTATTGTGTGACACAATTGGATGAAATGATTAGAAAAAAGAAAAACTACTTAGCAAATCAAAAGAAAAAGATTAAATGAGTCACCTCACGAAGGAAAAAGATAAATGAGCCAGCTGGTTCAGGTCCAGTAACCCTGTCTTAGCAACTTAACACGGTCCTTGATAACTTTTTAATACTTTTTTTTTCGGGATTAAGATTATTTTCAGTGAAAAAAAATCGATAGGAAAAGTATTTTGTAACTGTTGTTAAGATTTATTGTGACAATATTTTTACGTTAAAATGCGTTTAACGTCACATTTTTATCATAGCTGAGGATCCGGTATAACCTAATCCTGTGACATCAACTCCCTATATTGTCGTTTCGGGTTTAAAATATTCGACAGAAAAAGTGTTCGTCCGAGCTCGGCCAAAAACCGTCTGAATTTCAAAACTAGGATTATGGACGAGAGATTCTACGAGAGACCTAAAATAACCTCAATTATGACATCACGTCCTCAAGGGTTACATTTAGGACCTGAAATTTCTTGTTTTTGGTAGGTTACAACGTGTTATACTTGTGGAAATCCAAATCCAGCAAATCTCCATATTTCTCTTTGTGCTTTTGCTGGCTGGCAAGTCCTCTTTCAAACTTTTCACTCACTACATAAACTCCTCTCCATCTCTCTCTCTGGATTGTTGGAATTCCTTGTAAAGAAGATTGAATCGAAAGCTGGTTGGTTGCAGTTTTCGTAAAGTCCTTCAATGGAGTCGCCGAGATTGCCGTTTAGACAGAAATAAATGTTGTTCGAAAGTGTTTTCTTTTCTGGAAAAAAAACAACCCAAAGAATTTGAATTGAGAAGCTCACGAGTTTTGCGTGAGAGAGGAAGAGTGCCGTTGCCGGGTTTGTTTCATTTCCAAAACTCATAATCTTATTATGATTTGCAACTCCTCCCTCTCTCTGAAACACACACACACACACACTCAGTCGTACACATGCAGTAGGCAGCTAATTTGTTTCCACAATTTACTGCAGAGTGACTGTGCCTTAATCTGGACTTGCAAGGCCAGAACTGCAGGGGACCTTCGTGGGCTTTCTTCCTTGTGTGAGTTTCTCATTAACTTCTGACGTTTAGTTGATGGAGCTTATATGCAAGTACTGTGGTTGCAAACTCTTTGTTTCGTTGCAACGATGAGTGAGCGTTACAGTCGCTAGACATAGTTTAACAAATTGAAAAGATTTTACGATAGTAACCTATAAGTTTTGACAATGACACCCCTCAATCCAATCGAACGTAACATATCTTTATTATACGTGAAACTTTTTCTCAACATTTCTTTTGATGAATGTAGACTAAATGTGCATGTTGTTTTTGAGAAACAATCTTAGAAGTCATTCACTTGTCGAGGTGAGAAACAATAGACTAGATTTTTTCGTATGCAACATAATGGCATGTTGTGAAGGTTACTGAGGCACCAAGATTTTGGAAAAAAAATTCCTTAAAGTTAAATTCAATTATTGGAGTTGAGTTGCTTCAATAATTAGACAACTAATTTTTTTTAATGTTTATTTCTCTCCATCAACATTGGTATTTATACTGTAGTGTCAATCATTTGCATTTTGCTTACATTTTTTATAACAGTTTATTTAATAATACTAATACTAACATCTAAAAAGACTCGACCAACTTAAAGTTCAATTAATTAAGAGTTGCGAGTCTAGAAAAAGAAAATAAAAGAAAGAGTAGTAACACTCATTTTTGTCGCTATATCACGTCGTCACTGACTATTTTTGTCGATTGTACCGTGTCATCGCTAATGGCCTTTTTTGTCTAGTCGTAGTTAACAAGGCACTCGTCGTTATCGGGATGGCCCCGACAGAAGGACTCGAGGGGGTCCTCCTCCCTCTCCAGCTTCTGCCGGAGGTGAGCCTTGGCCTGGCTGATCTCCTCCACCTCGTCCCACGCCACCCTGCACCCGTCGGAGTCCTTGTTATCGCCGCCGCACACCTCCCTCGCCTCCACCACCTTGCTCTCTATCATCTCCGCCAGCTTCCTCTCCCTCATCTGCGTCCCCTTGAACTTCGCCCCTCCTCCTCCCATCGCCTTCACCCCCACGTACAACGACGTCGCTGCCGGTCTCACCTCTCTCGCGTTCAAGCTGACCGTAGGATTTGGCTTCAAGTTTGACAAGCTCAAGGATGCCATAACTCTCTCTTCCGATCAACCTAAAATTTGTCTAGCAATTTTTCAACAAGACCAATGAAGATGCATTTATACGTAATTTTGTTTGGTCTATGTAGCTATCATCATTGTTCGTCATTTACGAGGTACGAAGATTTGTAGGGGCTTGAATGTTGCGGATAAGTTAAAAAAACAACGGAAATATGTCATGTATTGTTTATATATATATATATATATATATATATATATATATATATATATATATATATATATATATATATAGGATCGTGATCCATTGTTAGCGCTAGCACTGTTGCTAGCGCTGTTTTCCCGTCCGCTACATAATGTAGCGGACGATAACTTACCGTCCGCTACATTATATAGCGGACGGTGCTAGCGCTGCTAGCGCTAGCAATGGATCACGATCCAATATATATATATATATATATATATATATATATATATATATATATATATATATCGGATATATATGCTTAACGTTAAAGTCTTTAAATATGTGTCGTTGGCCGATGCGATGTTGTGTAATTTAATATATTATATTGAATTTAATTATAAAAAGATAAAGAAAAAAAAAGAGAATGAGCTTACCTTAAAATGGGGATGAAGAAGGAGCAGCAGAAATGAAGTAAATATCTTGATAGTCGGAATAACGAGGACGAAGAAGAAGTTTTAATTGTCATGGGGTGAAGCAGTTATCAATGAACCTTATAAAATTTTTAACAATTACTTTGATTAACTTTTATTTGATTGGGAGTTAAGATATTATGAAGGGGTTGAGTTCGAGTTGAAAAAAGGCATCACCATGTGGCACTCCCTCTTAATAATATATACAAATGTATTGCCTAATTAACGAAAAAAATTAAAAAGAAAAGTACGAGTATTTTTTGTGGACATCAAGGAGATATTCTATAAACTAATAACCTGTATAATTTGTACCGTATTAGCCAAACAACAGGGGAAAGGTAAAAATGATTTTACTAAATTGATAAGTCGCTCGTCATGGGGACTTTACGTTCTCTCAAATTGACAAGTTCCAGTATAAAACTGAAAAATTGATGAACTCAAATGGGCCTAATTTGTTTTCGGACATATTGCATATTGGTGGCAAAATTTTGAGTGTAAAATTAGTGACAATTATGTTACTTACCTGGTCTTAAGAACAAATAGTGAGAAATGTTTTGGTAACAATGGCCATGGTGAATATGCCATTCTGCACTGTTCTTGAAAAGGTTGGGCATGTCACTCTCTTTCTTACTCTCTAACATAGTATTCCTTACTTTATCCTGAACAAAGTAAAGAAGTGGACTTTTGCTTTTTCTTTATAATGACTTTTGTCAACTTTTTGGTTTGGTTCCTTATTATCACTAACATTTTCTATGTGATTCACTTTTACAATATTTGTCTCTCTTAAACTTTTTTTAACAAGAAGTGATCTTTGGTTTCCACTAAGAAAAAGTCAAGCAAGAACAATTTGCTTTTATTTACTTTTACGTATTTTAGCAAACGGTGTCTTGATCCCAAGCCTCACTGGATAGTGATATGTGGAAGCCCCACCCTGAGCCCTAACCATGAAACATGAAGATGTATTTTAAGTCTCATGAACAAGTGCTAAGTTGTTTTGATCTCTTATTTGCATGTCTACTTCTAGTTTAGTTCCTCTTGTTCAACTTCAGAGCTCCCACTTTGTAGAAAATGACTCACATTTGGTAACCAGATTAGGCAAAAGGTTTGGTTTTAGATCATGGGAATAGTTGACAAAGAATACCTTTCCACAGGAAAGAATTTGCAGAATTAAGTGCAAAAGAAGCCATCATATCCTTGAGTTTTCAACATTTGCTTCACTGGTTCAAGTCTTCAACGACTGCTCAGTTAACATGGGAGCTCTTGTGAGGCTACTGTCAGTATAGCAAAACGATGAAGCATACCAGCTCATGTGTTGCATCAGTTAGTGCCCTACAATTCTTCTAATCTTCTCTTTTGGATATTAATATGGTACTTCAAATGTCTATGGATAGTCGAGCATTTCTTGGCCCTGTACTTTCAAACTATGGACAAGTTTTCAAACTTGAAAAAGATTAAAAGACATTGTCTTCTTTGCTTCTTTCATTAGTCATCAACATGTGCCATTGTTGGGTCATATCCACAAGGTTGCTTTTCTGTTATTGCTTTCTCGGTATTTCTCGTTCTTATTCCTCGCACTCATGCTTGGAAGTTGGCATTGATTTTCTTTCTTTTATAGAATATTCATCTGCATTAAGTCATTCCTATTACTCCCATGTACTCTAATGCTGTAATGGCTCATCTTGTTCTTTCCCAAGATTGCAATCAATCAGATTATACTGTTTCCTTTCCCTTCCTTTTGCAGTGGCTACTAATTAATTTGTTTTGAACCAGGAACGAAAGCACGGCTGAGGTCTAATTCAGGTTTTTAGGCGTTGCATACAGCAAGACTGAAAGACCATGAAGCTTCGCTTCATGCCAGTAGCTACATCCCTCTTCTTTCTACTGCTTAAGTTTCTGCTGATTTGTTCAGACCTAAACTCTGATAGGCAGGCCCTCCTAGACTTTGCTTCTGCTGTCCCTCATCAACGAAAACTCAACTGGGATCCTGCCACCCCAGTCTGCACCTCTTGGGTTGGTATCACCTGTAATGAGGATGGAACCAGAGTAGTTGCCATCCATCTCCCAGGTGTTGGACTCTATGGCTCCATCCCAGCCAACAGTATTGCAAAGCTAGATGCTCTCAGGATCCTTAGCCTACGATCTAACCAGCTAAGTGGGCATCTTCCTTCCGAGATCTCCTCCATTCCTTCCCTCCAGTCCATCTACCTCCAAGATAACAACTTCTCTGGTGACGTTCCTTTCTCTTTCTCTTCAAAACTCAGTATACTGGACTTATCCTTCAACTCCTTTGCTGGATCCCTTTCACCCATACTGAGCAATTTGACGCGGCTGATAATATTGAATCTCCAGTTCAATTCATTCTCTGGAGCTATCCCTGATATCAACCTCCCAAGGCTAAAGCTTTTCAACGTGAGTAATAACATGCTAAACGGTTCGATTCCAAATTCCCTCCAGAAGTTCCCATTGTCTTCATTCAAGGGGAACTCTTTCTTATGTGGGCCACCTCTGACTAATTGTTCACCTTCTTCTTTGGCTGCATTACCCCAAAAACACAATGCGCCTAAGAAACTTGGGGCAGGCACTATCATTGCTATTGCAGTAGGGGGGTTTTCACTGCTAATTCTTCTGGTCTTGATGTTCTTGTTCTGCTGTTTGAAGAAGAAATACAGCAATGCCAGTGGTGTGTCAAAAGGGAAGGTCACTAACGGTGGGAGGGGAGAGAAGCCTGAGGACTTTGGGAGTGGGGTGCAAGGAGCAGAGAAGAACAAGTTGGTCTTTTTTGGAGGGAGCACCTATAACTTTGATCTCGAGGATTTATTAAGGGCGTCAGCTGAAGTTTTAGGGAAGGGGAGCTATGGAACGACGTATAAAGCTATTTTGGATGAGGGGACGACAGTGGTGGTTAAAAGATTGAAGGAAGTAGCAGTCGGAAAAAAGGAATTTGAACAGCATATGGAGCTTGTCGGGAAGGTTTGCCTACACCCAAATATTGTACCTCTACGTGCTTATTACTATTCCAAGGACGAGAAGCTTTTAGTTTACGAATACATGCCAGCTAACAGCTTCTCTGCTCTATTGCATGGTAAGCTTTACTTCAATCGAAATATCATATTCCCTTATGTCCCTACTTTAGGTTATAATAATTCTTGCATAGAATGCCCTACTTCAATCATCTTCCATGCAAATAACATTTCTCCATTGTTGTGCGCCACTGTACTGTGGCAAGTGAGGTTAGAATTTGTTATCAAAATGATATCACTTACTGTTTAGTTTCTCTAGGCTGAAATTGATATAACCATATTCCTGTGCATAGAGAAGAGTGGACCGATGAAGAATTGTTATGCAGCTCAGAGTAAGCTTTGACATCTGTAGTTAATTTTCTTCTGATAGAGATAAGCCTGACCACAGGTTCTTTGGCTTGATTGCCTCGGTAATCCAGGCCATGTGTTTCTGTTAATCCTAGGCGCTCTTGCTCCAAGGGCAGACGCATAGACTTATCCTCGGAGTTGAGAACTTGCCTTCATCATTTCCCGACTAATCTTTGCAGATTTTTTCATTATGGAGCTAAAGAACTTTCATTTTGGAGGGAACATTTTTGTAGTCAGAAGAGGTAGCCAAGAGGTGAATTTTGCCCCTGAAGCTTGTCCTTAAGAAGGTCGATTCTCTGAGGTGAACTTGCTAAAGGCCAATGTTGTCGCCAAGTAGGTTGATCAATCATGAAGTCTAAATGGCTAAATTACTAATGCATGTTCTAAACGAACTCCAGAGGATCCAGATCCAATTCATTTTCCCCTCTTGCCAATTAGACCATATGCACAAAAGTTTTCTTGATATAGAAAGCACAAATGAGCATATTGTCACGAAGGTGAGAGCAATGTTATGTTTCTGGTGCCCTTATAGCTACAGATCGAGGTATAAGTTTTCTTTTTTCCATATGGAACCAACAACAATGATGTTTAGAACCACCATATACCAAAATTTAGTCCACTGCCCCTATGGTACAAATACGAATAGTGCAATGTTCATGGGGACCTTCATTTTCTCTTATAATTTACTGGAGGGCACTTGTTTGTGTACTCAAAGTATCATCAGCAATTCATCTTTATTTTAGGTGTTTCTCAGACAAATACTTGTTTTAATACCATAATCCAGGTAATAGAGGCATAGGAAGAACTGCACTGGACTGGGAAACAAGACTGAAGATCTCACTTGGAGCTGCTAGGGGAGTTGCCCATATTCATTCTGATGCTGGCGCTAAATTTACCCATGGAAACATTAAGGCCTCCAATGTACTCTTGACTAGAGATCTTGATGGTTGCATTTCTGATGCAGGCTTAACCCCGCTTTTAAATCTTTTGGCTACAAAATCTCGAGGGGCAGGTTATCATGCTCCGGAGGTAATTGAGACTAGGAAAATCACTCAGAAATCTGACGTCTACAGCTTTGGTGTACTACTCCTAGAGATGCTGACAGGTAAAGCTCCTCTCCAATCTTCAGCGCACGATGAGGCGGTTGATCTACCTAGATGGGTTCGATCTGTTGTCCGCGAAGAATGGACAGCAGAAGTGTTTGATGAGGAGCTGATGAGCTACCAAAATGTTGAAGAAGAAATGGTCCAGATGCTTCAGATTGCACTTGTATGTGTTGCAAAGGTGCCAGAGATGCGACCCACCATGGATGAAGTTGTTCGAATGATTCAGCAAATTCGAGAATTTGAGTCTGAGAATCATACATCGTCCCAAGACGACAAGTCTAAGGATTCTAATGTGCAGACCCCATGATCCATGTGACTGCTTGCTCTATGGATAGTCATTTGAAACTACATTAATAATCTGTTTCAGGTCAGGCATTGAGAGTTTGCAATGCATCCATTGCAAGACTTCACCTATGTTGCACATACCATAAGCTTTCTTAGTAGTCTCCAGTTATGGTTCTTCTATGATGTCAATTTTTTTCAATTTAGCACCAAATGGAGATTCTAGTTGTTGTATTCAGGCATGCTGGAAAAGCATGGATTTGGATACCCAAGAGCCATATTATCACTCTCTATAAATAAAGTTGAGCCGCTGAAGTTATGCTGCAAGTTTTAGATATGCATTGCTTTTCATGGCTTTAATTTGGAACTGCTTACAGGTTTTACTCTATTCTCAGTACATTAAAGGTTCAGATTGAATCACAATCGTATACTCCCACAGTATGTCTCTCTGTGAAGGTAAATGGTTACATGTTGAAGGTCATTAGAAGCAGTGCAGGTACGGTTGAGAAAAAGAGGGCAGATTTGCTTGCAGTAAACCTTCCGGCATTTGAGGCTGCTGCGTATACTCCTGTAAAGCCTGCAAGAATTGACAAATGTTTTGGTTATCTATCGTCTATAACTCTTGGCAGGTGCTATAGTTATGTATCACATAAAGTGGGGACTATGCTAGTAAAGACCGAACTACGATGGCCCTCACCACTCTTGTGGCACAAAACTGACAGAATGACACTGCACATTAAGTTCTTCCTCGACTTAAGCTTAGAAAATCCCACAAGACAATACCGTTTGCACATCCAAGGGTGATGGTAGTGTTGAGTGTCTGGACGGTGGTCTTATCGCCAAACTTGCAATCGCGCATCACTTCACGAATGCACCAGAGCACTGCCCTGGTGTGTTCTGCGCACCCTCCCGGCTGACAGTAGGTGGAGGTGTCGGCTTGAGTTACGTTAACCCACCCTTTTTCAGTCAGCTGGTATTTGTCTGGGCAGCTAGTGGAAGTCTGTCACAAGTACAAGGCTCTGGGTTAAATACTGCTGAACGTTGCAGTGCTGTGATGGATTTTTCAATACATTACGAAACTAAGAATATGCAGTAAGTAATAGAACCATAGAAGTATGAGCATATAGGAGTAGTTACATTTTGCAGGCATTCATAAACACTTCTCCATTGTATAAATGGGCTCAAATTTTGATTTCGAGTGGGATCTGTGACTTTCTTGATGACGCCATCTGCAAAGAGAAAAACCAAAAACAACTTAAAAACCGTTTCTTCTCCCATGGTTCTTGAGAAATTTTGTGCCACAGCATGTGTCAAATTTGTGAACATTTTTGGTTTCAGTTTGGTAAATTTGACCCATATGAGAGCATGAAGATTAACAGAGTTCTGAGCTCTGTGTGCATTGCGAACTGGTATTTTCAGCATGTTTGCGTGCGTGTGCGTGGGGAAGAGAGCGAGACCTGCATTGGTGCGGCAACAAAGCAGGAGTAAGGTCACCAGAAAGCCACAAGCCAACCAAAACTTCTTTCCAGACTTCTCCATCTCAAAGCAAAACGCAGCTCTCAAGTTGGGAAAACCAAGTTTGAAGCTTTGACAAACTTAAACCGATGGCAGATTCTTAAAACTCACAATGGCTTTGGAAGCTTTAATATAAGAGATTAAACAAGTGAAGAAACCGATGATACTCATCGCACATTAACTCAAGCAAGCATATTTAGGAGAATATCCAAACAAATGAAAAAGCACTCTATAAGAGGATTAGTAGCAAAAGATAGAAATGATAATTAAAACGGATTATACGATACTTACGATCCTTGTTATAGGAGAAATAATGAGCGTTCGGCAAATGGAATATTAAACAAGATTAGGCAGAAAATGGTGTGGCATAATCAGTTGAACACAATTCCCAAAGCATATCATGTCGTCTAGAAGGTCTTGGCCTTCGTAAACATCAAAGGAATAAATTATGTCAAACATGATTCAGCTGATGGATCTGTCTATGGCTATAGAGCGGTAACTAGAAGTTCAGAAGCACAGGCAGAGTAGGCCAAACCGGCATCTGTTTCCCAGGAATTCCCAGCATCATTGGTGCTAACGACATTAAGAAACAGCCGTTAATATCTAAGGGGAAGTCATAGTTTGGCTAAGCAAAAGCTGTTGAAGTTCTGAAGCAGACAAAGAAGGCCAAGCACAAGAGAATCAGCTGCTTCTGTTGCTTATATATCAATCCTGTATTATCGTTGAAAATCTCTGAAGCTAATCAAAAACTTGATCATGGCTGACAACAGTCGGACTGTTTTTTCAGCTCTTGACAATGCCAAGACTCAACTCTACCATTTTAAGGCAATTATTATCGCTGGCATGGGATTTTTCACAGATGCTTACGACCTCTTCTGCATCACTGCAGTGACGAAGCTAATAGGCCGCCTTTACTACTACGACCCAGCAAGTCCTGAACCTGGGAAACTACCAGTCAATGTTAACAATGCCATAACTGGGGTGGCTTTGTGTGGAACCCTTGCTGGACAGCTCTTCTTCGGATGGCTCGGAGACAAACTTGGGAGGAAAAAGGTTTACGGGATCACTCTGGTTACCATGGTTGGATGTGCACTAGCTTCAGGTCTATCTTTTGGCTCCACAGCGCACAGCGTGATCGCCAGCCTTTGCTTTTTCCGGTTCTGGCTCGGGTTTGGCATTGGAGGGGATTATCCGTTATCGGCCGTAATCATGTCCGAGTATGCAAACCAAAAAACCCGAGGGGCATTTATTGCTGCTGTCTTTGCAATGCAAGGAGTGGGGATTTTGGTTGCAGGGGCAGTGGCCATGATAGTCTCCAAGGCCTTCTTGGCTGCTTTTCCAGCTGGCGATTTTCGACACACCCGCGTGCTCTCCACTCAACCGCAAGCAGACTTTGTGTGGCGAATCGTGCTAATGTTCGGAGCAGTTCCAGCAGCTCTGACCTACTACTGGAGAATGAAAATGCCAGAAACTGCAAGGTACACCGCGTTAGTTGCAGGGAACCACCAGAAGGCAGCTGCAGATATGGCAAAAGTGCTTGAAAATGACATACCTTTCAAAGAATCAACTACTAGGCCTCCTGTAAAGTCCAAACCCTCCTATGGATTATTCTCCAATGAGTTCCTCAGAAGGCATGGGCTTCATCTTCTTGGGACTTCTACCACCTGGTTCTTGCTGGATGTTGCCTTCTACAGTATGCAACTCACACAGAAGGATATTTATCCTGCAATAGGTCTTCTAAAAAAGGCCTCGCATATGAATGCTATAGAGGAAGTTTACCTGCTCTCCAAAGCAATGTTCTTAGTTGCACTTTTTGCAACAGTGCCAGGATACTGGTTCACTGTTTTCCTCATTGATAAGCTTGGACGGTTCATCATCCAGCTTGGCGGGTTCTTGCTAATGTCGATTTTCATGGCAATTCTAGGAATCAACTACAGAGAATTTAGAGGTGAAAAATGTCCCGCGAATTCAACCTCTGCTTATGACTTCTGTAATGGCAAGTCCAAGCTATTCGCCGTTTTCTATGGGTTGACCCTCTTCTTTGCAAACTTCGGACCCAACAGTACAACATTCATTGTGCCAGCAGAGCTTTTCCCCGCAAGATTCCGTTCAACATGCCATGGGATCTCAGCAGCATCAGGAAAAGCAGGAGCGATAATTGGGGCATTTGTAGTGCAGAACTACACCCAGAAAGTAACAGGTATCAAACGGGCGATCATAGCACTTTCCGTGATTAACTTGTTTGGCTTCTTCTTTACCTTCTTGGTGCCAGAAACAAAAGGCCGATCCCTCGAGGAAATTTCTGGCGAGGACAAGGACTTTGGTGGTGATGGGGCTGAAGCCAATGGGAACGGGAACGGTAATGACAAGGCACATGACACGAATATAGAAATGTTGCCAAGTAGCGACGTAGTTTGATTTTCAGTTTCTTATCTGTATTCTGAAGGATTGCCAGCGATATGTACTCAATAACAACCTTTGAAGGACTCTTTCACATTCCCTCAAATGTTATCTTTCGAATAACAAATGAATAAGAATGATATTAATTCTTGTTTTGTATCATGTATAACTTAGCCCTCAGTTCCTCTTTACAAGGATGCGTGCACATACTCACAGAAGCACAAGGACCAAGATATGGAAAACCATAAACGAAATCTAAAAGGAAGTTGAGAAATTGTCCAAAGTTGAGGTACCTCAAGAGTCCGATGATCCCGTATTGGAAGAACTTGTGCAATGCGACAGAAGAGTCACCTTAACCTGTGTTATGGCGCATGAAATACAAATGCAGGAATGCAAGTATGAACCAAAGATAAACAAACACATAAGACTTCAGGGTTGGCAGCAAAAAGAAGGAAAAATGATTTCTCATACAGCATTCTCTTGTTTCTGCTCTGCTCTGCCCACGTTTTTTTTTGCCACAAACACAGTGATTAATAGAGAAATGCTATTTCCACGCCTTTGTACAATTTTCCACCTCTTTTTGTCGCAAAAAATGCACTTAAGTGACAAGTTTGACCTTTAGCGACAAACAGGAGGTGCATCTCTGGTCCGTGTCCTTGATAACAGATAGCTGGAAGTGTAGGGGACGACAATGGAAGGGCAAGAAATGACATTAATTTCAGCACAATAACTCCACTCCGAAAAAAATTCTTTCTGCTTAGTTAAGGCAAACATATATAGATCCCCTAATAGTTTAGCACAGATTGCCAAAGGGCGGCATTACTCAACACCGAGAACTGCTACTGTAAGCAGAAAAGTTGTGAAGAACTGCAAGTGTAAGCAAAAAAGTTGTGAAGAACTGCTAGTGTAAGCAAAGGATATACAACTACTTGCAGCCAAATATTGATTGGCAAAGCTATCCCAAATTCGAATGAAGTAAATAGTTTAATTTATTTCTTCATAAGTTCCCAGATCGTATTGCTTAGAAAGAAGGCAGGATTCAGCCATCAACTAACTCCACCTGCAACATTCCTATATTTTAAGCTATACCTCTAAGGCTGACATCAGTAAATTTACAAGAGATCCTCCTCTGCAGAAAGGGTGCAGCAGGCCTCATGTAACTGAATCCCTCAAACAGCTTCTCACAGAATTTTGGACTAGCAGCTGGGGAATCGAGCAGCGGCATGTTCGTCCAGCACTCTTCAAAGTTGGCAACACATTGTTTCCCAGCAACTTTTGGTAGGAAAGTTGGCTTTATTTCTCGAGCCTCCAGTTTTCCCCAGTTGATAGACCTGAACCACTTGTGGCTTCTTATCTCATCACTACCACCCAGTCCACTGCCAAGGCGATTGCTCGCTTCCTTTTGTAGCAACTGAAGGGCAAAACGATGAATATAGTCAGATCCTATAGAGTTCATTTTCTCCGCATATAATGGACACTTTACCACAAATAAAACAAAAGCGAACACATCAAGATGTTGCTTCATTGCCACAAAGGATGATAGCAACCACAGATATTCCCAAATCCCAACCACCGATACTCACATCAAAGGTCTCATAACCCAAAGAGATGGTTTCCCTACAGAGAAGGGAGAATTAGCTTACCGCTTTCAAAAGTGAATGTGCTTCGCTTGACAAAAATGCTGGCAGCTTGATCTTATCCTTTATTATCTTCTGCTGGATTTTCTGTCGGTTTCTACCAAAGAATGGAGGCTGCAACAATAGTAATTGAAAGGAGATAATGGTCGCATAAAATACATATTAAGATAAGGTGCATTGAAGCTTTCGTTTTCTTTTTCGTTAGGGCGAGTGATTCCAAGAGTTACTCAAGCAGAAGAATTCATGCTCATGAGAAAATCTTCATATTCACCTTTCCTGTTAGCATCTCGTACATTAGAACTCCCACGCTCCACCAGTCTGCAGCCTTATCATGGCCCTTACCCAGAACAATTTCAGGTGACATGTATTCTAATGTTCCACACATAGAGTTGGATCTTGTACTCTCATCAAATTCCTTTGCCACGCCAAAATCAGTCAACATTACCTGGCATCAATGTCATTTGAAGCAACCAAACACAAAACTTAGTAATAATCCACACGCGCGTGCGCGTGTAGTTTTTAAGTTACACGCTGCGTAATTCCATATAATAAATTTAAAATGTGCTAGATCACTCAATCATGTCCCCCCCCCCCCCCCAAAAAAAAAAAAAAAAAAATGCACCAGTTCAGAGGGAGGCCAAATGAACTTGGCTTAAGCAACAAAGAAAGAACATGATTTGTCATAATTTAAGTTGATAATGTAACATGCATATATGTAAATGCATGAGAGAGAGATGTTACATGCCCTTCTGCATCCAAAAGAATATTTTCAGGTTTAAGATCCCTATGCATTATGCCATTTGCATGGAGGTGAGAAACAGCAGAAACAATCTCAGCCGTATAGAGACGAGCCAAATCCTCCCTGAAAAATCATGCCAAGTGTTAATGACTTCTCACTCCTTATTTGTCACTGTTACACAATCAAAATTAGTAACATATCCTTACCTGAATAAGCCTTGACGATATAGTTGAAAGAAAAGATGACCCCCATTCACAAAATCAAGCACAAGGTAAAGTCTGTATTTGGTCTGTATCACAGAACAACAGAAATCATAATGTTACCATGCCAATTAAACTTACTTCACATCCTTTAAAGGCAAGAAACTTAAAGCAAATTAACTAGCTATACTTAATATTTTAAGATCAGACTTACTGTTCATAGTTGTAGTATATGGCATATAAAGAATCAACATTCATCAGCAATGAGGTAAGCCATTACCTGGAATGAGTATCGGAGCTGCACGATGAAGGGATGATCTACTTTTGTCAATATATCCCTCTCAGCTTTCATGTACTCGGCATGATTTTTTTCCATAATCTTATCCTTTCGCATAACCTTCATTGCAAATATTTCAAAGGAACCACGCTTCCTCACCTGATACACTCTGGCAAATGACCCTTGGCCAACAACCTTCAGAACTTCGAAATCATCAAGTCCTACAGTTTGGCTCTTCAGAGGATTCCCATCAACCTGAATAATAGATTCCTCTGAAACAGCATGGCCAAGGGAAGATTCCATAAGTTCTTTGAAAGCCCCTCCACTGACTCCCTCCATGAGTTCCAGATCCTCAGTCTCATGTAAGGCCAGCTTGCTGAGCTTCGACGACTGACTAACATAAGTTGTGGGGCCCACCAGGGAACGGGAGCAACTGTAAATTACTGCTGGATCATCGTAAACTAAATCATTTGCATCCAGTGCAAAAATTTTGGAACCCTCACAGCTAAATTCTAAAGGCGCTTGAGCTGGTACAGGACCAAAGACATCAGAAAAGTCTAACTCGGCATGATCCGAAGGAAGATTCTCAGGGGGTCCCACCGGAATAACCACCTGCTTCTCAAAGGACTTCTGCAAGGTGTTCCCAGTCACTTCTGAAAAATGTGAGGCAACCATGTTGCTCCAGAAGCGGGGGTACAGCAGATTGACTTTTAATTCCTCAATTCAATGGATGAATTCCCAAAGAAGACTCAAAAATGCGAATTGATGAAGAAGGACACCTCACAATGGCCTTAAACAACATAAAGCTGACATAAACGACAGGGACTCCAAGGAATCTTGGGAACAAGCAAACCGCAATCCAGCAGAGGAACTTGTTCTTGTTTCCCGTTTTGCAGGAAACAGTTGATGCAGCAGCGCTTCTTAAAATCATGAAGATCATACAGCCAAAACTGTGGTCTACAGAAAACGTACTATCAGTTCCATGTAAACACGCCAAATCACATATCAATCATCGATGAATATATACAACAATGGGATACAAAATACATCACAATATAGTAATTGTATGTATAGTGGGAGGGAGGATTAAAGAAGCACGGAAAAGTCAACTACTCATTATATATAGACTCAAGAAGCAGACCAAGCTAGCGAAAGAGCTGAAATTTCTAATTTCACGCCATAACATGAAAATCGCAATAAACTACCAAGGGTGGGAAAGAGATCACTGAAACTGTGACAAATGCATAATTCTAGACTTGGCAATGATAGAGGTAAGGCACATAAATAACAATCAGGAACTCCACAGAGTCTTAACAAAGGTTTGATTAAGCCTTCTATAAAACAATTCCAAAGTGGAGTGCCTCAACATTTATTTAAAGAGCGCTCATCATTTCCTTTAGATAAAACATGTATTCTGAAAGTATCAAGATGTTTTATTCTATAATGGTAAATAACTAAGACATATGACATGTTCATAAGCCCATTGCATCAACAACATTCATCCACTACTCAAGAACCGATCCTATGGCACCTTTTAGATTAATTCCTCCTCATGAACATAGTGATGCCACATAGCCACCTTCTTCTATCTAGTTATTAGGTGGCTAAGACACAAGTGATCCTAAGATTCAAGTAATCTGGTGCTGCACACATTTTATTAGCCTATAGATCTCAAACTTAGAGCGATGCAATCATATACGATGATATTAACTTTCAATTAAGGGATGTAATCCTCGAAAAAAGAAGACTTCTCACATTCCTGTCCCTATTTTATTTTCTAAATGTTTCCTATCCCGAGTATTAAATGCTACTCCCTCCGTCCCTAAAAAACTGATCATATTTTCTTTTTGGTCCGTCCCACAAAAATTGATCACTTCCAAATTAAGAAAGATTCTATAGGTATTTTTACATATTTACCCTTTTATACTTTTTTTATTCTATTTCTCTCACCATATTTAATTCTCTACCAACTCATTTTTTCTCTCCTGGCCCACCACTTTACACTTTTTTATTTTATTTCTCTCTCTACATTTAACACTCTACCAACCAACTTTCTCTCTCATGGCTCACTCTCTTCCCCTCTCTCTCTAAAGGTTAAAATGGGAAAGACACACAATATATAACCTAAATCCTAATATACGTGTAAAGTCAAATGGATCACTCTTTTAGGGACGGAGGGAGTATTTACTGATATACAAAATCATGCACAAAAATTAAAAAGGAGATAATTCCATCACCAAAATTTATCCTTGCCTCTAATTAATAACACAAATCAAAGAGCCTAATTACATGATTGAAAACTTTATTACAGTTTTAACACCAGAGGTTTATGATACCACACACACAAGACAAAAAAATTTATGGGAGAAATTTACACTTGTTACTTTGAGTTTTGGGGTTTATATCAGAATTACACTGACCACCCTTGACATTAGGGTCTGTGTCTCACAAAATCCCTCCCGTTATCTTAACGTCAAATGTTGTTAGAATTTGATGGAAACCCAAAAATACCCCATAACAAATCCTCAAAATCAAACTCAAACCAACATTTCCATTACCCCCACAGACGATAGCCGCCGACTGCCTAACACTTCCACCACTGACGCTCCCACCCCCTACCTCATCACCATCCCCACCCCCAAACCATGCCACCGCCATACACACAAACATGCACCCACACCCATCCACACCCCAAGGTCCGAGTCAACCTCCCCCCCCCCCCCCCAAAAAAAAAAACCCACCACAAGCACTCCCACCCCTTTCACACATACGCACGGAGGCACAATTCCTGCCTCTTGTTGCATATGACAATTATGCTTTCAAATTTGTACAAATATGCTTTTAAATAGTACAACTTGTACAATCATATTTAGTGGGTGGGTGGGCGAAAGGAGAGTGTGAGCGCGGGGAGGGAGGCAGGGGGAAGGCGTGGTGTGTGCAACAACCGTGTGTGTGGTGTATTTGTGTGTAGATGATGGTGGTAGTGGCAGCTAGTGGAGATTGATGGTGGGTGACAGGGGAGGGTGGCTGGTGACGGATGTGAGGTTGGCCGTGGTGGCGGGACTATCTGAGGTTAGGAGATAACTTACGATTAACATTTAAAACTTCATTAGCAATTAAATCATTTTAACAAAAAAAATTTCAGCGCAATTTTTGGAATAAGAGGGGTAGCGAGTAATCAAAATCCAAAATTCAGGGGCATAGAGAGTAATACTTCCATAAAAGATTACGAATTATCTCGATATATGCTAAACACATGGTGCAAACATCAAAATCCAAAGGTACGATATGACGGGAAATTACAAGCAAAATACACCAAGAGGAAAGACGCATAAGAGACGAAAATTTCAGCTTAAAACGGAAAATCAAACGAAACCCTAAGGAAGTCCATCATATTTCACAATCAACAAATAGAAAAACAATACCACCAGAGCTCGTTGTTACCCATAGACACACACATAAACACATAATGTCTATATATACAGGAAGAATTCTCATGTTACCAGAAGGAATATGCAGAGGCAAGGCAAAGAGATGACCTGGAACAGAGTTTTGGTGCCGCTTCGCCGCTTACAATAACCAACTAAATAAACTAACTCGAATAAAAGTTGAGCGAGGCTGTGGTGGTTCAGGGTCACGAGCCTCTTTTTGTGAGAGCCGTTTGATGTGATGACTGCTCTGGGTCTTTGCACTGTATCGAGCGGCTGGGAGAGGGACAGGCTAGCTTTCTCCCACGAAACTTAGTGGGAACATGATGCGTGATTCCACCGAAGCCGACGTGGCACGATTTGATTGATGCAAAGGATAACGTCCAGCTCATGGGAATGGCTTTCGTTGCTTCCACGCTTTACCTTGCAAAACGTTTCGGGGATGGACTCCCTTTTGAATTTGGATTATCTCAAAACAAGTCTTCACCAAACTCGTAAATTTGTCCCAAATAATAGTTTTTGTATAGAATTATAGATTTGAGTCTCACAAAGGTCGGAAAAAAAAAAATTTCAAACGTGATACTTCTTTTAAAAATTTAATTTTTCAATACAAAAGCAGTTTCGAAAGTTCTCACTAAATTGTGAAACTATGACAAAATTATCATGAAAATTAACTTCTGCACGCTCTCCAACCTCATATCACAACTCTTTTTTGTCACTGAAGATCCAAAGCGTCGCTAATGAACATTAAGAGTGTCGTCTACTGGTCCTTAATGACGAGTAAAGTGCGTGTGGTAAAATATTGAGAACAAATATCAAGTTTTTATCTTTTGCTATCAATAACAGATTTAATGACGACTTTAGACTTTAAGATGAATAAATAATCGAAATTTCCTTTGTCTCCGTTAGGCTTGGCCTTGAGCAAATTGCATTTAACCCCTTTCCTTTTTCAATAATGCGATCAAAATTCTTGTTTAACAAAGTTGACCTTCCTTCTACCACCTACATGGGCGATCTCGTAAAAAATGAAGTAATAGGCTACACGTTGGTAGTTCCCTTGTCACCTTACTCCATCCACCCGTCATGGATGAACTTCATTACCAAAAGTATAAAAAGTGAAACATTTTTGTGTAGGCATGTTTTTGGGAGTGCAAGTAGAAGAAGCCTAAAAGTTTAGGGGGCGAAATGTTATTAGTCATTTCTCAAATAGTATGGGCGTCACGTGGGGGCAGGGACAAAAGTTATGGCCCATGCAGGTCTCGAACCTGCGACCTTCGCGTTATTAGCACGACGCTCTAACCAACTGAGCTAATGGGCCAGATGCAGGTAGGTCATTGTTTATTGTTTTATAATTAACTTCACTGTTCTATTTTAAGTTGGGACATTTCAAAGTTAAGGTAATCTGATTCTGAAGTAATCTTCCTCAATCTTAAAAAAGAGCATTTTGTTTATAATCTTGCCAAAATGTCGTCTTTTACGTGCAAGCAATCAGTACTGTCCTCTTCCAAATTATGGACAGTTTCAATTATTTGAGAAAATGAAAAGTTAGTTTAACGTGCAGTAACATATAGAAATTTGATCTTATATCGAGTTACACACCCTGCAAAGATGAATAAATCTGTATATTGTTTGAATTTGATACCATTCAAAAGCTTGTACATTTACACGAAATGCAATTCATAGCCCTCACAAAACATGAGTGGATTTTAATCGTCGAGAGAAAATGCATCTGTACTCTATTCAAGAGTCCCCTTTAAATGGAGACCGAAGTCTAAATTTCCAAGGTGCATTCAACTGAAGCAGCAGCTCTAACAAGCAAGCCAAAGAGCACAAAGGGGGTCGAAAAAAATGGGCTATGATCGCTTTCCAGAACGTATACTTTAGAAGGCGGCCACCTCTTGATCATCGCATCTTGTTGCTCCGGTCTAACAACTCGGTCGTAAAGCGTTGTGATGTATACACGAGGAACCGTGTCTATATCATCATTCTCTTCAGAGAATCGAGCAGACTGTAATGCTTGAATTGGTCCCGGTCGTAGAAGCATGGCAGCTAACGTCGAATCCTGAACCATGAATCCATTCAACAAGCATTTAAGCACTGAAATCTATTGCGTCCAAATGCATGAACCAACACGCGTCACCTCATTCATTGTCAAAGATGAATATCAATACGTACTTTTGAGCCCGCTCGACCAATTTAACCTTGTCGACGTATAAGTTTTGTAAACTTATTTCTTGTCATGTTTCCATTTGGTAATATATGTCAGGTGGGCTCAAAATAAAGTGATTAGAGATGGTCTAGAGTGTTGTTCTTCCTACCTGATTTGGATCCCAGTGCTCAGTACACAATGTCCTGCATATCTGGAAGTGTTCAATCATGAAATGGAGTCGGGACCAAGATCAAAGAATTACCTCTTGAGGGCTCGTATGGTAAATGATTTTGCGTTGAAGTTCTTTCTTGACAACAGCAGTGGTCGGAGGTTCATCTGCCCCTAATCCAAATTCTAAGTCGTATGCGTTACCGAATTCAGACAAATCCGGCACTCCCTGTTCCAAAAGATGATTTATAAGTATTAAGCACCTAAGTTTCATAATGCGAGCACTAAGTTAGACAAACATTGGCAAAATAGAATCTTTTGTGGTAATATGGAAGTGACGCTATATTTGTACTATAACTCATACTGTATCTACAAAATATTTTTCGCAACAATCTTCTCTCACTAAAACTGCTATATGGTAGAGATATTGTAGCTCCAAAGAGAAAAAATAAGAGCTGAGTTTGAGCAGGACTGTACAGACCGTGAAGAGGAGTATATAGAACATGGTACTCATCAAAAGATAATGTTAAATAATGTATATCAATATGGCAATTATTGTCCCAAGTCTAGAGTACTCTAAACACTCATAACTTATGTATGATTCTCTTTTATGTTTATATTAGGATAGTTTTCTCATACAGTTATAACTATCTCATCCTACACAGTTTTTATAGCGCTCAGTAATACAATTATCTTTTCCTTTTATCATTTCTATAATGGTATTGGAGCCATATAATCCGCCGTTTTGAGAATTTCTCAACCGTTTCCCCAGACTATGGTGGACAGTGTTTTGCCATTCTCCCGTCCAACTTTTTTGCTTTTTTTTTTCTTTTATTGTTCTTCTTTTCTTCTTGGGTTCAAAACTTTGGTTTTCATTTTTTTGCTATTTTCTCCTTTGATCTTCTCTTCTGTTGAAACCCTAGCAGTTATTTGGTACCAAAGTGTGCCTTTTAATCGTCACTGATATTTGTCTTTTCCCTTCTTTTTTTTTCAGCAAACTTTCGTCTTTGTATGCTTTTGACATTTTGATTCGATACGAAGCTTTATAATAGATTTTTGACCTATCACCAGCGACCACGTCGACAAATACCTTTTCCACGCGTCCCCACGTGCAGTCGCAAGATTGTGCCCTTAAATCCAAGCGCCGACGTGCCGCACGTGCCCAAGCGCAACAACCACTCTTTAACATGCCCCACGCGTCCAGTTTGCAACCCAGATCTAACTGCGCAAATCCACTCTTTCGGGTTGACCCGCGACCACAGTTTGCTGTATTGGATTGTTCAAACCGATTTTTCCTTTCGACTTGTACAACCGGATTCCCGGCTCCAACTTATTGTCAATATGAAAAAAATTTAACTGCTACTCGAGTTGAAGGAATCTTCCTCCTACGTGACAATCAATCGTCTCTAAATTTTTTTAATGACTTTTATTTAGTGACGCTAAAAAAGTGCTGCTAATGATTGTCGCTGATAGTGTTAAGAGAAAAGTCATTAAAAATATTTAGCGATTGTTAATTGTCACTATATATGGGGTTGGAGGAAGATTCCTACAACCCGGATAAGAGTCAAAGTTTGTTCTTTCAATATTATGACCCATTCCCACTATCAGTTTGCTTTGATTCTTTTTAGGTTTCTTATTTTGAGCCTCCCATTAGGTTACTTTATAATTTGTTGCTTTCCTTCTTGATTCGTGACTGCTATGGGTCTTGCTTTTTGTCATCAGACCTTGCCCAACTAAGTTCTTAGTTGCCGGACCTTATCCCGAGAAGTCATTAGACCTTGCCCTGAGACCTTGAAGGTCATCGGACTTTGCCCTGAGACTCCTAATTTGTTCTTAGTTGCGAACCTTGTCTTGAGACTCTTGCCTAGTTCTTAGTTGTCGGACCTTGCTCCAAGACCTCCAAGGTCGTTGGGCTTCGCCTTTGGACTCTTGCTTTGCTGTTAGTCACCAAATCTTGCCCTGAGACCTTCATGGTCGTCAAACTTCTCCATATCTTTTATCGTTGTCAGACTTCGCCCCAGGACTCTATGTCTTGTGTCGCGAGATTCTTTTTCTCTGTGCTGCCGAGATTCGCCCCTGGGACTACACCATGCCTAGGACCTCCATTATGTACTGCAGAACTACATTTGTGCCTAGGACCTCATTCTCTAAGGTCGCTCGTTTGAATCTTATATCTTATGCATCAGACCTCAAGATCTCAAGATGGATTTCATCTAAACTTGGATCTCACTTTATTAGCAACTATCCAAACTCTAGCTTGTTCTTCTCTACCACCTTGAGTTTGAGAAGAGACGTTAGATAATACAGTATGTATGTGTGTGTGTGTGTGTATATATGTATGTATGTATGTATATATATATATATATATATATATATATATATATATATATATATGTATAGCAATTACCTTTTCCCTATTGTCCTAAGTCTAAAGTATTCCATTATGTAGTACTCTCTTTTCTTTTTCAGCAGGATAGTGATCACTTATCAATATAAATGTCTCATTACACTCAGTTTTATAATGTTCAGTAATATAGTTATCTTTCCCTTACAAAAAGAGAATACAAAAATGTTTTGCAAAATACGCTGTGCACGTAAGCCACATCCCCATATGCATGTGCATAAATATGTGCAGCCTCTTGGAAAGTGACAACTACATGCTTAAAAGTAGCAAAACGCCACTGATGGTGGGTAGAACAAACTTTGAATTTAATTCAGAGGGGGGTGGAAGTGCCGAACAACCAAGCCATGCCAGAAGACAGTTGGCAACTAATCGCTCTGCTACAAAAGTCCAGTCTGATTGCCATTTATATGAGTAATTATATATGTCCGCACATACAAGATTCCATTTTGTTTTCCCCATATTAACCTACTCTTGATCGCAACACCTTAGCCTCTCATTGATCCTATCAGGTTCATAACTTAGAAGAATGTTGGAAAAAATATACTGTACTGATATTCTAGACAAAACATGTAGAAAAGAATACTCACTCGTAACATGATACATACTTCATTTATCGCTGAAGTACCAACATCAGTAATCAGTTTATTGAGTTATTAGTTGCTCTAAGAACTTAAATTATCGATTAGAAAATGAGTCCAATAATATATATCAGGTAATAATTAAGAGCCAAAACGCATGAACAAAAGAAAGCGAGAGCAAGAATTGATAGCGGACATTTTGCCCTATTTTGGAAGGAACTTGGTGTATCGGATTTGGGATATAACTTACATCTTTGACATCTTGGTCAGTCAGATACCCAGTCTTGAGCATAGTTGCAGCAACGTACACGGCCAGGCTGATTTTCTTTGCAAACTTGTAAGTTGCCTGGGTCACACTCAGTCCTCCTGCACTGTGTCCAACCAATATCACCTGTGTACATACGCAAATAAGCAGGCATAATTATCTCATATTAGTCCAATCCTGATCATATGACGTGAAGCTTATATAAGCACTTCATCTAGTATGTAAGCGAAGTACTGCTGCTTAAGATCACATATTTGGTCTGACATAAATTAAGATAAATGCTCTGAGTAAGATGGTGGGACTGATTGAGACCTGCTCGTTATCGGGTAAGGCAGACATGAAGTCCATGAGAGGCTGGTTGTAATCTTGAAAATCAAGAACAGTGTTTGGGTCGGAGCGGTCGACGCCGGCACCTTTGAGGTCGAGACAGGAGACCTTGTAGCCGGAGTTTTCCATTAGACATCTGATTTTGTACCAGCACCACGATCCTCCGCTCAAGCCATGTATCAGCACAAAGTGTGGCTGCCTCAAGTACAAGCTGCTGATGGCCTCTTTAGTCTTCTTGATGATCAACATCTCAGTTTCTTCTTTCTGAGCCTCTCTTTCACCCTTCCCTTCTCCTGTGCTACTCCTTTGTATTTATAGTTGGGGTCTTGTTTGATCTCTTTGGGGTGTTGAATATCTTGGTTGGAATAGTCATAGGTGTGATAATTATCACAGTAAAATCTATAAGTTGGTAATTGAGTTATGATAAGATGAGATTGGTGTGTGTGCGCTCAAATGTCATGATGAAGTATGCATTGCAGGGAGATTTTTACCCTCATTTTGTAGCATTTGCATTTGTTTGATAGTTAAGCTGTTGACCATTTCACAATGTATTTGGTCTTCATGTGCTTGGTGCACCCTAATATGTCACATATTGATTTGTCCACCTCTAGTTTGTATTTCATACTTGTCTTTTCTCGTGAGGAAATAGATTGACGCCGTATATCGATAACTTATTGGATAGTTTTTGACAAACTTCTTTCAACTCTTTGTTTAGTGACAAATTGTCATTAGTAAAGCACGTATTCTAGTCACTAAAGAACTATAAGAAGTGTCACAAAAAAGTTATAACGACCATTTCTGTTGCTGAAAGGGAGGGTTGGGCAAAAAAATTATCAGATTTAATTAATAGTTTTTTCACCTTTCAAAATTCAATTATTGACCACTTTTTTGAATCTCCGAAATAACAATGCAAGATCATACATTCATCTTTTAGATTTCTACATTGCAATGTCCCGAATGTCGTAATGTACATGTTCTTTTTTTGTAATATTCATTGTTCTCATAATCTGAATTAATATTTTGGTGAAGCTTCTTGTAACCCATTCGTTATAAATTGGTGGTCCCTTAATCTCGTGCTATTTTCCTCAACTTTCCTCTCTTTTCGGTTGTTTAAGATGTCAAGTCCTACATCATCCATCATCTATAGCTGATGTTTGGGAGCGATTCTTATACATGGCGGAGTTTTTATTTTTTGAGCATGATTTTGAATTGAATAGTAGACTTAAACATAAGAAAAAAGAATCACATATTCTTATCAAAGCTAATTATCAAAAAAAACCGAAAAAGTATGACTTGTTACTTAAAAAATGCAGGCCGAAGATCCTATCAAAATTCTCGAGTAAACCAGACGGATCAAAAGATCAAGTTTCATCACTCACATAGAGAACTCCTCTAGTTGTCCCTTCTATATATTTAGTTGCTATATTACTAGGCAATTATGAAGATCTATCCTTGGAAATGGAGATCTGCCTTGGAATACAGTAGCAAGAATCTTGGTATGTTTGCTAATCAGCTAAATCAAATGATATTTAAAATCAGAATTGTCGGCCTCCTGACGTATTACCTGTTTTATTTATTCAAACTATATATGTTGCTTCACCCATAGACTGCAGGCCGACAATATCCTTGTTTTTCTTGATTATACATTCAGCCATTTACATGTTGGGCTACTATTCTTTTGAAGAAAGCGAGCTGTTTCCACTTATATCTGCAATTCAAACTCTCCAAAAAATGCCACAAGATTGGGGTTTTCAGAGCTCATATGGAATGGGAATTCATCAACACCCATCTTGCACAGTGGTTCTAATAAAGAAGAAGGAAAAAAAAGGAAGAAGATGGAGTGCAGCTACTTAGAATTGGGTGCAACTTCTGCCGACTTGTACAATATATACTTATATGTGCATGTAAGTATTTATTTGTTTTTATCTTAACTTGACCTTTCAAACGACTTTTAATCTGATTGATATCAGAGTTCAATTCGGTGTTTATGTAAATAAGTTTATCTTAACAAAAAACGAAGCGGAAGAACTTATTAAAACATGATTAGTAGTAAATTAAATGAAGCAAAGTGTGTCGCATCGTTTTGACAACAAGACAATGCTTAGTGAATCGGTCACCTTAAATATAAGATACGAAATTTGCTTTTTCGACGTTCAATTGAAACAACTTACTCCTTCCTATCTGTCATAATTCTTCGATTAGTTAAATTTTAAAGTTATGTTATCATTCCCTCATGATTAACCCCTAACTTGTTCGGAAAGTACATACTGAAGGTGGGCTTTCAATGACTGCAGAGTACTGAAGATTGACATGAAAAACGTACTTGCGACAGTGCATTATCCGTTAGAGTAAACAGACGGAGCCAAAGTTTAGCCACCTCACCTACAAGTCCACGACCATGTTATACTTCTAAATCTTTTGAAGTCAAAGACATTCTACTATTGCTTTGAAAATTCCCAGCATTACACCCATCATGAAATGAAGTGAGCAATGCTTGGTTATGGTGAATGGAAGCCAGCAAATGTACCTAAAAAGTCAAAACAATTGGAGGCTTTTTCATCTCTATAATCCAAGGAGGAACTACAATAGATACAACCTATGCCTTTGTCACAGTATTAAAGAATCAGGAACAATGAAAACGCATTTTACGTACCAAACTATGAAAGGTGTGTTCTGCTTGGAATCTAGTTAACTTTAGCCACCAAAACCTAATTCTCAGAAAGGTGGATGAAAGCTATGCTCATCGGTATTGGGAGAATAGTAACTCCAAAATGCTGTGTATAGCTTGTACAAGCTTCTGCAAGCAGACGATAGAAAAGTGGCGAGAACAAGAAAGATGGGGGTTTGGATTATTAGTTATTTGTCAGCAAAGGCTACCTAGCTAATCCTCAGCAAAAACATACTGCTATCATCCATGATTGACAGTTGATAAAGACTTGGCCAATCACTCCGTAGAAGATGAAGAAGCTTCCCGTCCTGTTCATGTCAAATTAGGTAGTACTTTATTTCTTTTTCAGTTAGTTATGCGAGGCTCTCCCAAGTTTATCTATGATAGTGTTCATGAATCACAAAATTGATTTTAGCTATTTCGCACCACAAAATTGCATCAGTGTGGCAGTCAACACCCCTCGCCTATTTTCCAGACATGAGCCTCCCCAAGAAGGTCATTTAAGTCAAATTAGGAGGGCCGTTTTTGTTGGATCAACTGAAAAACGGAGGAGGAGAGGAAGAGAGAAAGAATATGAAACCTTAGGGAGGTGGTGTTGGATTTGACGTTGGGTGATGAGCCAAAAATGGCTGTGGGTCATGGTGGTTAAATGAATGGTGGATTAGAGCTTTGAGATATGGATATGTGGTGACCGGTGGATTGGTGGCTGGATCGGTGCTGTGTATTGTGTTTTGTTGGTACCGATGTCGGAACGATGGTGGGTTTGATGGTGCCTGATGATGGGATCCGTTGTGCTAACGGTTGCTGGTTTGTTACTGACAGCGAACTGATGACAGAGGTTTTGGTATAATGGCGTTGGTTTAGTTTTGGGTTTCATGAGACGGCAGACTGAATGTGGTTAGTTTGTTGGGTGCCTGATGGTGAAGTGGTTAAGAAAAAGATGTGGGTTTGTTGGTGACGACATAATGGTGGAGGTTTTAGTATAGTGGTGGTGGTCTTGGTGGCATTTTGGGTTCATGTTGGCGGACTCGAGGTGGCGGTTTTTTTGGTGCCTGATGATGGAGTGATAGAGAAGAATACGAGAATACTGTTCCCCTATTTTTTATTTTGACTTGATCTTTCAAAAATACTTCCTTAATCCGCGTCACGTAATGAAGTTAACCTCATGATTACAAAAAGAGAACCGAACCTAAGGTAGCTAGAAAGCATCAAACATCCTCTGTCAACAAGGAAAAAAAAAGGTACTCTTTTACTGCATGTGTTCTCTCTCTTTGAGAGGGCTCGATGTATGCTTTCGAATGCCGGGTTATCGGTGGAATTTTGGGCAGAAGCTGTTAACACAGCTGCATATTTGGTAAATACGTCTCCATCGACTGTAATTGATTGTAAGACTCCTGAAGAAGTTTGGTCTGTTAAGTATGCTAATTATAAAAATTTGAGAATATTTGGTTGTCCTACTTATGCTCATGTTAACGATGGTAAACTTGAGTCGAGAGCAAGAAGTGCATTTTCTTAGGCTATGCAAATGGGGTAAAAGGGTATCGGTTGTGGTGTCCTGATTCTAAGTCATCCAGGTTCCTAATGGCAGAGATATGACCTTTGACGAGTCTTTGATACTTTCGAAGAATGAGTTGATTGATGCAGGAAAAGACCACGGTGTCAGGGAGAAGGTGGAGCTAGAAGTTCGAGCTCCAGATTCTTTGCCTATAATTCCTACAGATGAGGATGATGGTTCTCATTCTATCGAGGAGAATGAAGAATCTCAGGAACAACAGTATAACATTGCCAGAAACAGACCGAGAAGAGAAATTTGACCTCCTTAGAAGTATGGATATGCGGATATGGTTACTTATGCTCTTAGTGTGGCAGAGAGTATTGAGGTTGGAAAGCCTGTTACATACAAAGAGGCCATCAAGAGCACGAAATCAGCGGACATGATGACAAAGCATATTCCAGAGATCAAGTTTAAGCATTGCTTAGATTTGATCAGTATCAGCAGTATTTGAGGTGCAACCCTATGGGGCAGGTGTGGTAGTGACAGATGATATTTTCAGATTGTTTGTGGCTTGTTTTATCCAAGCAAAGGTGGAGATTTGTGATAATATGTCTTGGATAAAAAAAAACCCAAAATGTGTGGGTGTCCCACATCGGATATTCAAAGAAGATTGTGATTTGGACTTAGGTATATAAGTCTTGTCCCACATTGGTTATTTAGAGAAAGTCATCACTTATCTCTAAGTATATATATGTTGTCTTGTATTGTGTTTTAAGTACAAGAGAAAAGAGAGAAGAGTCATTCTTTCTTTGAAGAAACAAGAGAGAATAGTCCTTATTTGAGTAGGAAAATTCTTTTCTGAAAAGAGAGGAGTCATTCTTTGAGAGAGGAGTCATTCTTTGAGAGAGTTTGTTGAGAGAGACAAGAAAGGTCTGTAATTTTCAGTGAAAAACATAGTGAAATCGCATTTCCAGTGAAAAACATAGGGAAATCGCTGCTACCACCGTGGAGTAGGCTTTCGCCGAACCACGTAAATCTTGTGTCTCTATTTTCTGTTATTGTTTTCGATTCTCTTCTTTATTGCTTGGTGCGAAATCTAGTATATTCCTTTACAAAAGCTGCATGTAAGGATCCTCTTACGAACTGATTGGTGGCTCTTGCTTTTAATTATCAACTCAAAAGTGGCTTAACGATGCAAGTGTGTTTGTGTCATGGATATTGACATAAAATGTCTCCTAAGCACACAACTAAGAAGTGGCACTCATCTGGCCTTTGGTTGTCTCCATAAGTGCGTGAGAGTAGTAGTGTTAGTACTTGCATTTGTCTCCCGAGTGAGTGAGAAGAGCGCCAGGGCTTTGCACTGTACACCAGGCTTTGCGCGGATTGTTCATGTGGCCGGGACATCGAAACTATCTATTGAAAGAATGGTCTGTAGAGATCGATCTCATCTAAATGTTGTTGGCCACATTTGTAAGAGAATGCCCACCGGTCCGTGAATGATGATATGAATATCTCAACACCTTCATGATACAACACGTTGCGCGCATGGCCAAGAGGCAGAACTTACTCACGACCAAGGGGGGCCATGGACCCCCCAAACTTTTGGGAAATTTTTTGTAGTTCTTTAAATAATAGTTCTTCTTATTTAACATATTTTTAAAAATGTCATTATATCGTAACATTAATTAGTTAAGGTTTTTTTTAGTTGTGTTTTTGACTCTTTGTGTCACCGGTCGTCATAGCCTTTCTCTTCTCATTCTTTTGCTCTATCTTTATTCTTTCAAGTTTCAAATTTCAATTCTCCATATTTCGCAAATCGATTAAGGTTAGTTCTTTTTTCTTTCAGTTAGTTTAAACTTCTATAGTATATTAACTTATACGTGACTATTGTACTCATACAATTAATATCACATTAGTAATACATCCATACCGTAAGAGTTAAGTTTCTTTCATGCAAGATCAGTAATTCGTTGTTGACTAATCGTACCAAGTTAAATAAATTATTATAAATAGTAAAATTAAATGATTAGTAGTCAAATGAGTAATTTATTCTGCATCTAAATCACTATACTGAACGACGATTTTCGGCTATGAAGATTGGTCAAAACTCAACTCCGAAATAAGATGGATGATGAATTTCTCACGGACTCTTTGATTGTGCAAGTTGAGAGAGATATTGTAGAGACGTTTACTATAAACTCAATCATTGATGACTTTTGTAAATATAAAGAACGTCGAGTTCCACTTTGACCATCGATATATATAGTTACTTTTCTTATGTTTTCTTGTTTTGTGAAACCTCAATGATTATTTCTAATTTTAATATTTTGATTTTTAATGTTTTATGCAAAGTTAGAACTTTTTTAATTCTTTTATTTTAGCCATTAATATTTTATTTTTAATGCCGCCAACAACCCCCCCCCCCCCCCCCCCCCCCCCCCAACCCACGACGAGTTGACTATTTGGATTCACCCTGCGCGTGGCACTGAAATACTTTTGAACATGTGAAGCATCATTGCGGATAGTACTTCCGAAAAGGGTTGTGATAGGCATGCAATACTTTTTCATAACAGAGTGCTTGAGCTTCGGCTTGTGAATCCTAATGGGTTCCCACTATAGTCTGTTCACTGATTAGGGCATTCAACCATCTTCAAGTCAGTGTTCAAGTATGTCCAGTAACTAGGCGGCTTAATTCTCCTCAGTACTCTCAATCCTTGTATCTTTGAAGTAGGATTTCCTTTTGTCCTCTGTCTTCCCTATGATGGGCTCTGAAGATTCGTAAAGCCAATCTTCATACCTTCGAAATGAAGAAAGAGACCTAGAATGGTTACTCCAAAACAGCGCCTTCCCGCAGACCTCTCATAGTCCTACTAATGCCCATCATCCGTGGTTGAGCAACTGCACATACCTCATATTCCAGATGCTTGACCGAACTATGTTCGCTCAACTCCTATTCTGGATAGATCATTCTCTCAAAACCAAATTCTAAGGTCCCTACTTCAGAAAATTATCAGATATTACCTCAGCCTAATGAACTGCAGAGTGTCAAAATGGTAGTATCGATAAAGTTTGGAAGATCAATCTTCACATCTAACACGTCATCGTACTGATAAACGTACCCTAAAACGCTTCAATGATTGCCTTGAAATACTTGAAGCATAAAACATTGCAAGCTTGCGGTGAACAGTGTATGCGTTCTGTTAATCGTAAGCTGGCATTCAATAGCCAGCTTACCTAGTTAATTCGTGTAGAAATTAAGTTTGGGAGCGAACGGAACTTCACTTCAGTATGGCAAATAAATTGCAGATCAATCTCAAATCAACATGGCTGTTAGTTTTATCATGGAAGATGATATACACACGATAATTCATCTAAAAGGAAAGCAAGCATAATCAAAGAGCAGATAACTCTAAGCCTGTAATATCCATAAATGAGTATTTATCTATAGTCAAAACGTCCTAATTCATGTCTGCTACATCCAAAGCATGAAAAGTAAATGAACTTCTTACCATGTTAACCTCAAAGTCTCGAAGGTGTGGAACTGGTAAGTCCGCTTAATCGGAGGATAAATCTCATCATCATCCTCGTATAGAGCATATTTCAAGTCGTGCTGCCAACACTTGATCTGAGGACAACTGCAGCAATCGGTAACTTCTCTGTCCATCAGCTTCTCGAGCAAGAAGCTCACCCACTCGCTAAGTTCATCGCTCGTCGTCGAATATACAGTAATAAACTTAGGGTGACAACTCCAAAATAGCCCATCCACCAAAGCTGTCATCAATCCTAACGACCATTCTTTGTCCTTAGGGAACCAATCCAGCCACAGGTGCAATTCTTCAATTTCGTGACTTGGATGGACCAATTCTTTTTTTCTTAGTCTTGGACATTGAATGAATCAGTGTCTCTTGGACAAACAGACAACAGCAAAGAAACTTCAACCCCACTGTTTGAAAGAAACGTCAGTAACTCTCTCAATATTAAGAACCAGGAATTTATAGGTTCCCCGTATTGTGATCAGTAAAAGATATAGACGGCAGCTTGCCGTCAAAATCAAGTGAGACTAAGTTTGGAGCATCAATCTTCACCTCAGACAGAAAAACATCACCTCTCTTGGCGTTTATCATGAGACGCCTTAATGATTGGCTTAAAATGCTTATGCTCTGTCGCACTGCACAATTTGAAAGGGACAAAACCTCAAGGAATGGAATATTAGGCACAAATTCTTCGAAAAACACATGCCCCTAAGGATCGTCATATATAAATGAACTTCTTTCAAATTTTGAAACGAGCAGATGCTAAAAGTCTTCACCAGCTTACCCTCGATGGTGAAGTCTCTATCAAAGCATCCTTGCGAGCAGGTAAGCGAGTTAACGCATCAATTTCAACAATATCATAACGGGATATCCAAGCCCTCAACTTCGTGAGGCGATGGAGGTTAGCCACCCAAACTTTTTTCAACGGGGAGCAGTCGATCACAGTGAGGTCCTCGATCAAAGGGCAGCTAGATATCAGAATCTGCATCACCCTCTCGCTCAGTTAAACTTTTTCGAGGAACAAAATCCGGAGAGAATGGAACTTTAACGTCAATCTATCATCGCAAAGAAGGTGGTCTTCTATGCGCAAGTGAAATAGTTTTAGTTTCACCAGTGATTTGGCCTCCAGGACTGCCGGAGGCAAAGGATGCATTATATCTCAGGCCAAATAGCAAGATCAACTCCTCGACACGGTTCTTCATGAATACTCGATCTTTCAACCCATTGATCCACCAGAGTAGCCATCCTGCAATTCAAGGCTGTTTTAAGTGTAAATCTCTTCACACCGATCTTCTGCTCGCTGTATCTAGCCAACGTCTTCTTGACGATCTTCACAAACTTCCGTCTAGATTTTTCAACATCAAGGATATTTTTCAGACAATCCAAATTCTTCAGCCACTTCCTCGGCATAGTGGGATTGATTGAAGTCTAGGCTAGGTTTTGTAGACCATGCATGCAGCCACGTCTTGGACAAGACACTAGTTTGGGCTGCTGCGTTCGCGGGGATGAAAGAAAGAATATGATGGATGATTTCTTCTGGCCGATATGATGGAACTTCCATTCTCCCACTCGAAAGTCCCTTTGGCTCAGGAATTAGGCTAGCTTCCATCTTTTCCGCATAAACCCTAGACGGCCTTCTAAGAGAGAAGAAACATGGGGAGTGTTGTGTCTAGGGTTTTGTGAGTCCCCATTTATTGCTAACTAATTCTTCTTCTTCTTCTTTTTTTTAAGTAAGTCATATTATAAATTACTAGACCATCAAAAGTTACAAGGATCTAGCTCTCATCTTCATCTCATCCATCGACAAAAAGGGGAAGATGGATGAAGGGGGAACTAAGCCAAAGAACTTGTTTACATCAGCCCATCGAGTCAGATTATGAGCCTTCCTATTTGCAATTCTACTGACTTTTACGAATGACCAGCAATTGAAGCGTTTCAGTTTGTCCTTGGATTCCTCAATGATCGCAAAACTAGACCAACTCGGCAATGATTCTGTATTGTTCATCCCATCAACAATCACTGAAGCATCCCCTCAGATACTACATTAGAGCAGTTCATCCTGATAGCCAATTTGACAGCTAGGAGAGCTGCACTATTACTTCGTAATAGTGTGGGTGTCACTCACTACAACCATGGGTTATGGACACGGGCACAACCCGGCTCCTATATTTAGCGGCAGATTATCTTCCTCCACATGGCTATTGACACTAAAAGTATAGTAGGGACAATATCTTGCCTTAAATTGGGGATAGGTTCCTCTCTGTTCTATAGTATCTATGTTTTAATGATAGAAAACTGTCACTAAAAGCGTTTTCTCGCTTAAATGGAAAATTATAACGATAATCTTTCATTGCTAAAATATCGAATTTTCTGCAGAGGTGCTGTACAATGGATGCGTAGTCAAGTTTCCCTACTGAAAACTTGGGTTGTAGCTTGTCTGGGGAACCCTTTCCTTTCACTCAAAGTTTCATAATCAAAATTGACATGATCATGTCACGCAAAGAATGTAGGAGTTACGTATGCTTGAGACTCGTTCTTTCGAACCTGAATGTTATGGGGGCTAAATATCCTTTGACCAAAGAACCCTCGTAAGATCCAAAGTTATCAGTCTACTTGGTATGTATCCCATAACAACTTCCAAATTTCTCCTGATTCCTTGATACTGAATCAATTCAGTGCGTGAGAAAACTATCAGTGTCAGTCACGTAAATGAACCACGAGTGCCAAAATTGAAGTTCAATCTTATATATGTCTCTTACAACTTGAATAGTATGTGCATTTTCACTCCACCAACGCAAGTGATTAAATTAAAGCATCGATCAATTCTGTTATATCATGTAGATATAAGTGAGGAAGGATACATGTATATTTTGGACATATAAGTAACAGGCTTGACTCTCACATCATAAATCCGTCACCATAACCTCGTTGGGCCTTCAAATCTTTAATTTCGCAACGAGATTATTCACCTCGTGTTGTTCCCTCAATTGTCAGACGACGGCAAGAAACGGCATTCTGAATGGAAATTTACAATGGCACCAAAATAACTAGTTTATTGTCAAGTTTTTGGTTGGTCAATGCTCGTCCAGTCAGATGATGACACGTGGTGAGATTGGCTCACAGTCAGCGATTCACCCGCATTCAAGGGTTGTTCTGCTGATAGAGTTAGAGTCCTAGAATTGGACACTAACATTATGAGGTAAGGATTGTGGCGTGATTCCTAAGGATCCTATTATAACCCCAATTGATCAGGTCCAAGACCCATCTGTCAGGAGGTGTAAGCCAAGGAGGACTCTTGGATCGAGGCCTATGTAAAAGGGACTACCCCAGGTACGCAAACAGGTTCTCACACGCTCACACCTAGTGCATGTCTCTACCCTTGTAACCACGTTCTGACTTTAGTATCGGAGCCTCCTCCGCCGGAACACACCTTTCCGTGTTCTATTTTGCTGGTCCATTTCCTGGCTGTGGTTCCCATATCAAGATTCTAGCAGCAACATCACCAAATTAACTAGTTTGTTGTCAAGTTTTTTGTTGGTCAATATTAATAAGCACTAAAATTCTAGTGTTGCAGGGAATTGATATTTCACCCCACCATTCTTTGTCACTAAAATTTAAAAAGTGACTTCAGATATGTTACTAAACCTTATTTTGAAGTACGTAAGCTAATTTTTGGAGGGAAAACTTTGTTCACACAGTTACAATTCAGATTCTGCCATGCCATTTTTATTGAAAATCGAAGACTAATGGTCGGTTAAACTTATTGTGCTCTAAGTGGATCGGTTTAACTATTTATTCTTTACTTGTAAGTTCAGGACCAGGAGAGCAACTTGGGTTGGTGTGCTTTTAAACTCAACGAGATCTAGTGGTTGGTGGCCGGCGGTGGTTGCCGCTACTAACAGATGTCGACAGACAAAGGTCAAGGCAGCTACCGCGAGTGGTGTTGGTGCCGTGGCGGCAACGTCCGGTGAGAGACAATGGAGGCGATGGCCAACGGGGCAACAATCAGGGCCAGCGGTTTCTGATGATAACAGGTGGCGGTGGTTTTCAGCCATAACACTTGTTTTTTGGCGCTAATAGGTGGCCGCAGAAAGAGGTTCGACAACATGTGATTGTCTGGTAGTGGTTCTTGCTTATGAAAGTTACCAACAAAATATGAGTTTTTACATCGGTGGATTTTAGAAGCCCAACAACTCAGTAGAACCCACTGCAATATTGGTTCAATCCGTCGAAAGCCATTTCTAACTATAAGTAGGTTAGGTTGGGACTTTTGTAAAGTAAGCCGTATGTGTAATAACTCTGCTCACATGTTAGCTGCCTGGGCAGCAGGACACCAATTTTTTGGACCAGTTCCCATATCATCCATACCATCACCTTTTGTAAATGGATGAATATGGAACTGGAGTTGTTTGTTTGTTGGTGCCTTCCTATTTATATAATCATTAGTATTGCCCAAAAAAAAAAAAAAGGTTAGGTTGGGTTGGGTAAAAAATCACATTTTCTTGGATTGAATTAATTAAACCCATAAGTTGGGCCAAGCCGAAGGGGCCGACCTCCGAAGTTGAGGCCCGTACGCCGAACTTTGGTTGGTGGGCCAGGGCGCAAACATACGTGACCTGGATCTTGACCTCACATGCTTGAAATGTTTGAACTTTTCCCGCCAATCGTTGGGAGCCAGGCCAAAATTTCGCCGTAGGGGGCCCATCTCCCTCGTGATTATCGCTTGGCATATGTCGAGCCACAGCCCACTTCGTTATTATCGACTATTGAAGTACCACAATACCCCTGCACTTTCAAATTTCAATTAAGTACTCTCTTTGCCAATTTGATAGTACATTTTTTTTATGTAATCCTATTCCCAAATATCAAAGAATCCGTAATTTTTTGCGTCGTAGTATCATGAGGCGTGCATCTAAAAATTTACTCCCTTAGCCATAAACTCTAAGTATCTCTTTCTATTTTTAGCTATCTCAAAATAAAGTGTTCACTCTGGAAGGGTTAGTCAATGTACCATTTTATTTAAAACGTTGATTTTTTATAGTTATACGAAAAGAATTAAAACAAGCATCATTAACAGGAGTATCAATAATAATATAATCAATTTGCAATCATATGTCGGATCCGAACGACAGTTATTTAGAGATAAAAACAGAGTGACAGTTACAGTATGATACAATAATTATATAACACACTCTACTCTCTCAATAAGAAAACTTTACAGTGTAAGAGTTTCGGGTCTGTTTGAAATTACTTTCAGTTTTAATTTTCTGTTTTTTAAAAAAATAAAAATAAAATCATTTTAGTTTTTATTTTTTACAAAACAAATGTGTGCTTGATTACTCAATTTTTATTTTGAATATATAATTACCCAATTTTTATTTTGAATTTTTTTTGTGGTGGCTGTAGTGGCGGTGGCCGATAGCTGCGGCCGACGACGTGTCGGAGGCGGGCGGTGGCTATGGTGGTTGGGGGAGGGGGCTAGTCTCAATATTGGAAAATCAAAACTCCAAAATATGAGTTTTCAAAAACAGTTTTGTTTTAAAAATTGATTTTTAAAATTGAAGAAAAAAAACGAAAAATTGTGTTTCAAACTCATTTTTTCTCTGATTTTATAAACCAGAGAAAAACTGAAAACGAAATGATTTTCAAACAGGACCTTCATTAGCATCATCTCATTTTGCTTTTGAAGTGTAATAGTGGAAAATGGGGAAACAATTGAGTCAAGGGTAACTTCGGTAATCCAAAAGTTTGAAACCAAAAGGAGGGAAAACAATGATGCCCCAAAAAGGTCTTGACTTTTATTAGGAGTTGTAAGGCCATCCATCGGTCACCACTCATAAACAACCACCAGCTGCTCCCTTTCTCCTTGTCTTCAAAAATCAATCAAATCGTCTTCCGCTGTTCATTTTTGGAAATTTTCAGTTTGTTGAGCTTCTCGATCTACAGGTAAGTCAGTCCACTGAGCTGCTACGCCGTTTTTTTTTTCCTCTTCTTTTGTAGAACTTCAGTTTGTTGAGCTTCTCGTCTCTGAATGATTGATAGTTGTTGAGTATGTAACCTCTGTTCAGATTTGGATTAATCGATACATTTCATGCATCCAAATCTGAAACCTCGAGTGCTTATCATTGGTTGATTGTTTATGTTTCGTAGCGAATTAGTCTTTCTGTTGCTTTTTTTAAGTCTCTATTATGCTTCAAGCCTTCAACTTTTAGATGATACACACATGGGATAGATTTCCACGTTGTTGTAGAGTCGTTGTTTTGGTCCTTTTTTTTTCTCAGATTAGCGGCATATATATGTCAATTTGATCGGACTTTGTTTTTGCTTTTGTGATTTTTTCGTATTTGGTGTTGTTTTGAATCAACATGTACTGACTAGATTAATAAGACAATTTTTTTATTTCGCATCTGTTTAAGGATGGAGAGATTCGCATTCATTGCGAGGATTCGACAAAGTCAATATTATTATTAATTCGGGCAGTTGAAAATTAAGGGTGATGCTGCTTGTATCTCTTTTCCAAAACCAAATTGTTGTGGGATTTAAATTCCTTGCTCGCTACTGGCCATTCACATAGGCTGTTACATGATTTGACCTGCATAAGATGATTATGCCGAAAGCAGAGGTGAAGCAGTCGTGATATTCTTAGCGGTAGGGAGTATAGGCAAAAGCCAAAGGGTCTAATTTTGAACAATGGCAGCCTCTCTGCCATCTCTGGGCCTTGGGGACTAATGTGCTGGAATTTGTGATATAAGTCCAACCAGCCAAATATATAAGATTATGTCATGGTAAATGGCGTGGGTGATGAGAATCCAACCAAGATGAGCATAGACTTTAGGTGACAAGGGGACTTTTAGTTTACAATCACCTACAATGATTAGTTGGCACTTGGCACAACATCTCCTTTTTCTTGTTTTGATTGCAGACGTATATCGCCAATGTAAGCATTTACTATACATGCTTGTTGATTGAATCGTTCTAATAAAGGCCAAGTGCTATTTAGAGATGTGGGAAGTAAGCCCAAGAACTGTATTAGCCATTGCGGTATGATTTTGATAGCTGCCATTACACACTAATTATCTTTAATAGTGTTCAATAACACCATGCTAAACAAAACTTTGGGCATTATTAAGATCCTTATGTCACCATACGCACAATGTAGCTGTAGCTCACCTCTCTCAAATGTCATTAATCTGATATTGGCCTAAACTGGTGCAACTGATATTTAGAGTCACTAAGTCCTGCTTATTGACAAAATCCTCAATTTTTTGCTCTGGATGAGGAAATGTAACAATTTTTCATCATCTTGCAAGCTCCCAGTCCCAGTGTTCTAAGTTTCTTGATGTGCAAAGAGGTGCTGTACTAGCTTGAAATAATGAGCTACTATTATAGTTAAATGCAGGCTACAAACTTGTTGGCCCATTCAACCATCTTCTCATATTGTTGTCAACTTAGTCTAATCAACTTGGAATGAAACCCAACCTATTAGTGCACGTCCACACTGACGTATATGTATTAACACACGGCATCTGGTAAATACGTTCTAAAGCCTTGTGACCTCTCAATGGAGCTCCTTGTGCTCTTACTTCTTTGTATAAACAGATGTTATTCTATACTGAAATAAGTTGTTTCTAACTGATGGCATGTAAATGATAATTCGACACAGTTACAATTAGTTATGGTTTTGAATTGATTTTTTTGTTTGGGAAACTCTTTGGGTTACCTTGATCCCAAAGCTAGGTGACTGAGCCCACTCAACCATCTTCTTCAATAGTCCTTAGCCTAGTCCACACTTTGCAACTGCTTGTGTGCGCTACAAGGTACTGTAGAGCATGCTAATGGTTAAGCCATCAAGCTTTGTTTTCAGAAAGTGGTAAGTATTGATTCTTCATTAGGTTATCTGACATCTAACAAGCTTGATATTTGAATGTTGAATGGCCTAATTTGGGATGAGTAGGAGGGCGTCATTCTTTTTGGGAGTTTCTGTAATTCAAAGGTCCTTTACTTTGGTTACAGTCACGATTTTCCCATTTTCACACCATATAGGTAATTTAAGTCGGTCCCTTCATCTTATGGACTGAAATAGTCTTTATAAATCACGTAGAAAAAGAAATTATGCATCTGTCTAGTAACATGAGTAGACAACACTGTACATCCTGTTCAATAAATCATGCGTATAACTGCGAGTGGAATTATTCTTCTCAAACAAACTGGATCTGTGTGTACAAATATATAGTTTTTTCATCTTCAGTGCATATTAATAGCTGCAGCTATCATTTTAAAATTTCACATGGAGCTAAAAGTGGTTCTATTGGGAGGAGCTATACTGCTTTTAACTCCTTGGTCCTTTCATGATTAATTTCATAGTGCTTTTCCATATCTTTTATCCTGTAAATGTGCTGTGTTATAAAGGAGACTGACAGCTAGTGAATACATTGTTGCATTTAAGGTATACCAAGGCATTCAGAGGGCAATGGAGATTGTAGAGCCAAAATCGCGCTCTTCTTGGCGGGACAGTCACATGAGTCCAGAAACTTCTAAGTGGCTTGCGGAAAATATTGAAGGTAAACAACTAAGCTATAACTATATCATCAAATTGATCTTTCAAAGGAAGAGACCTTGACGCAAAATATATTGTGTACAGGGGTGGATCAAAGTGTCAAACATATGCTAAAATTGATTGAAGATGATGAAAATTCTCCTGCAAAGGGTCAGAGGAGGATGGAGTTGATAGCTAACGTTGAGGAGTTTTGCCACATGCACAGATTACTGGCTGAGAGATATGGCAATTTGACCGGGGAGTTAAGCAAGAATTTTGCATCCCTGCTCCAGTTGCAGCACCCTGAAATTTCTGGCACTTATTCTCCCCAAGCTTCACCATTGCTAACTCCTGATCAGAAGTCAGCTCGGCAGAAAGCTGAACAAGCTGTTAATTTTGATTTTTTACTAAGCTCTGGTGGTGGTAGCTCTGATATGTCTTTGAAGGAATACTCTGAATCTGCATCTTCCTCTTCAATGTCATCAGACTCCGATACAGAATCTAGATCTTTTATGAAGAAGAGCTTAGTACTACTGCCAAATGGTGATGGCAAAGGGCTACATCAGAAACCTTTTGATCTGGAGACCAAGCAAGAGACTATAGATGGTACACCGAACATGATGGAAGCTAAGAGTTGTGAAATGCTGTTTCAAAGAGTCACTGACTATGAGGAAGAACTGAGGATTAAGAAGAAAATGCTTCAGTTTTCTGATGAAGAAATTGCCAGGTTGAAGGGTGAACTCGCAAAGAACGAATCTGTTACCGTGCTTCTGGATGATTTGCAGGCTCAGCTTCAATCAGCACACCATGACAACAAATTACTGGAGAGCACCCTTGAAATGGAGAAAAGAAAGGTGCTAGAGCTACAAAATCAGGTAGCTGAGTTAGAAACTCGCATTTGCAACTCTGATTGTAAGATTGGGACACTGGAATATGAGTTAGAGGTCACCAGAGAAAAACTTTGGACTTCAGAGGAAGAGATTTCAATGCTGAAGAATAAGCTTCATAATGAAGCTTCTGAAGGTACGTATGAATTGCAACTCCAGCTTCAGTCGCGTCAGAGAGATATAGCCTTCTTGGAGGCCAAACTTGACTCGGGAAGAAGTAAGATCTCAGAATTGCAGGAGAAGATTGCGAGGTACATAGATGATGCATCCCACCGCGATCACGAGATTGAGGAATTGACTGATGCATTACGAGATGTCCGAGAGAGATTCTCTGTGGAGAAAGCGGAACTCCGGTCTGATATTTCCAGCATGTTAGAGGAACAGAATCACCTCAAGGCTAGGCTTGGAGAATGGGAAGTGCAAAACGGATTGCTGGAAGTTGAGATCAAGCAATGCAAAGCTGAGAAGTTGGAGCTGAAAGGGTTACAAGAAGCGCAAGAGATCATTTGGCAAGCTGACATTGAGCGGTTGAATGCAGACCTGAAGAGAAAAGATGAACTAGTTGAGACACTGAATAAAAACCTCGACTTGCTGAAACTGAAGTACGACACACTGATGGCTGAGAAAGACGGGGTCAGTGCCAGAATAGACACCCTCAATGCAGAACTGCGTGCCGGAGGCAATCAAGTCCGACAAACGGAGGGTCGTCTGCGTCAAATGCACATGGAACACGTGGAGCTGATTGCTAAATCCGCGAGTGCACAGAGGCTTACAGATGAACTGAAACTGCAAGTTGAGGAGTTAAAGAAGGAGGTGGATATGCAGAGAGCTGTTCTATCAGATAGAGCTGAGGAGAAAAGGGAAGCTATACGGCAGCTATGTTTCTCGCTGGAGCATTACAGGAGTGGATATCAAGAGCTTCGTGAGGCCTGTATTGGGTACAAAGCTCGTGCTGTTTTGGCTTCGTAAGCTCTACCAGGTCCTGATACTGAAATTTCTCTGTGCATTGTCTTGATGGATGTATTGCCATATAATTTGCATTCTGGCTCGTGATTACTACATGCTATGTTGTACTTCATCTTCATGCCTGGACAATATGGGCATTGTTGTAGACACTAAAGTGCATTGTATCAATATTTGCGTATTACTCGCGACATTTGCAAACTTATTACAACAGTTCGATAAAGAGTCTAAAACACGGCAACGGGAGGATATGTATATGAATTGAGGAAATGTATTTTCATTTTTTTTGTCACTATTTGAATAAATTTATCCAAAATAATAATAGAAAAGGTATAAGTACACGCTAAAAAGAATAACTTTTCATTGTCATTGTAAAAATATAAAATAAAAATGTTACAAGCATAGGTCCATCGTTTTGTATGGCGTAAGAGTAATGGATCACTACTCCCCTTAATCTCAAGGAGCAGAGGGAGTTTGGCTTACTCTTACTCCCTAATCAAAACCTTCTTGTTTGCATATGATGTCATGGTTGTCATAGCATGCTTGAGATGGTTGGCCATGCCTCGTTGTTTTACATCTGAACTAGGACTCGATGATCGAACACCGAGCTAAAGAATAGTAACTAAAAGGGCCCCTCCTAGTATGGAGAATAATTTTATCATCTATTCCAATGCAACAACTTATGAGTTACACTATTATGCGGTTTCCTTTATCATCTACTAGATTTCAAAAATGTGAAATGAAGTTTTATCCTTTAGTTAAAGTATTTGCGAATAACTCTCAAAGTTTGCAGATCAAACAATTCCATCGTGATAGTGTTGAATTTATTGCGAGTGAAAGTTTTTTTTCCCTTAATAACTGTAAGAACAAAAGGACAAAATTGAATCCAAGTGACATGGAAAGACAGCGCAATTTAACACCATCAAGCTACGATGTGAATCTTGTTCATTTAATGCAAGAGTAACTTTATGATCAATCGTATCGGAAAATGTGGGATAAACTAATGCTTGAGAAGGAACTTATAGAAGTTAGAAATAAGGATAAATCACATTTATATTTTACATTATCTTGTATTCCGTATTACTTTTTACTTATTATTTCTTCATAAATAAGTCTTCAAGAAATGAAATTTAATTTTATATTTTTATATAGTATTGGAGCTCTGATTTGATAAAGTTTTAGTTCTATTCCTCCTACTTGCGTATATAGTTCACCTTTATAGTAGTGCGATTTGCACTGTAATTATATATTTGCTCATGGTGGTATATATGGATTTGCCTTTCCATGTGTAATTGGTAGGTCTACACTTAAAAAGGGAGTGTTGAGTACGATAACACTGTTGAGCTCATTCTTAATTTAATATTTAGAGCAATTGGTAAGTTAGATATGTTGAAAATTGCCAAAAAAATGCTTGAAAAGACATATCAATTAAGATTACGAAAATTCTGCATTATATTGTAACGTGACTTATCCGCTATTAATATTGCTTATTCGCTCATATTTCTTCCTATATAAGTCTTTAGTGGTAGCTTATATTCATGAGATAAAATCGTAACTATATCTACAAGTCGAGTCACGCGTAATTATACGTTAAGCAGTAAGCACAGTCGTAGCCATTCTATCTCCTTACATTTTGTTATTTTAATATTAATTATAGAGTTTATGAATTTTATGTATTTAAACTATTGTAACCTATACGATCAAGGTAGAAACTTAGGTATTTCACCAAATTATTTTTCATTAGCTTTTAATTTTATTTTTTTAATTATTGTCCATGCCGAATAATTCCCGAACATCGAATTTGCCGGATGGCCACCGGTTGCCCCAACTCAGTCGGGCCATGGTTAGTGGCTGTTTTAGTTTATTAGGGTTACTTTGTAGCGTGGGCGATATCGAACTTGTGCAGATGTCCAAAGGAATAGGGCCGAGCTCAGTCTAAGGAGGCTTTTGCTTAGGGACTACAGGCCGGATCCATACTGCGCCTGAGCTAATCTAACTAATCTTTTAAAATTTTTTTCTGAAAAACCATGATATGGTAAGATTTCTGGCCAACGTGATAAATAAAATCAAAAAAAAAAAAAAAGGATGAAAAGAAAGCAACATTTTCTAGCTTTTGCTTTCACTTTGAAGTTTCACGCTCCGATTAACAAATACGTGTCAACTTTGTCTGTTTTTACACTCTCGCTTTTGCTTTCGCTTTCGCTCTCGCTCTCGCTCACAGTTACTCTCAACGAACTGGTAACCTATCTCACTACCATTCCATCCAATAACACTATGAAAATCGTCCTTATGCTACAGACCACGACCCTCGAAACCATTTGCTCCCCAAGAACAACTTATGTAGACCAAGTCCTCACAGCCAAAGGAACCTTTCACATCCAGCAAGGCGGTCTGATACTCACGCCCAGAGCTACCGTCTTGGATCAAGTCTTTCTAGAAAACAATCTTTCCATCCGACTTATGAGGCATCTCTGTTCTTCAGCATCTTGTGTTGACTTTGTCATGGTCTATACTGCATATACATTTGCACATATAAGAGCTGAACTTGTTAAGACTCGGTGTTTCCAGATATAAAATGTGTTTATGAGTTTTAAAGGGATTTTGCCCACATGATTTCACTAGTTGCACCATGGTGCGAAGTGGTGAATGGGTTCATTTGACAATTGTATGTAGAGATATAAATTCCTCATCAAGTTAGATTCAAGTGCAGGTTTATATTTTATATTATATTGTATTACTAATTTGATGTTTTTTTTTTTCCTAAAGTTTTCAATGGCAAATTGTATTCAAGCAATGAGATTATATTTTATGTTTATAAATTTGAGTCGAACGTGATTATATATATTAAGCGATACCCACTGGGATTCACTTTCATTTTCTTTTACCTATCACTTGAAAGAGTAGACAAATTATGACATTTTTGTTATTTCGATGTTATTAAGTACAGAGTTTACAAGTTTTGTATATATGTAAAACTGTTGTAACCTAGACGATTAAATATTGAGTCATTCCTGATTTGCAATTCAAAGTTAGATATTTTACCGAATTATTTCCGATTTACTGGCGAAATTCTCCGATCAATTTCGTATTTCTAATTATTACCCGTCCGAATAGTTTCGAATATCGAATTTGTCAGATGGCCACAAGTTGACCCAACTCAATCGGCCCATAATGAGTGGCTGTTTTAGTTTATTTAGGGTTACTTCGTAGCTTGGGCGAAATTGGGCTTGTGCGAATGTCCAAATGAATAGGGCTGAGCTCAGCCCAAGAAGGTTTTTGCTAAGGGACTACAGGCCGGAGCCAGACTTAGCCTGAGCCAATCTGACTTTGCACAGCTTGGGTGATCCAGAGATCTAGTAAGTGGATCCCAATTATTTTTTAATTTTTTTCTTAAAACCCATGAAATATTATGATTTCACCAACGTGATAAATAGAACCAAAAAGAAAAAACAATTGTGGATGAAAAAGGGTACAACATTCCCGTTCTTGCTTTCACTTTGCAGTTTCAATTGAAGAATACATGTCAACTTTGTCGCTTTTACGTTCTCGCTTTTGCTTTCGTTTTTACTCTCGCTCTTGCTCACAGTTTTTCGCTCTCGCTCCAAATCATTTGCATCGGAAGAACAACTTATGTAGGCCAATTTTCACAACCAAAGGAATCTGTCGCATAGCAATCGCTGCTAGCAAAGCAAGAGTTTGAACAGCTAAGGGTTGGTTTGACAAAACTTTTTTTTTTGGTTTTCAATTTTTAAAGAGCAGCTTAATTTTATTTTTTTTTACAAAAACAAGTGACTGTTTGATAACCTCTGTTTTTTTAAATTTTTTTTTTTTTTGGTGTTTGGTAACCTTTTTTATTTTGACTTTTTTTTTTTGGTGGTTTGCGGTGGCGGTGGTGGGATGTAGCGGTGGTCGACGGCGGTGGTCGCCGGCGGTGGCTGCCGGCAGTCACCGGCGGTGGTCCTCGGCGGCCGGAGGTGGCTGCCGGCAGTCACCGGCGGTGGTCGCCGGTGGCTACCAACAGTCGTCGGCGGTGGTCGCCGGCTACCGGAGGTGTCTGCCGACAGTCGCCGGAGCCGGCGGCGGCAGGAGGTGCTGCCGGCAGTCGGCGGCGGTGGCTGCCGGCAGTCGGTGGCGATGGTCGCCAGCGGTCGGAGGTGGTTGTCGACGGCCGGCGGTGGGAGGGTGGTGGTGGTGGTCTCAAAAAAAAACCAAAAGTGAAAAAAAAAATAGTTTTTGAAGTTTTTTTTTTTACTCTTCAGTTTAAAAACTAGTTTTTTAAATTGGAGAAGGAAAAAAAATAATAATTACCAAACGTACTTTTTTTTTAATTTTCAAAACTGAAAAAAAAAAAGAGGAAAAGAAAATCGCGTCAAACGTGGCCTAAGAGTTCAGCTTCTAATGGCATCCAACAAGGCAGTCTGATACACGCCTACACCTACCGCCTTGGATCAAGCCTCTCTAGAAAACAATCTTTCCACTTGACTTCTGAGGCATCTCTTTGCTTCAGCATCTTGTGTTGACTTTGTCATGGTCCATCTATAATCAATGTACACGTTTAAGAAATGAACTTGTTAAGACTTGTTGGAGTCTCCAAATTTAATAGTATGTGGTATGAGTTTGAAGTATTTTGTCCACATAGCTTCGCTATAAGACTACCATCAAGTGGTGTGAAGCGGTGAATGGGTTCATTTGACTGAGTATACATTGAGATATGAATCTCACTAATAATTCAATATATGGGTATGTTTTCCTTCGTGTCAAACGTCAATTAATTTTTGATATGATGTTTTTTCATAGTATCAGAGCGGATTAATCTGAGCTCAACAAATAATTCAAAATTAAATTCACTACCTCCCAACCACGTGCTAGCCTCGTGTTGAGAAATAAATTTCACATCGGCTAAATAATGATAAAAAAAAATACTCACTTTACAAGCTTTGTAGGATTTTCAGTTCGTTTTTAATTGCTTGAGTAGGCATGTATGCATCTCTTTTGCGTTTCAATCACTCACGCAAGGAAAGCAACAGAGGGAAACATAAAGGAAATGGTGGGCTTCAGTTTGGTCAAGAGGGTTGGAAGACTTCGATTTGTGTGTTTCGCTTTATCTTAGCAACGAAGGAAAATGATTTTCCACGTCATCGCTTATACTTCCACGAGACTGTTAACTTCCTCGGCCACCGGCCACCGCCCGGCGGCTTGGGCTGAAAGCTGTAACCTTGGAGGTACTGTTCTGCCCTCTTTTCTTTTTTGGTCAAACGAGAAGAGGAGATAACAAAATAAACTAACACAAATAAGGCTCTTCTAAGAGAGTTGATTAATCATAAAGGAGGATCCGAGATTCGCATAGTACTCCCGTCGCTGGAGCGATAGTGATCGGCTATAACATAAACTGAATGGTTACAAGTGCGTTGCCTAAAGTTGAAACATTGCTCTTGAATCTGTTGCTTTAGTCTTCTGCAATGGTCGGACTGCATTTACTGCCACCGGTTTCGATGCTGGGAGTTGGCTGTTCATGACTCCCTCCACTAGAGGTGTCAAATGGGTCGGGCTTGGGCAGGCCCAGCCCAAGCCAATCGGGCCTTCAGCAAAACTAGCCAGGGCCGCTGTCAAACGGGGCGGGCTGGGCCAAAATGGGGGAAATCTGGCCCAGTCCAAGCCCAAGCCTTAGGCCCAACATCTAGGGCCGGGCCCGGGCCCAATTTTTTTTTGTTATTCAAAATAATATTATTATTTTACTATCTATTTTGTTATTATTATTTAATAATATAAATACTAACTTTTTATATGTATTTTAATAGGTATTTTTTTACGCACGGTACCGATACTAATTTATATGTAAGAGGGTGGAATTAGTCGGTTTGGTATTTTTTAACAAATAAATTCGGCTCATCCAAGACTGCCAATGCCTCTTCAAGGAGGTTTATGATTTCTCACGGTTCGATTGTAATCTAATTCTTATTTTACGTCAAACATATCTTTGATTATTGCACCAAGGAAGAACGATCATCATAATTCATGTTCAGATTCATTACTCATTCTATTATCGTTGGACACGCACACTTATATATAATAATGTATGTATACAATAATACTGAGTCAAAAGAGGACATATGTGTAGGGCCAAAAAAGGACTAGAAATAGGGCCAACCTTAAGGCCAAAAGGGGGCCATTTTTCGGGCCAAAAGAAGGTTAGGCTTGGCCTGGCCAAACCCGGGCCATTTTAGGGCCGGGCCGGGCTCGGCTCTGGCCTGTTTCTCAAAAAATTAGGCCTGACCCTGGCCCAAGCCCTAAGGGTTAGGGCCAGTCCGGGCCCAAAAAAGGGTCGGGCCGCCCGGCCCTTTTGACAATTCTACCCTCCACACACTCATCATCTCATGAGATGTTCCCCACCTTTTTATTCTTTATTACAAGAAGAATCCTTTCAGCATAAATCAGTGTTACTTTCTCGTCAACATTTCCGCTTAGTTTTTTATTTAAAGATAATTATTTCGAGTTGTATATATTTTATCTTATATTGGTTGTAAATCAGGGTTCATTAATTTTGTTATGGTGTGATATTACAAATGAAATGTGTGATAATTTGTGGACTCCCCTGGTGACGTGTCACTCTCAAGGGATGACACGTGGCAACCGATGATACTTGCATACTTTTGCCTATAAATAGTGGATTTCGGAATTCATTTCGGACAAAATTTTCTCATTTGACACGGAGCACTTTCTCACTCTAGAATCATGAGCTCTTAAATTCTAGAAAGAAAAACACAGTTGGACATAGTCTTAAACATAACATTGGACCCTGACTTGCACCCTAGTTTGGCCTCTCGACTGTTGGCCCTGTTTGTCTCACTCATCACGGTTCGTCTGAGAAGCCTTACTCTCTGCTTTTACTCCACCCTCATCGTGTCTCACTTTGTTCATCTGGCAGCTAACTCGTCTTTTATACTCAAAGATGACGTAGAGAATCGTAACTCATAAGGTTGCAAGCATGCATGTATTTGAGTTCTGCATTTACTGATTCAGATCTCGATTTTTATAGGGATTTATCTATCGAGGCTTGTAGCATGCTAATGGAAATGCCGGTGCTTCACAAGAGACCGACCAAGTGTGGCCATATTCTAAATCTTTTGAAAAATCGACAAACAGTATTAATAAATCTTTTTATAGCATAGCGAGATAAATAATTTTGTTTTTTCTTTTAAACTTAATGAATTTTACAAATTGAGAAACAAGTGATTTTCCCTATAAACATATATGCTACTCCGTATAAACTTTACAGATTATTTTTCTCAAGTACGAGGGAATTGGAGCAAAGCTTCGCAAAAAGTGGTCAAGTAGGATAGAAACAAAATTTTGCCTTTTGAAAATGTATTATAACTACCGAGGGAGGGATGAGAGTAAAAATGAAAACTCGGGAATGGGGATATTCGACATAGTAATACAAAGATACAAGAAGACTTTATGCAGGCTAAAATACTTGGATGACGAGCTAATTTAATCCTAATAATCAAATTCTAGACAAGTCTAAGATATTTTTTTATAGAAAAAAATTAATGACATTATATTCATTAACAGTTTGATAACCTTGAATATTATTAATTGTCTCGTTAGCTATTTGTTATTATTATTTGATAAACTTTAGCTTTGCGGATAAATGTATGTGGAAACATGGACTTGGTCCTTTTGCAAAATAAGATCCATTTATAAAAGCACTTGAGGATAACAAATCTCGATAAAATCTAAAGTCAATAATAAATGAATCAAATAGCGACACCTTGCAAGTTACAGCTGGCGCAGTGACTCGCCGGTCGCGGTCGCTGTGGTTGACTTCGACTTCTACAATAGGTAAGACAACAACTTGGGGCTGGCATTTGTGAGCTTCCCCAGCTCCGTATTAAACGAGAGTTTAATAAATCAACTAAATCTTGTCTCACTGGCTTTAGACCTCCTTTTTTAATTTTGTAATGTCATGTGGGACTGCATTATTTTAAACCACATGCTTGAAATACTAACATTTAGAGCTCAAAATCGAGCACAAACTTGAGCTGGAACGACATTCAGAGATAAGGTTAGTCGGGCTGAACTGAGCCGGAATATGCATTTTAATGTCAATAGAATCACGACCAAGCTTAGTTCCTTGGGTTCAACTCTTGGCAAGTGTTCCGATTTTCTCGAATATTTTTTGCTTTTTCCAGTTAAAATTCACGTGCTTGCTATAACAGGTGATTGTTATGGACTATACATAATAACTACGGAGTACTTTGATATACTAATTAATGGAAAACAAGATTGCATATAACATCCTATCCACTTAACTAAGTATACTAAAACTCATGTATCTACAATAAAAAAAAAAAGGAAAACACCTAGTACATCAATATCGAACATTTTGTGTAAACATCTGGGGTTCATGTCCTCGAAATTTTTTTTCTATTCAGATCCAAAAGTTTTGCCGGAAGAATAGAACTGATAGCTGTCTTTCTATCTTGCTAGTATTATGCATTCATCTTATTGTTTAGAGCATATTAGGTGATCCGGAACCAATCATCACGACCATCTAGATCCGTTATAAAATTATTCAATGTCTCCCTTAGCCGTTCTCCTATTACATCAACCCCCGTTCCTTATTGTCAGTATCGTGAAGGTATTGCGCTACATTGATAACAAATCATGAATTCAAGAGTAAAATATAGCCATCATTTTCTATTTGCATACTACTCTAAAAACATGTGTAAATAGATTTTGATCCCATGAAGATATTAAAACATCACCGGGTTACTCTGCAACCTCTTCTCCTTTAAATTCTTTTTTTTACATTTTCACATAAGATTTACAGAATATCTCAACTTCCCTTAGATTATGCGTACTTTCACTAAAATATACTTCGCACATTTATTAGTATCAAACCCTCTAAGCTACAATGTCAAAATGCTAATTCATTTAATTACGTATGTTGCTTAGAAAAAAGGATTACAAATATTTGGTGCGAGTATGCCTATGGTGTTATCTTTTTCTTAATTAAGGTGGAAAACTTCATATATGAGGCAGGAGTCTATTTTTCTCGGTTATACGAGTAGACAGCCTACTATCGCAAAAAATAAAAAAATAGTATTAGAATTTTTATGACCAGATCGATTTTTTAAAAAAAGGACAAATTGTAGGGATACTGTTTACAATCAAAAGGTAAATGATGAACAAAAAATCAAGATAGGAGCTTTCACCCAAGGAGACTTCAACTGGGGTGATTTGATTCTTTTTGTCACATTAATTCACAGGTTCAATTTACTATTATGATGTTTAGATGGCGGCGATTGATTTAATGGTGGTAATTGGAATTAATTTTTCGCCTCGTTATCACCTAGGCTGTCGAGATGCTTCGTGCAGGGCCCTGGTCATTCTCCTAGGGGGTGGGTTGTTCATCGCCTCAAATTACAGTCTACTTCCATCACTATCCTCATCCATTCAACGACCTTAGAAATTACCTCCCGATTTGCTTCAAAACCAAATTTCAAATTAACTAAAGTTTCTGAACTGAACTAATTTCACGAGCAAATCAAGTTATTTATGATGAGGATCGAATCTGGAATATAATCTAGATCAGACATCAAGTTTTATGATAGAATGAGATAGCAGTGGGCGATTGCGACGACCTAAGCGAGGCGATGCCTTTGGGATGCGATGGTAGTGGAGGTTGACATGTGAAGCTGAACAGCGATGGCTGCGCCAAACCTAGTATCTCAGGAGGATATGGTGGACTTTTGCAAGATAACCACAGCAACTGGATGGGTGGCTTTTGTGGATACATCGTAACAGCGAATGCTCAAGAAGCCGAACTCCATGGAATTGTGAAAGGATTACAGTGTGCCAGAGATAAAGGATACAAGAATTCATCCCTGGAACTGATTCAAAAATGGCCGTGGAATTGATTTTGACCAACGGCACGCATGTGCATCCGCTGAGCAACCTCCTTAAAGATGCTAGAGCACTTGTGAATACCACAAACTCTGAGATATTGTATATACGTAGGGGTAACAAATGCGCAGATCGATTGTCTAGACTTGGAGGGTAATAAAGGGAGACTTTTTATATATCTCATGCAACCACCTACGGTAGTGATCGCTTTGTTAGCCACTCATAACGCTGATGCCGCCTATGATAGGGCCTAGGTTGTAATATTTTGCTTTTAATATTATTTCTGTTGCATAAAAAAAAACAAAAGTGGGAGTTGACATGTGACAACTGCGGTGGCTTGTGGCGGTCAAGGGAAGGCTGTAATGGCGGACCGAAGCGAGCGAGCGAGCGAGAGGGAGAGAGAGAAGTTGTGCACGGACCGAAGGAAGATGGAGTGGTGAGAAAGAGGGGAGAGAGAAAGCGGTTAATAGAGAAAGGGCTATGAAAGCTTTATTTTAAACGAGGAAAGGGGGCAATAATAGTGCAAGAGAGAACGTGTCGATATTTTAAAAACGGACGGAATATGCGTTTCTATTATTCTAACAAAAATTATGTTACCAAGAAACAGTAGCCAAAGTAGCATATTAACAGGGGGTCGTCGTGCCAGTGTGTACGTCTTACATGACCCAAATTCTGCCTTTTGAAAGTCACGGCGCCGACTTCGTCTCTACTGGTTACGGTCTCGGTCTCTCTTCCTCATTTTGACCACACCACTCAGCAAGGAAAGAGACCCAGGCCCTGAAACTGAGAGTCAGAAAGAAGGAAAAACGAGGTCTTGACGAACGGGAGAGAGCTTCCCAACCACGCCACGGAAGACCCCCTTTTGAGGAAATCACACACTGATTTTCTCTGGGCTCTCTTTCTTGCTAGTTTCACAGGTTCCTCCTTTTGCGATCAGTTGCCTTGACTTCCATTTCAGCTCAGCTTTATATATACTTTTACGGGTCTGCACGGGCCTCAGATGTACTTAGTTGCGTGATATTTGCATACCCGGATCCTCAAATTCGCTAGTCAGAAGGGTAAAGCTCTCTTTTCAGCAAGTATAATGAACATAAATTTGGTGGTCTGATCTGATTATTCTCTCAATTTTACTGTTTTTTCTTATGGCTTCATTTGATTATTAGTTTGTAATGCTGTTTGCTTTGACACCTTGTTGGGTCTCCATTTCTGTTTCTTTTATACATTGGGTTTATTTTTTCAGTTGCTGATTTTGCTGTTATAATCTTGTTCTAAATTCTTTGTAATTTAGTAACAGAAATCAGGTTTTTTTTTAGTGAATAATATGGTAAATACGAAACGAACTTTCTTTTTCCGTTTGTTTTTCAATTTACTGTTTGATTGCCATGTGGGCTCACGAGTTTCCGATCTCTATATATCAAGAACAATTATATTTCATGTTCTTGTATGTGTATACGAGAGATCTTATGGTGATTATAGTACTCTGATATGTAATGTAATTGCACTTCAGATTAATAACGTTGACATTAGCTCTTTCTTTTTGCCATTTGTAGCTCACCGAGTGATTCAATTAGGGTGTGGCTTTGCTCTGTTGCATTCAGAGTGCATTTAATTGAGAAATTGCTTTAAGGTGTTTGTGGTACCAAACTGTCTATTCGGGCAGAAGAATTCTACTGCTCTACATGTGAAACTAAGCTTAACGTGACACTTGCAATGAGAGAGCTAGTTGCACTCTCTGATTTGGGGCTGCTATTGTCGAAAGTCTCAGTTTTTTGTATTTGAATATAAAGAAAGTAAACAGTTTTGGTGCCCAGACACGTTTTCAAGAAATTGATAAGCATAATCCTGCGGCTTATCGGTTTAGTTTTTCTGCAACTGAATTTCTGGGAGGATGAGTATGTTAATGCCTCATGGAAGTCTTAAGTCTTGTAAACTTAACTTTTCCTTCTCTATAGTTAATATCATCATATTCTGTTTGACCAGCGTTGTATCGTAACTTTGCAATGAGTCAAAAGCTTTCTTGTGTTATTTGGTACATGAACGTATGTTGATCTTTCTATACTATTGCAGGTAGTAGGATATGGGTATAGTTCGTTACACTAGCCCAATATAACTTGGTTCATATCAGATAATTTGTGGGACATGAGTCATATGACCAGTCAGATGAATACTAAATTTCGACTGGTTAGATGTCCAAGATGCCAACGGATTCTTCCAGAGTTGGCAGAGGTTCCCATTTACAGCTGTGGAGGATGTGGCGCACTCCTTCAAGGTAATAACACTAGTATGTTTACCACAATTGACAATCAATTACTGCACTAGATAATTTGCTATTGTCAAAACACATGAATGTTATAGTATATAATCAGCTATGTTGCTAAAGAGGATGGGGTTCAGTCTAGGATATGTCGTTGTATAGTTTGAGTTAACCATGCAATTTTGAATACTTGCTCACTTCAATTCAATGGACCTTAAGGCCAACCATTTGGGCACCTGACATGGACTATGTTTCGTAATTTTTTAATGACGGGAGTAAGGCACATAACCACTCCTTGTCTGCTTGGCTTGGACATCTTTCTACTGTTGGAGCTGCAGGAGCCTTGCTAATGCTTATTGGTTGTAGATTTGCAGAATTACATTTGATCTACTTCATACTTATAACCAAGAGATGTATATTCCACAGCTCTGTTAAATAGCCTATTTTTCTCTATACAGCTAAAGTTAGAAAAAACCAATCCCAAGACCTAGGATCACGAATACATGAAACAGATTCTAGCCAGAACAAGGAATTGGAGCGTGTCTGTGAAGAGAGAGAAGCTAGCATCTTAAATCAACGAGCAACTGTCCCTTCCATTGAGGAACCTGCACTGCACAAAAGCATTGGAAGGGATAACAAAAGAGAGGGCCTTGGCGATGAATTTCGAAGCTCAATTGAGCTTACTTCTCATGAGGATGCAGATTCATCACCAGAAGTCACAGCAAATATAGCACCTGATGGAGATAATGGTCCTCTGGACCCATATGAGATAAGGGATCACTGTGATACTAGGGATAGCAAAAGGGAGCGGGTTGATATTGAACTTGATAGCTCAGCTGAGCTTACTTCTCACGAGGATGCAGATTCATCACCAGAAGTCAGAGCAAATATAGCACCTGATGGAGATAATGGTCCTCTGGACCCATATGAGATAAGGGATCACTGTGATTCTAGGGATAGCAAAAGGGAGCGGGTTGATGTTGAACTTGAGAGCTCTGCTGAGCTTACTTCTCATGAGGATGCAGAGTCCTCACCAGAAGCCAGAGCACATATGGCACTTGATGAAGATAATGGTCCTCTGGACCAAGACAAGAGAAGTGATCAGAATGATTTTGGAGAAAACAGCAGGGAGCATCCTGGAGACATAAACTTCAGCGATGAAGTGTTGCCATCAAAGCTTAATCAAAACAAGTCGTCATCGTTATCACCAGGAGCTGGAGCATATGAGAACGAAGAGTCACCAACGTGGTCACCAGAAGCTGAAGTGCATGAGAATGAGGAATTGTTGTTGTCACCGGGAGCTGCTGCACTTGAGAACAAATCATGTTCCCCAGGAGGTGGAGCCGATGGGAACGCGTCATTGCCTTTCTCACCAAAAGCAGGAGCACATGTGATCAAGTTGTCCTCATTTTCACCTGGAGCTGGACCAAATGAGATTGAAGATTCATCCTCATTGTCATCTAGAGAGGGGAATGAAAGTAGAGACTCGTCGAATAATAGGGATGAAAATGACTTTGAAGACTACACTATAGAGTGGCCTGGTAATATGGATCTTTCGAATGAAGAGCTTCCTTGTCATGAGATTGAAGAGCCATTGCAAGTAGCTGGAGGAGATACGGAAGTGTATGAGGGTTTGTCTAGTCGTTTCATCTATCGGATTTCGAGTGCAGAAAACTTGGAGTGTCCGGGGCCAAAGGACACAATTACTAGTACTCACAGGACCTTGGGTGGGCGCGTTTCGTCGGAAAACGTTGTACATCCGTACAAGGAAGAGAGGAAGCAATCTCAAAGTAATACTAACTTGCGAGGTATAAGGCCAAAGGATTCAATCACCATGGCTCAGAGGTCCATTGGAGAGAGCATTTTATCGGAGGATCTCAGGTCTCCTTACAAGCAAGGGATGAAGCCATCTCAGAGTATTCAAGGTTTTAATCGAATCAGCTCAGTAGATACATTGGCCAATTCACCGCGCAACGACCCCAGCTCCAAGTTCCATGTTGCAGTTGAAGCTATGACTAAATCTCCGACCACCAGAAGCTACTATGCTTATGATGGTAGCGCATCTTCTTGTAATGAAACTGACGATCCAGTCTCAGATCAGCACTTCCACCGATTGAAAAGAAATTTAAAAAATGCGGACTTTGTTAGCACCAAAGGATTACCCAAAAGGGATGGATTTATGGTGAATAACACAATGAACAGTGAGTCAGAAATGCAATATCGAGCAATTAATTCCTTGTCAACTTTGCCAGGGAAGAATCATCATGCCACAAAAGGGAGACATGTATTTCCTGAATCCACAAGACATGGGCTTCCAGTTAGAAGTATGATGAGACGGGGGACAAATGAGCACGTAGCTAAGCTGCCTTTCTCCCAAGCTGGCCACAGAAGTGGTAGCCCTTCAAGTTATGGACGCAACGAATTCCACACCAGCCATCATTCACCTGGCAGGTCCGAGTATGTTGATTCAGATAAAATGAAACTTTTGAGGATGGTCTACGAACTGCAAGATCAGCTTGACAGGACATATGTTTCGGAAGGGAAGACAAGTGAGAGGGTTTCTCCACGACTCGCTCACTTGGCACCAGAGAGGGAAAGATATCGTGATTTAAATTACGCGAGGGCCCCCGAAAGATACAGCAAAGGAGTGAGTTGGTCCCAACAATTTAAATACCCGCGAAGGGCTTTCTCAGGGGAGACCCCGCTAAGTCGACACCTTGCTGATTGCCCCTGCTTGCGCTGCTATCCCCACGTGTGGCATTGCTCTGTGCAGCCACATGTCACTAGCTGTGAAAAAGAGCATCATATGGCCCATCCCGGCCACAATTATTACAGTGCCTACTGTTCTGGTTCCTCAAGTCCTCGGTGTTATGCAGGCTCCGAGTTTTCCTTGGGGAGTCGAGACGCAAAAGCTGACGATCAACGGCTTAAAGATCGCGAGGTGAAAAAGTTGTATGCAAGTGAGAAATATCACTTAAAGAGGCAGCATCTCCGCCCTATAGCAGGTGGAGCCCCTATCGTTACTTGTTATCGATGCTTGGAACTGCTGCAGCTGCCAGCAGATTTTCTTGTCTTTAAAAGGAGATGCCATCTGCTAAAATGCGGCGCTTGTTCAGAGGTATTGAAGTTTTCATTTCAAAATAGTAGTGTGGTTCCATGTGTTCCTGATGCCATAGCCCCTCCACCCAGTCAGGTTGATGACTATACCAATACGACCAAGAACAGGAATTTTGCATCAGCATCTCGTGTACATGCTGAACCCGTGTCGTATTCTGATGATTTCGGCCAATCTTTCTGTATAAGTTGCTCCACCGAAGACGATCCTTCTCCTCCGTTTCACACCCTCGGAAGGAATGCAAACGATAGAAAGATGTCATCTGGGAGTTCTTTCGATCCTATTGACGAGCGAAAGACGGTGTATCCCCATGAGTCTCAGAACAAATACCGAACTCCTGTCAAAAGATTTGACTCTGCCAGTACTTCATCCTTCATGTCCAAAAAGGAGAAAGTACCTTCAGAAATCGAGGAACTGCCAACAGCAGCTTCGCCACTCCACCGGCTTATGGGTTACTCTTCCCCAAGCAAGGTGATAAAGAGATCAGATGAGTGAGTCAGGTAGTGTACAGAAACGGGAGCTCTGATGATTTTATTTTATGTCTTGAACAAGAAGGTTTCGTCTAGCTATTCTTGTATCGTTCCTTTTTCTTTTGTGGGTATACGAGTAGGTATATTGCATTATTTCTAAGTACAGGTGATTAAATCTGAAATGAAGGCGCCATATTGTACAGTGGGGTGCCAAAGTTGAATACCGTATGCCTCCGTCTTCATGAGAAATGAGTATTGTATGATTTTTTTTTATGAACTCTCTCTCTCTCTCTCTCTCTCTCTCTCTATACACACACACACACAGTGGTAACATGGCATTCTGGCGTTTGTAATATAAAGATTATATAAGCCACCTCCATCTTCATGAGAAATGAGTATTGTATGATTTTTTTTTATGAACTCTCTCTCTCTCTCTCTATACACACACACACACACATAGTGGTAACATGGCATTCTGGCATTTGCAATATAAAGATTATATAAGCCATCTGCCTCGAAGCGCCGGTAGACTAATACGTAATTAAAGCACAAGGAGCGCAGTTAAGGAGTAGAACTATAAGATTCAAAGGGTGATGCTTCTTCAAGACGAGAAGACATTTAGCACCCAAATATGATGTATATATGGCAAAATTATTACTGTGGATTCCAAAACATTCTTAGAGGTATAAAACTAATATTTACAACATGAGAATAAAGGTGAATAAGTGAAGTAATCTATCAACACAGAGTTTCATCCCCGCAATTCTATCTGAACAGCTTTTACCGGTAAATGTTTCTGTTGCTTCTACTTCTGCTCGAGGCAATGGCGATCCTCTCATCCTGAAGCATGTTTAAATTCGGAGCCAACAACCGGGTGTACCGATCAAAATAGAGCAGCTGTTTCATGAGAAGTGCAAACTCCCGAGGAAATCTCAGCCCATATGATTCACTAACTCGAACCTGCAGAACATAAAAGGCATAAAGTATCCATGATAATTTAACTGTGTTACGTATAGGTGAGGCTAAATTCACGCCTTTTTTAGTTATAAATCCACACCCTTTTCTCACTAAAAGAGGTATTTGCCCCACCCTTGCACATTTATCTGGATTAGACTCGGAACTCTCACCTACTCTGTTCCCACTGCTATTTTGGCCTCTTCACTCTTTTAACTATAAGAGAACGTGATTTCTACAGCTTGTTTCAAGAATGCACTATTGAGCTGAACAGACATTATAATGACGACCAAAAAAATTGTCAATGCGGCACTAACGCTAAGAACATCAGGATGCTATCTGGAAGGCTCATAAGCACCTTAATATGTGACTATCAGAAGAATTTTGAAAAGTAAAGCAAGAAAAGGTCTACATTAGACACACAAGATAAATCAATGTGCTCTGATGCCTATGCAAGTGAACATACAGAAAATAGCTTACCACGTCTAAGAATAGTGCATTCATCTGCCTTTCATCAACGACTAGGTTGGCAGAGACAGCTGTTGCATTCGTATTTGTTCCCGTGGCTGTTGCCACAACAATTTCTGTATCCAAATCCTGCAGAAAGATCCGAAAATGCAAAGTCAATAATCATCAATATTTCACAATGAGGTAGTGACAAGATTAGCATTGGAAGTCAAGCAATACTTCAAGCAAATGAAAGATTAAAGACCATTTGTAACAAAAGCTTGCCTGAATTGATGAAAATATCTTCTCCAAATCTCTTGAAAAAGCTTTAGAATCTACATTCTTGCTGGTTGCACCCATTTCAATTAATGCAGAAGCCATTGAGTCATATTCTTCAGTTGCTATTGATGCCAAAAATATTTCCATAGCACCCCATGTTTTGGGGGATATACGTCCAACAATACCTGTTATTCACATTCAGGTAATGTGCCACTTCATTTCTCTAGATCACAAGATGAAAATTGAAGTTAACCAATTTCATATTTTGCCAGCATGTATCACATGAAATCCAAATAGGTTCTTCACACTATTTGATTATTACTGGATAATAGTTCTTCACACTACAAGGCAAGTAAATTCAGATATCATGGCAACAAATATTCTCATATAAATGAGGAAAAGGGGAAAAAACAAGAAACTAAAAAAAAAGACAAAGATATTCTTGTTCTTGCACAAGCAAACTTCTTCCTTTATGAATAATGTGTTATATTAGGCGAACAGATCTATTTGATTTTGGAAATTTGAAAGAAGTTTAGACATTAAAACCCGTGTTTAATTTTTCAACCTCGTTTTCATCCCCACATAATCATATTGACTCAAAATTGCATCCCCGCCACCATACTAACTAAAAAATGTAGCACTAGTAGTGGTAATATCATGTTAAACATTATTTCCCAGATTGGACGTGCTCCTCCTGATAATACATCTATTGGCACGTTTAAAACCACGTGAAATGAAGAAGAATATTACAAAACATGTATTTGGGTTCAGAAACACTTGAACAGAGATGGTATTTTAGCATCCATCAGATGAAGCTGCAATAACTTATACCATAAGGTGACTCGATGTGACATGCTATAAGAACATACCAAAGTCAAGAAATCCTACACGGCCATCACGTAGTAGCCACAAATTGCCTGCATGTACATCTGCGTGGAAGCTTTCGCATGCAAGCAAACTGCCAAACCTGTAACATTAAAAGAACAACATAAGTTTCAGGTTTCATAATCTGCTCGCAATTACATTTGAACTACAGGTAAGAGAGATGCAGTTGCAATTGAATCCTACCATACGTTTAAGGCAGTTATAAGACTGGCCTCCGGACTAGAAACAAGTGAACGTATTGAATCCAAGTCAGTAAGCGGGACTCCATAAAGCCTCTCCATGGTTAGAACTCGTCGGCTGCTGCACTGTTGATACACTTTGGGAGCGGTAGCCTGCCTTGTAAGTCCCATAGATACTAAGTATCTTCTAAATGACTCGATGTTTGCAGCCTCTTTATTAAAGTCCACTTCTTCAAGCATTGATTCCCTAATGTCTTTGACAATAGCAACCTACTAAAGGCATGTTAGCAATATCAGAACTTAATCCATCATCATGATAAAAAGTAGAGTATACTTCAAAAACGTTATCTGTACAAAAGTGTTAAAAGAACACGCCAGTCGCTTCACTTTATCTACGTCAGGGAAGTAAGAAATGAGCAATATAAAAACTATTATACGCCATCATTCTACAAAATAGATTAAGTTGGTCCTTCCACTGAATAAAATCCAATTTATGCTTGTTTAGAACATGACAAAATACCTCATGACTTAGTATGTGCAATTGCCCATAGATGACGCAAGTCTCTACCAATCATTACTTGGAAGCCAGGAAGACAAAGAACTAGTTACAAAAACATGGTCATAAGAAAGAAGTTGCAGCCAGCTGAAGTTGAATTGTAAAAATAGGACATTAGTTGAATTTAGCATTTCCAGTATGCTGGTTAAGAGTATTCACTTTGACAGGATCCCTGTACAGGAGAATAAATCTCTAGAACCTTACTTTTCCAAAAGTGTCCTATGAGCTGAAAAGTGTTCATTATTCAGCAATCGAATTGGGAATATATTAATCTTTGTAGACATTTGAGAAATTTTTTGTCCACGTCATACCAGTGATGCACGGCTCAGTTCCGGATTCAAAAACTCAAAGATACGTGCAACAATGTACACAAAGTTCAGATCTGCCACCAATATATCTTCTATTCCAGGTTTCAAGACCTTTATCACTACATCCTCTTTTGAGTCTCTTAGCCTTGCACCATGAACCTGGTGATAATGGTCCAAAATTCAATTCAGCGATCATATCGATGAAAGGACGTGAACCTCAAAACAGTAATACTAAAAAATTCAAGAAATAAAATGTATTTGAACCTGCGCTATTGAGGCTGACGCAATCGGCGTTGGGTCAACGTACTCGTACACACTATCTAATGGTCTACCCAGTTCCTCTCGCAGGATTGTCTGAATCTCTTCAAATGGAACCACTGGCGCTCTGTCAAAACAGTACTGAAATTCCTCTACATATTCTGGCGGAAACAACGTAGGCGCAGATGCCACAAACTACAAATTGCAAGCAAGGTAAACAACGCATTTGCTGATTAATCACCCAAGAAACAGATGAATCATATAACGAATAATAGCACGGATCAGGCCACAAAAAGAAATTGACGTGTACTCAGAAGGGGGATAAGCTTAACAGCTGGCCATAGAAAATGGATTATGCTTTGAACAAATTAGTTAGTATGATGCCAAGTCTGTTAAAGTAAACTGGTCACTTTTGCAACTGGAGAATTTGATTATTCCGTACAAAATGTACGACCAACTTTTATCTTCGCAAACGTAGAGAAACCAAGGAAATGCAATAATCTGCTAGTACCTGACCTAACTTGATATAGGTAGCTCCCATGCGTTCAAATAATTTTCTCAGATAAAGAGGGGATAGTAATCCAAGCTGCATCTGAGTTGGTATTCCAGCAGACGAATTCGTCGTCTGCATGAATACACACAAAATTTCAAGGCATTGCACGCATCAATAACCCATGTGCACGTCAGTCTCTCTCAAGAATGAAACCAGGAAAATGAGCTCCATTATAAAAACTAAAGATCTTAGACAAAAGCCTGGTTTTTGATAAATACAAACACATATAGATTCCCAAGAAGTTATAAATTAACTGAACATTCCTTCAATCTGATTCTTCAGTTACATAGATAAGCTTCTACATATAATTATCTTGTGCAGGCAGCAAAATTGGACACTATGAATGCATAAGCTACAGTTACCTTGGAAACATCAGCCAGCCACTCACTACCTACTCCAAGAACTGCTTGAATACCCTGAACTAGTCTCAGGGCTCCACGCGGGCCCGTGTTTATAGATGTCTGGACTATGTCATCCACAAGCTTGGGCAATTTTTCCACTCTGTCTGCAGGAAAACAACATGTGCGAGATTATTAAAACCGTTACACAGAGACCTTACCAAGTGTAATAGACCTGCGAATACGTCATAGTTAGCCTATGAAATCTTATCAAGGTGCAATCTCATTATTTCCTTGTTGGGATAAGTAGTATAAGCATCCACTTGTAACACACACAATGAAAGAGATATAAATAGAATAGGAGAAATAAGAGGAATACTAAACCAGTATGCCCGTTAAGACTACTTTTATATCACTCCTCATCGATAGTCAAACTTATGTATGACCTCTATAAATGGGTGAAGAAGATAAGGATGAAATATATATAGCCAACAACCCAATCAAGATAAGCACTCCTAAATAACGACATCGAAGGGGTTTCAGACATAACTTTGTCTCATACATCCACAATCAAGCTGGGTGTGTGTTGAACTTCTAGAAGGAATAATTGTTTTAGATGGGTATAGGTGCAATAGGAGTTACAATTAGATAGAGTAACTGACATTCCAGGTCAAAAACCCATCCGCCCTTCTTTCCTTCCATCTACATTATATATTAAGATGTGTTGCTTGTCATAATAGAGGACATATTATACTGGAAGGCGTGTTGGCTTTATATACAGTATTATAGAAATCTTAGATGTTTGTAGCATATTCCTCTTAGTGAAGTTGGTATTTCGATTTTTCATATGGAACAAAAAGGTTGCTTCTTAAACTTTGAATTCGTTACTTTAAAGGTTTATTAGTTAAAGTTGTCCTTGACATCATGCCAACTTTCTAATTATATTGTTATTGGTATGCAGGAAATCGTGTAAATAACAAAATTTGCAGGAATACCAAGGTAAATCTTATAACAAATAGGGATGATAAAGACCGGACATTAGAAAATACAGGAAAGAAAGGAAAATGACGCAAATGAGAGTTGCGCGGTTGGACAATTTACTCACGATAGCGGACATGAGGTTTATAAATTCACTACAGAGAATGACTACAAGACTCGTTAATCTCTGTGCCTGCATAATTTACAGAGGGGAAGGAGGTATGTTGTATAAATATGCAATAAGTTATGAACAGTGGTCGCTTATTTTTTCTCTAATGTGTAATTAGTTGCTTGAAACTAAGGCAAGGGGGCGAGGGAAGTACTTATTAGGTGCTAATACGTGGACTATCGGTTGTTACCTCAAATTCCGGTGTTTGCCTCCCTGGGATATTTTGTCAATATGTGTATCTTTACTACACAGATTGACAATTTGCAGATTAATGAAATTTCCAATACCTATAATTCGATCATGGAGAAAAATAACAACGTGGAATCACTACTGGAGGCCTGTAACCTTACCCCCAAGTTACCACTTTCCTTATAAGGATATAAAGTTAAAAAGCTTGGCAAGGGCCCAAAGGCCAGAGCTAAAAATGTGGCACGGTTCGAGGAGATCCACCTGTAATGCTCACAACCCAAGCAGGCATCACTGCTACAACAACTTAAACAGAGCTAGCAAAGAAACTTCTGCAGGTAACATATCACAGAGGTAATGCATGAGCATTTTGGGAGAAAACTGTGCTTTCAAGCAGTCTCAGAAATAGCAAATGAACTAATATGCATGGATTCCCTGAAGACCATGCTGCAGCTGCGTTTAGGTCAGCATGCAATAAACCCGGTTTATATTTGATGAGTTCAAGACCATCTTCTAGACCAATCAATTTGTGGTCCTTATCTGAAAAAAGTGGCCATATCCATCGACTCAGAAGTGACAACTTGTAGCAGTTCCCATGACAGGATGTGCATCCAAATTCCCAACAAACTAAGATAAAGTACATCTCAACTCGCATTGATTGGTCCCCTCTAAACATCGGTGCATGTACTTAGGGCTGTATACGAACCGAGTTCGAGCCGAACATGGGTGTGTTCGAACTCGGTTCGATTAAATTTTGACATGTTTGAGCTCGGCTCGAGTTCGTTAAGAGTCAAAATATCAATGTTCGAACTCGGCTCGAGTTCGTGACGGTGAAACTCGGGCTCAGCTCGTTTAACTCGTTTAACAATACGAGCCGAGCTCGAGTTCGGAAACTCGACTCGGATTCGTGTTCAACGTCAATCAAATCCCTAAATTTACTCAAATCCCTCAAATCGTTCAAGCAATCAAGCTAACGAAAGAAAAATAATAACAGTTATAAGCCAATATCAAGCTATAAGCCATATCAAAAACACGATAGAGATACAATGAGGATGCAAAATAAAAAGATTGTAAAACGAAATCTCGATCGGCGATGCATGCCCTTTATGAATCAACTCCTTCTTCAAGCCCTTGATTTTGCAGCTTTGCAGTTCAGAAACATGCTTGAATCCAGCGACGCAAGTTGAATCCGGCGACGCATGTTGAATTCGGCGACGGGCGATGACGGCGGCGAAGACGGATAACGTTATTACCGCCTGTGAAGCAAGAGAAGGGCCCTGTGTGCGATATGTTGTGTGAGAGATCAAAAGAAGGGAAGTCGTTGTGCTATCTGTTGTGCGATCGAGAGAGAGTGAGTGAGAGAGCTCATCAGAGGGGGAGAGAGAGACGATGAAGAGGATGGAGCAAAAGAGTGCGGCCATAGCAAAAGAGTGCGGCCGTGAGAAGATTTGAGAGATTAGGTATAGGTTTTTTAGTTTATATATATATATATAGTTAGGGTTTCATGTTGGGCTTCAATTTATTTAAGGGTTGGGCTCTATATAAGTAGGCTTTGGGCTAAATTTTCAAGGCCTGGCTCCAGGTTTAAATTTTGATTAATATAGTTTATGTAAATATTAATTCTTAAACATATTATAATTAATTTCTTAATTAGACGAGCCGTTCGCTAACACGTTTGTGAACATTTTGGATTGTTCATGTTCGGCTCGTTTAATAAACAAGCCCTAAAAACTTGTTCATGTTCTGTTTGTATATTATACGAACGAACATGAACGAGTTTTGTAGAGAACAAACCACGAGCCGTTCGTGAACAGCTCGATTCATTTACAGCCCTGTACTCACAAAGCACAAGTAAATGGGGCAGTGGAATCACAACATAAAAGGAATGAGCACAAAACCTTAAACCATCCCTCTTGCAAGTTGGGATACTTGTAAAACAGTAAAATGGAATCAATGTGAAAGTCCAAAGCCACAGATAGACATATATATGTACACACATATGCACACAAACATATATTAGTACGTAAATAAGCAAATAAAGATTAGTGAACAGCCGATAAGGAAGGAAAAAGAAAAGGGAATCGAGAAAGAAAGGTCCGACTATGGCACCTTGAACACGAGAAGTGAAAAGATCCTCTGCCTGTGAATATCGTGCATAAACCATCAAGCCATTGAAGCGATACTGGAGCTTCCTTGGTCTACCTGATATGCTTCTAGCAGGCAACTGTAAACAAAAGCAACAAGTTAACCCCATTCGGCAGTTATAAGAATTAAAAGAGCTGAACAAAAAACCAGATAAAATGACCAAGCAATTTTTTCAACTTCTCCTAAGAATCTATCACCTTATCTCATGTCACTTCAGTACTTGAAAAATTCACCGCGCAGTGCAGAATCAGTAATTCGCACAATTGTGCTGATGATGGCAACCTAAATCACCAGATCGCGTAGCCAGAGCCGGGACGAAAGCAGGAGCGAGAGCGTTGGCCACTTTAAAACGATTTGGTGACTTAGTTCGCAACAGATTGAAAAAATTACTTTAATATCATGGCAATGAGTTCGCAGCACGTGTGAGTGTATCATGGCCTAATTCACCGGCATAATGTTCAACCATTGAGCACGACTACTCGTCTTCTGACTCTGTGCAAAACCACACACATACACAGTACACGCACAAACACACACAGTGATGAGGAAGACGATAACCGAACCTGAGGGTGCTGGAGAATAGGAAAGCGGCCGTGCGCGGCGGTTCTGAAGGCCGAAACGACAGCCATGACCTAGCTCGATCGATGCGATTGGCCAGATTCCGGTCGCTTGTAGCTCTAAATAGTGATATTCAACCTTTGTCAGTGTGTGTGACTACGTGCGATTTTGCTAATTTTCTCGTGTCGCGCGAAAGCACGAAGCGACGACGTCTGGCAGGTGTGAAAAAAAATCTAAAGAACGGGCCACGTGGCACGACTACGCTTGAAGCCTTGTAGACCGTTGGTTTCTGATGAATCAAGATGTTAGTGTTGTAATTTGCAAAATTAAACCACCCCCAACCACCCCCCCCCCCCCCCCCCCCCGCTCCCCCCTCCCCGCAACAAAGGAAATGATTTCTTCTTCTTCTTCCTTTTTTTTTTTTCTCTTTTGTTTTTCGGGTGAAATGACTCAAGTTAACTATGAACTCTACGATCAATATTCTTATTCTTTACATGTTTTGAATTGAAGTATGATATCGCTAACTAAAATCTCATGTTATGTACGGAAAAAGAAATAGTTAATTATAAAATGAGGGAAGAGAGGTCATGGGGCTAAACGTTAGAGGTCATAGGGTTGGGAGCTACTTTTTTATTCAATTATAGTTTAACACTTATTTAGTTGTATTTTAGAAATAAAAAATTTATTAAAAAGAGGATTAGAAGTTTGGAAGGCAAAGACCCTATCTATTGAATCCAGATGCATATAACTAGCTAAAATTTCATGCTACGCACGAAAAGAAAAGTAGTTAATAATGAATTGGGAGAGCGAGATCATGGGGTTAGAACTTATTTTGTGACCATTCAATATTTATCACCTACTTAACTCTATTTTAAAATTATAATTTTATAAAAAAATAGTATTAAAGTTTTGTAAGGGAAAGAAGGTACCAATCAAATCCAAATACATATATCACGAGTGTAATCCCTAAGAATAAGACGCATATTCTTAGGGATTACTTGGATACTTTTTCTTGGAAACGGAGTAAAAAAAAAGACCTGGACCAAAGCAGAGCAGGGTCACTTTCTCGTAAGTGCTTCCAAAAACAAGACTAGATCCTCAATCTGGATATCTCTACCGTCGTCGTGTATGCAAACCACTATCACTTAACATCAAAACTAACAAACCAACCGGTTAAACACAATCAAACTACAATCACATGTCATAAGAACTACCCGCAAACCAAGTGGCTAATACAATGAGGCTACCTTCACATGCCAATAAGAACTCCCTGACAACCCGAAATAATCTCATAATGGCTCTCATTACACCTCAATAGCTAAATCCCCAGTGTCAACAAATAACCCTCCAAAACTGATCAACCAAAACGTTCACTAAACAGCCAAACCAGACACTCACTCACCTACCTAAGACTCAAGTTATTAACCTACACGGAGGGCAAGGATAAAACTCTACTAGAAGGGAAAGGGAGATCAGAATGAAAAGAGTGGGCTTGTCATTTCAACATCTATATGAGAGAAACGCCTAAGTAGAAGTTACATAAATCAAATCAACTATCGAAACAAACCCACAAACCCAAAATAAAGTAAACAAACAAGATTAAGGTACAAGAGGCAAAGAAAAGGTTACAAGAAATACCACTTCCATCAAACCTCAGGCATAAAACCTATTTTGGGAGCCTAATGATAACTTCAAATTGCCACGAACAAAAAACACCCCAAGCCATAATAACTAATAAACCCCATACAAATAGAGGACGAAATGAGAACCCACATAAAAAAACCAGAACCAAATCGATCACCTCGCACCAACAATGAAACTCTATCACCCTATGACCATAGTCAACTGCTGAAGTTGATTTCCTTGATCTATGGTGAATTTGATGTCAATGAGAGAGAGAGAGATGGAAGAGATTGGAAGAGAGAAACTTATATGGGCGTTGCCAATCGGCCACCACTACCCGTCTCATGGCAAGACACAGAGATGGCAGACCTAAAGCTCGAACCCACTGTCTATGATCTAAACTACGCACGGTTCCGAAATTGAAGTGTGAAGGAGGGGAGGCTTCTCTCAAAGGAGAGAGAAACCCCCTTCAATGTGTTGGCGGCTAAGGTTTGCGACTTTTAAAGGGAGAGTTATTTGTTAACTACTCATTCGTCCTAGAAAAATTTTGTTATTCTTGTTAACCCTGATATTGGTTGGTCAGTTATGGCATTATTCTTGTTAAACAAAGAAAGGTTGTCTAACTCTAAGAAGATGAAGATGTTGGATGCAATTATTGAATCTGACCAAAATCTTCACTCCAACCGGCAATTTGATCAACAAAGAAAAAAAACTGAACTAACAATTGATGTATAAAAGTCTTTGAGAGTTCCATCTTTCCTGCTTTAGAGTCAGCATAGTGACATACAAACCTACCCCCTCTCCCCCTAACCCATCCATCTTGTTGGGCTCCGGCTCACTTGCTCTCTTCGTTTGTAGTCTTACTTTAGGGACCAAGAAGATGACAGAATACGACAATAGGGTTCCATGATGTCTCTTCCTGAATCTGGGGCAAATGTGACATTACAACCTATAAACCAATGGGTGGATAGTGAAGAGCGAATAGCGCTTCGCACAATTTATATAGAACTAACATTTTCACTCATCTATCACAGGAAAATACGCCCTCGTGACCAAACTTGGGTAGAAATCCAATGTATACAAAAATAACTAAGAGATTGCTCATACACTTGACAAAAGAAATTTGCCATTTCTGAAGGTATCATAAGGACTAAGAATCTGTATCTGAATCAGATTCCCTGTTTGCCTGCAACTCACCAGGCTTCATTCTGTTTGTATTGGCTTCTAGTGGAAGGAATCCATCATCATCATCATCATTTGACGAGTTCAGTTCATTTTCGTCCTGCACCACAGTATTCGTCTGGCGGTCTCTAGAGGAGTTATCGAGGCTTACGAATATGAAAATTTATGGCCTGCATTGATAGGCAGCAACAAGCACAAGGGATAAATAAACACCAAAAATCTTGCCAATGGCGGGCGGCGGGGCCCGCGTGAGTGGGGTGGGGTTATCTTGAATACTTTGGGAATTTCTCAGAAAAAATTTCTCACTTCTACTGACAAAGAAAGATTAACAAATTCCATCTTCCTCCGGGAACGAACCAGAAAAGACGACAACGGAAAAGTAAGTTCCTGAGAACATACTCTAAATAAGAAGTGTGTCAGGACAGCAGAACCTTATTTTCCTCATTGTGGTAGGAAAGTGGACTACTTCCTAAAATGGCCACAGTTGTCTAGTTAAGCACAGGCGCCGTTAATTTTAATTAAATCCAACAAAATTACCATCAGAACTAGAGTACACGGCTAACGCCATACGAAAGATAGGCCATACACCGCTAGAAGTTGTAACTATACAGTTACTACCATCTTGAACCCGTACAATGGGGAACAGACTAATCCAAAACATAAATTATTCACCTTTACATGGAGATGGGTTCCTAACTTGCTTTTGTCTACATGAACCTACATTGTCTTGTGTCTTCTATATATATACAATGGCCTCTTTCCAGCAGTGTTGACGGGATGTGCTCCACACATTCGATGGAGGCCTTTCAACTATTGTGCAATTTGGCAGCTACGATCAAATACCTTCTGTTGCACAAAAAACGTGGACGAGTTATATTAGAGGCTATTGACCCGTCAGCTTGGTGGGTTCCTTTTATAAATTGCTGATCAATACCTTTGAGTTTAAATAGCATCGCTAATCGGTGGACTAAGAACTCAATTCAAACGTGTGGATTCAGCATAAAGGAACCTTGAGAAGATCTACGCCATTAAATAATTTATTGAATGGGCAGATGTTATGGACTCCAAAAAAGTTCAAATGCTCAGTTAGAATTTTTGGCTTTGCTCAACCAAGCTATCCTTGAGAGTGGCAGTGGCGCTTTACGGCTCAAAATGGGACTCTGGAGCATGTGGTCTCTAAGACAGTCCAGAAATCTCATGATTACGACTGTGGAAAGGGATCAGGGCAGGTAGGACTGAATATAAGAAAGTTTTGGTCATCCGAGTGGAAAATGAGGATAGAACTTGGTTTCGGTTGGATATGCGGTTAGGTGGAGAGGAAGTTGGTCTAAATTTCCTGACACATTCCATATTGCCGCTGACAAGCAATGTGTTCTACTCTAACATGGCAGATGTAGGAAGTTTACGTCTAAGTCCTACTTCTTTCTAGTGAGAGACACCCTTAACCTTGTCCTTGAAAGAAACTCCAGACTGACTGGGAAACAGCTTTCGGGCAATCTTTACAGAAGAAAATTTACTTGAGTGGAAGAAAATCTATGCGAACAGGTAATTCCTCTGGATAGCTAATGCTAAAATTTAGAGCACCTCTTGTTGCACCATTCATTTCTTACAGAGCTATAAATAATTCAATTGTTCGTCTTTGTTGTAAGGTATGTTATGTCCTAATCTGTTAAAGATTTCTTTTGAGCTGGTCCTTTTAATACAGGGTCGCCCATTCTGTGCTCTTCCCTCTAATATCTTACTTATATCAGAAGTTAAGAATTAAAAATCAATCGACATCCTATAGAAGTGATGCGTGAAGAAATTATGTACCCCCTCCATACCCGGAAACCACCAACTAAGCTGAAGACAGAGATCAGACACAAACTCCATTTTACTTTCTTCCTTTTCATTTCAGGGGAAAAAAGGGTGGTTGGTTGTTGGGGGGGGGGGGGGGGAACGATATCCATAAACTTTAGTTTTTGCGTGATAAACGCGGTAGGGTATCTCGTTGTTTAGCAATCTTGTAGTCGCTATAGCCTATAGAAGCTAGTAAGGCACAAGAGAAAACAAAATGAAACTACAAAATACACGAATGGTGAAAACGAACCATTACTAAGACTTTTGAAGCACGCGGACTTGTTCATAGAAAAGAACTAGAGAAACGATGCAACCCACTTTCCTACCAGACTCAGCAGTCTCCTCTTTTCCATTCTCATCAACCACAACAAAATTACCTGCAATATATTCAGTAAAATAGTTTCACATCATTTTATAGCCTCAATATGGAGACATTCGCAAGACCTTGATAACAGCAATTGCTTAACGTTTGCAAACCTAGTTTTATCTACATGCTCTTTTGGAACTTAGCCAGAAATAGTGCCGACGACTTCTCTCCTTTTGCATCCATTGCCTTCACATATACAACTTAACTCAATACAACACTGCCTTGTCATACTCTCTAGAGGAGTTTCAGATATAATACGAAGCATCAATACAATTGAATCAAAAAAAGATCTATGTATATGTTGATCTGCACTGCACAATTGTTAATGTACCTCAATGAGATTGGAGCCTCGGTGGGAAATGACTTGCATAATGCTTTGGCCTTGTTGAAGATCAAACGACGCTTCTTCTGCTGCCCTCTTTAGATTCTTCCTTCCTTCTTTCATGGCCACCCTTTGACTTTGATTTTACTTCTGCTCAATCAAGCACAGCCCTGCACTTACAAATAACTAAGCCCTTATTTCAAAATTCTTTTCTCGATGGGGGGACTCACTTCAAGTAGATTCTCTTACTCAAAACCCTGATTTCACCAGTAAACTGAAAAGCTAAGTACATGATAAGCAATTAGGTCAAATTAAAAACAAACGAAGAATGAAGATAAAGTAAATTGACCTGAAGCTTAATTTGTTTGCGTGCCTGAAAAACTTCTTGTTAACGGTGGCCATCGCCGGAGCAAGCCGTCTGAGGGTTTTCGCCGGCTGGTGGAATGGCGGTAGTGAGCCTGTTGAGACTTGAGAATTGCGAATTTGAGGAGTCCTTGTGTGCTAATTTGCGGAGAAAGGTCTGTAGGAAAGTGCAAAAGCCTCCCATCAACTATGGAAAGTTTATAGATTTCCCCCACCCCCAACCTCAAAAAAAGTGAATTAATAGCTTAAAATACATGAATATTATTTTCTTCATAGTAAGACATTGTGCTATAAAGTAAAATGGTTCGACAAATGTGTCATAGCTTTAGTGTGCTTACCAATTGAGACTTAACACGTGTTTATCTAATTTTGCACGGTCCAATTTGATTTGTACTGTTAAGATTTTTGATAATTTGATGTGCGTTAGGTTTTCAATGTTTAAGTCACCTTTGCACACTGTGTTTTATCTTTCCTTCTCACTCGACTATTTACTTGATTATTGATTTTCATACTGGGGGTGCAAAGGAGTTGCAGTGAGCAGTTGGTTATGTCCAACGCGCCACGAGCTTGTATTTAGATAGCTCATCGTATATTTGCTCAGCACCGTAGTGAATAGCTTTAAAGACTATTGTCATACAAAATGATTTTCATTACCTCAAACACACTCTTACCTTTTGCTCGTCTATTCCATGTCGTGAAACTCAAAAAATTTATAACGGAGGGAGCACCGATAAACCTTCATTACGTTTGCCCCCCCTAAGTATCAAAGCGTGAATCTAAATCTACATTCTCGAAATAAATTTTGCTTCCTTCCATGTTATATATTTACATTTTTTTTCTTTTGTGGCGGGCCCGAGGGGGGGGGGGAGATGGGGCTGACTTTTCATTTTGTCATGATAATCAAGAAATTTATAACGGAAGGAGCACCGACAACCAAAATTACATTCTCCCTTCAAGCCGGACCAGATAGAAGGCCCCCTCGGAACAGATTACGGAGGGGACCTGTAGTGGTTGATGCTTTGCCGGGTTTGACAGGTGTGAATCAAACTTAGACGGGCCTTTTTCACCAGGGGTATTTTGCATGAGCTTTAGGCGATGCCCGTAGCTTCTGACTATATGGATGAAAACGTAAAGGCAGTGACGGTCCGAGATTAACGTTTGACCTTAGGAAATCTTAATGGAATTTTTGGTCTCGAGTTCTGGGTTACTGAGTTCAAGTATCGAAGAAGCTAAATTTACATTTGCGAAGGAAATCTACTTCCTTCTATGCTATATATACAATTATACATGCATGGTTGGGTTGGGGGGGGGGGGGGGTACTGACTTTTCATTTATAAAGGCGAGGGTCTAAGAGTTCTAAACTTCTATTCTAATGCACAAAAATGTAGGCATCTTCGAGGACTTCCTTAAACTATATAAACATCTATTTGGTGTGCCCCACGTAAAGTCAAAAATCTCTTTCGTACACTCTCGTACTGTCACTCTGCCACCGAAAGCTCTCCTTCTCTCCGACCTTCGCCATACAAAATTCCAGGTTCTTAATCGAGAACCCTCCCTTTCTCTCCCTCTCCGCGCACACACGCTTACGTGCGCGCGAACACACACACACACACAGAGTTTGTAACGCGCATGCATATGCATTTTAACGAATAAATTTTCCCTTCTGTCTTTATAATTTCAGTTGATTAGAAAGCTTCGACGTTTCTTCGTTTTAACCGGATGTTTGTGCTTCTGCCAATGCTATCTGCCATTTTTTCCAGTCATGAATATTCAATTTTGTTTTATTAATTTCGGCGGAGTAAAGCGACGGACCGTAACTTAATTCATGCTTGTTATAGTAATCTAAGTTAGATAATCTGAATTGCAGCGCGTTAAAAGTTTCAATCTTTGTGCAGTTAACCTAATTCCAGTTATTTTTGTATATTCTACACAGGATGGGCCGGAAAAAGCAACGTAGGCCTCATAGATCAGTTGGGATAGTGGAGTGCCCCGACACTGACCTGAACAAACGGAACGATCAAAATGAAAATGGTGGAACCGCTGTTATTGATGAACCGTTTTTCGTAGAAGTTGAGCGGAATAGTTGGGTTTCGAGCGAGCATTATGACATTTCGGAAGTTCTTTTGACTAATTTGAGTATAAGCCCGGAGTTCCATGGTTTTAATTTAAGTGATGATTTTTTTCAGGATTCAAGCTATTCTTTTAGGTTTTCGAATGTGCGATGTTAGTAAACTAATTAGTCGTATCAAATTAGGTCACTGGCCCATCGTTTCTGCTAGTTCTGTGTGCTTAGAACTTGTGCATATGCGCGTGTCTGAGGATAAGGAAACGCCTGTTGTGATGGTGAGCGGGAGTTTTTACGGGCCGGATGAGGGTGTCTCTGGGCTTGCTCATTTGGCTAGTTTGAAATCTTTGACACTTAGGCCGATTCTGGGTGCAACATTATTGGAGAGCTTGTCGTCTGTGCGGGTGAGGGTGGAGATACTCAAGAGTGCCTTTGATGCATGTGAGTCGCTTCTTGACAACAGAAAGCAACTCTGGAAAAAAAGTATGATGAGTGTTATGGCTTGGCTGCGCCCAGAAGTTACGACCTCAGAGGCTAGATACGGGTGTAGCATATCAACAGACGTCGAGATTGATTCACCCATGGAGACAAATGAAGCTTCCTCTGCTTCGAGGAAACGAGCTGTATTTGATGTTGCCTGGTTTTATGAAGCTGTTAAGCCATCGAAGTGAGTTTCTGTAGCGTACATGCTGCATAATTTAGAGCATTATGAACCTTCATTCCAACTTTCAATGTTGTATCTTTGTTATTTTTATGTACGTAATTCGTTGCACACAGAGAGGATCCGATGTTGGAAAATGACATGCCTGACTTGCTTCCCAAGCTTAGACCGTATCAGCTCCGCGCAGCTTACTGGATGGTACAGAGAGAGAAAGGAGCTTCTGGACGTTTAAGTGGGAGTGAAAAATGTCAGTTCATTTATCCTCTATGTACACCTGTGGAGTTTATTGACACTTGTTCGAGAATGTTTTACAATCCGTTCAGGTACGAATTATCAGCTGCTACCTTTTCTATTCCTCTTAATGCACTTTAGTAAATGAAAGAAAGAACTTAAGTTCACATCGTTGGTTGCATTATTTTTTAGCGGAAATATTTCATTGCGTCCAGAGAACTCTATGCCATATGTCTTCGGTGGTATTCTGGCTGGTAAGTCCCTCCCTATCATGTTGTAGGTGCATGTATACCTGTGTCTTTGTAATCCCGTTTTCAACTCTTACTATTTTCTGTTTTCTCAGATATAAATCTTCCTGTTGTGAAATTCAATGTATTCTGTTGGCCAACATAATCAGTTGCATACTTGTTTTGTTTGTTTACTGCCATTTAATATCTCTTTTGTGTGGTTCTTCTTAATTTCTTTCCCTCCTCTTGTAATATTCGATTATTTTTTCGTTAGAGGAAAAGAACAATAAATACTTCAATATATACTATAAATGAAGGGAACTATATGTAGAAAACACAATGTAGATATTTATGTTGGGTTTTGGGCCCCTGGGAAATTTTTCTACATAGATTTACTAGCCTAAAAGAGATTAATGGAAAAAACTGATTAGGAAATCCATTTCTATTTGCCTTGGGAGTATGATTTGAAGTTTATTTATGTGCTGATTTCATCTGGATGTGGTCCCTTTACCAATTCTTTTATTATGGTTATAGAGATTCAGTTATTTAACTTGTCTTTTGTTCTTCGACTTTGATTTCTCATGACAAATAAAGACGAGATGGGTCTAGGGAAAACGGTTGAGCTGCTTGCTTGTATCTTTGCTCATCGGATGCCAGCAACTGAAATTGGCAATATTTCCTTTGATGAAATGCAAGTTGCAGCGTGTCATAAGATAAACATCAAACGATTGAAAAGAGAGCGTGTTGAGTGTGAATGTGGGGCTGTAAGTGAAAGCTCGAGATATAAAGGACTATGGGTGCAATGCGATGTCTGTGAAGCATGGCAACATGCAGATTGTGTTGGCTATTCAGCTAAAGGAAAAACTTTGAAATCCGGGGAAGTACCCGAAGCACAAGGGTGTGGAAAGAATCAGACAGGAAACTCGCATAAGCACGTAAAAAGCAAGAACAGTGTTGAAATTGTTGAAATGGACGGGCTTCATATCTGCCGGTTATGCTCAGAGCTGATCGAAGCTGCCGGCTCTCCAGTCGCGACTGGCGCAACTCTTATAGTGTGTCCGGCTCCTATATTGCCCCAGTGGCATGCTGAAATCATTCGGTACCTTCTGCTTTTGTTTTCATTGTCGGTAATAGTATCATACCGGAGTCTGGAGCTGACTTTTATGTGTTAGTTGCTTAATTGTATGTTCCTTTCATAGAAATCAAAAGAAAAAGTAAATGTTGTGCAATATTATGTGATTAAGAGAGAATAAATTACGTGAATCTAAAAGGTAAGAGCTAATACAAAGCTAAATAGCTTATTCTCAAGAAGAGGAAAGTTGTCGGATTATTGGCTCTTTAAGCTTGTGGATCATTAGTTTCATCTTTCAGTCGTATTATTAGTCAAAAGTTATGCTGTGGTTTGGTTTGGGTACCAAATCTGCTTCTAACACATCAAAGATGCTGGTGGAAGTTGTGGTTGGTAAAATATAAATCACAAAGACTCGCTAGAGGGGTCGAACCATATGCAGGAAAAGAACCTTAACCACCTATGCACAGCCAAGAAATGTCCAAAAAACTAAGAAGACCTGGGGAAAACATATCCCTCTGACTAACAAAAATGAGGCGACAAGGAAAAAAAAAAACTCCTATTTCTTTCTTTTCACACGCACCAAAAGAAGCTAGGAGGGATTCCACTCCAAAGCTTTGCACCCATCTCACCCCTTGAAGTATGACCAGTTCCAAAAGAAATGTGAAATTGCACGTGGCATCATCTAGCAAATTCCAAGTGATGAAACACTATGTTCCAGAGCTCTGAAGCATAAAAGTCAAACTTACCAATAGCAACTCGTTGTGGATAACAGGTTCTCCTTTATCAGATGCTTGCTTAGAGTTTCTATTAGGTGAGCGTTCTTTATTGGTTTATGCTTTCACTAAGAGGGCTTTTGTCAACATTATTATTATTTTTTATTTTTGTTCTCTCATTCCCGCTTTTGTTTTCAGGCACACAAACCAAGCTCACTAAAAACCTGTATTTATGATGGTGTTAAAAATAGTTTGCTTTCAGATACGTCTGTTATGGATATTGGCGAAATTCTTAGTGCTGACATTGTCTTAACCACATATGATGTGCTTAAAGAGGATATATCACATGACTCTGACAGGCATGAAGGGGATCGTCGCTTTATGAGATTTCAAAAAAGGTACACTCATTGTCCCTTATTGATGTGAAAACAATAGAACTGATTAAGAGGAGGGAGAAATAGAACCATAAGACAGGAAGAAATAGAGTTCAACTTCAATTCTTAAAAGGTACATAATTCATTACAAGAGGTGTCCCAGCTAAAGGATATGACTGAATCTCTGACTTATTCTAAATACATAAATACCGTATCTCTACTTTATTCAATCAATTATAATAGAGACAAATAGGATCGAACACATTGATATGCTTGGATTGTCTGGAGTAAGTTTGCTAAGCCCTATGATTACGCCACATTTTGTTCCAATGATTGATTAAGAAAGTCCCAACTTATTCATACACATCCTAAAAGATTTGACTGAATTGCTAGTTTATTGAGTTACTTAAATAACGAATCTCTACTTTAATGAATTACTCAGTACGAACTTAGATGAAATCGAGCACGTTGCTATGCTCCTATTGCTATTATATAGGTTGGCCAAGTCCCATGATTATTCCATGTTGTGCTCCCTTCACTTATCTTGCTTGAAATGTTATCTGTCAGAATACTAACTACTTAGTGCTAAACAGTGCAACTGGTAAGTTGTTCGATCCCTACCACCATTGACTGCCATGCCTACTGCCAACTACTCTCCTGATGTGGAGGAGGTTAAGAGCCCTATCTACCAGATGGGGGCTATAGGGAGTGAGGGGCCTAAAATTGGAAAGAGAATATAACTTGACGTAGATATTGCAGAGAAGACTATACAAAAGATAACTTTACTGACTAAATTGTGATGGTGCTATGGTTTTGGCCGCTTTGTGCTACTTGTGCAACCAGCAAAAGCCGTTACAGGGTGAGAACCCACCCAGCGCTTGGTCAGTTCAGCCACATGGTTTTCTCTTACTGTTATTGAAAAGCTTTAAATTTCGCAAAGGGACCATCTTTTCTGCATTGCTTGAAGAGTCCGAGTCTGTCTTACGGACTAGCTTGTCTGTACATACGTAGTTAGCTATTGTGTTGTACTCCTAATAACAAGAAGTTTTAAACTCACAAAATTTTCTCGTCGATTTCCTCGATGCACCTAGCCCAAGTTAAGGCAACCAAATTATTTGGGATTTATTCCTTCCTGAAATTTGTGGAATATTATTTATGGATTTGATGGATCTACCACTTTGCCACTAATATAGATTGGTAAGTCTTACGCCAACTTTTTTGTCACAGATACCCTGTCATTCCTACCTTTCTCACCCGAATATTCTGGTGGAGGATTTGTTTAGATGAGGCTCAGATGGTGGAGACTAATGCTGCTGATGCTACCGAAATGGCACTTCGGCTACATGCTAAGCATCGCTGGTGTATTACAGGAACTCCCATACAGCGTAAGCTTGATGACTTATATGGGCTCTTAAGATTCCTGAAAGCAATTCCGTTTGATGCCCTTAGATGGTGGATTGAAGTTATACGTGATCCATATGAGGTATGACTATGAATGTATAAATTGTCTTTGCTCATCACTGAGAATATGGGAAGGAATACTGTGTCAAGCAAGATAATCTTGTATGGTGGACGTTCTCATTTTGGTTCAGAGGAGTACAGTGTGGTAATGTCATGCGGCACCTAAACTGAACAGGTTAAGAGCTTTTTGCAGTTAAACTGTAATTGCAATTACTGAAAAACAATCAGTTCTTCTTGAAAGATGGCCAAATTAGACGACACACATACTTAAAGCTGAACATTGAAAATGCTCAGCCAATAGGGTATTATTGAACTTTCATACTAACAAATCCTACTTCAAATGTTTTCAACCGTCTTCAACTTGTTCCCCCATTCTATCGGTAGAGACCCATGTTGCATCGGCATTGCAAAACTTCATCCACCAATTCTGCCAGAGCTTGTTACTGAATCCACTAATTAGCCTCTCAGAGGACAACACTTAAATTTCGATCAAAGACTGAATTGTTGTGTTGACCGGAAGATATGAGATTTGAAACGCAATCGACATTAATTGCACTTACTATTTAGCTTAAGTATTTAGTCTATCAAACATAACCTATGTCTTAGTTGGTAAAGGTCTTTCTACCATGATGCATCTGGCACAGGTATGTCACTTGAAATTACATTCAATACTGTCTCATTATGTTAGATATGAAGTCGTACCTTAACACTTTTGAGCATTTTTCTGTTGGTTACTTCGCCCTATGCATATGCTGCTTTCATGTATTCTCTCATAACATGTAATAGGCCTTTTAAGTACAACCTCTATAGAGATTGGTCCACAACCAGCATACTTTTCCCCTTTTTGATTCTTCTTTTGTTGTGCATGCGCATGCCAACTCCACTCTAGGATTATATTTGACCTTAGTGTAGTCATTTATTTGTTGGAACGCTATATAGGTTTGCCCAATAACTGTCTTTGGATCTCACCTTTACAGAGGGGAGATGCAAGAGTTATGATATTTACGCATAACTTCTTTAAAAAGCTTATGTGGCGCTCCTCAAAAGTCCATGTTGCAGAGGAGTTACAGATTCCTCCTCAAGAAGAATGCCTTTCTTGGCTCTCTCTCTCACCAATTGAAGAACACTTTTATCAGAGGCAGCATGAGACTTGTGTAGGTTATGCCCGTGAAGTTATTGAGAGTTTCAAAGATGATGGTCTCAAAAAGGTCGCAGGAGGTGATAAAGATGCTGTTAATATATATATCATTTGATGGAAATTAGTCCAAAATAAGGAAAGCTTTATTCAACCCATATATTATCTTGATATTCCATTTACAGGTTCCAAATTATCTGATACCTTCATCACCCATACTACTTGTGAGTTTAGTTTTTACTTCAAATGGCTTGGACATTTTTCAACTTGTGGTTTTAGTTCTGAATGGATCCTCCTTTCTAGGTTCTTGTAGGTAAGACCAAGGTAGAAGGAGAAGAAGAGCTTAGAAAAATAGTTTGTGCACTTAATGGACTTGCAGGGATAGCTGTAATTAAGCAGGACTTTACTCGAGCAGTGGCATTGTACAAAGAAGCATTTGAGTTAGCTGAAGAGAATTCTGAAGATTTTGGCTTGGACCCCTTGTTAAACATTCATATTCATCACAACCTTGCCGATATACTCTCGTTTACTTCAGACTCCTCACAACAGTATCAGTTTGATGGACAGTTGCTCGGAAGGCCTAAAGATCAGGTTTCAAAGATGTATAATGCTAAAGAATGTGATCAAAACGTTGCGAAGAGGTTAAAGTTGAGCAGTGAAGCCTCATATTTGGCAAATGGCTCAAGTGATGAGAAAATCTGTGAAACGAAGCCAAACCTATTGACAGCCACTAGTGATGAATTGAGATTGGCCTGTGAGAATCTAAAACAGAAATTCTTATCTGCGGTTAATTGCGAAGTTGGCACTGGCTCAGCTAGATTTCAGAAAGTCACATGAGCAGGTATCTTCCTAGCTATTTCACAGCATGTCAAGAATGCGGTTTGTATGACCAGGTCCATTTTTGGGTGTGCATGATATTCCATTCTTTGTTTCAATCAGAGAAAGCTTAGGCATATGCATGACATGTTTTTTCACATTCAGCCATGATGTGTATTCACGATATTGATATATTCCAATTCGCCAATCATGGACAGGTAGAGAATTATATCCCCTGCATGACGTGTGCGAACATATGTGCTTATTTGTTATAGATTTCTAACGATAGGATAACAAATGTCCTTTGTTGTGGATAATATATGGTTTAATGAGCTCTAGTTTGTTGTTTTGCCATGATTTCTTGCTCGATTGGCAGAATATTTATTGCTTATTGGCATTTTCTATTTAATTCTGCATCGGTCTCTTGAATTGGATGCCAGTTTTTTTCTTTAAATCTCAGATTTCTATACTTGAAGGTTAATAATGCGCTTGGCGATGTAAAAAATCAATATGCAACTTGGTGGTTAGACATGCTACATCAGATCGAGCAAAACAAAGAAACCTCAAGTGAGTTGATCCGAAAGATAGGAGAAGCTGTCACTCGGACTATGACCACTTCTAGGACATCTAAAATAGCATCATGGTTAGTAATAGTTTGTTTTTTTGCACTTTACAATGTTTCGATACTGCACTAGTAAATATTTGTTACTAATCTTGAGATGGCTAACTTATAGCTGACTTGAATCTGATATGAAAATTGACAAGCAAAATTAGAGACGAATGTGGGAGGGAGCACATCACCAGCTTGTTTAAAGAATAGCTAATTCACCATGACAACTTGGGGGAGGAAGGGAGGTCATACGTATCGACTAGTGTGAGCTTTCAATATTAACATCCATATTTCAACCATTGACCATGAAACCGCTTGTACATTAAGCGTATTACTAAGGCATCTAAACAATAGTCAAGAATGATTTCATTTTGTTTGGGGGTAAATTCAAATAGTCTCAGCTCAAGTTTTTTGTTATAGCTGCTTTGATAAATATGAAGTGTGTAAACAACCCAATTATTCTTGGAGTAAAGCCATGAGTCCCAAGAGAGTCCGAGCCACAAAGAAGCGGCCGGGCTGGAGAAATATAGTGACAGGCCAACTACTTGTTACTCCCCCAGGACGGATAGTAAGGAGAATCCTTAGTGAGCTACTGTCGTGTGCTTAGCCGAAACAAAAAGAGAAGGAAACATTGAGTGAAAGAGATAATGAGCAACAGTGAGGTTGTACCCACTGGTGAGGTGCATTACTCTGTTGATCTGGCTGTTTTCCAATATTGTAGTTACCGCTTGACCCTTCTTTTGGGGTCTCCTTGCGGAACAAAGTCTGTCTAAGATGGTGTGGTTGACATTTGTGAAAGGACTTAGCGCCTTGGGAAGAGGCTATGGTGCCTAATGAAGGGAAAAGGCTATTTTACTCGAAAGCATCAGCATAAACTTTTTTACTTATTTCTACTCCCTCCTATCGAGACACAACCACCTTGCTTTGAAGATGTTAGAAATGTTGGATGTCGTGGAGGAACTTGGTTAAAGTTGGCTTTAGCGGAGTTGATTCATTTAATTAGGCCTTCGGTGTCAAGGGAAGAGCACCGGAGGTGGGCCCCTTCCTCAATGGCGGAGTAGGATATACAGTGCACAACTTTTTCTTCTCTATGTATCCCACATGAAGTTCTGCGGGTAGTTATGTGGAGACTAGGTAGCACGGACACCGACACAGCAATTTCCAAAAAATCAGATTTTGGACACCGCTATTTTTTACTATATTTTTTATTATATATATTTATTAAATATCAAATATATTCTACAATCTAAAAGAACAAACAATAACGAAAAACTGTCAAAATAAGGAATTTAAATACAAGTCATAATTTATTTGGTCAATATTTATTTAGTCCAATGTACTGGAAACGCAACGACAAAGGGAGAAAAGAAAAAAGACAAGAAAATAAAGAAACGAGAGGACAAAGGGTGAAAAGAAAAAATAACGGGAAAGAAACGAGAGGGAGTGACGACAAAGGGAGAAAAGAAAAAAAAGAAAAGAAAGAAACGAGAGGACTAGAACAGGAGACGAGATGAGGATAAGAGAAGAAAGAGACCTGTGGGTCAGCGGCGGAGGACCTCCGGCGAGACTCTGGCGACGACAGTGAGGCTCTGGCGACCACGGCGAGACCTCTGGCGACGGCGACAGCGGCAGCAGCTGACTTCTCTTCCTTCAGCGACTGTAGCCGTCAGATCCGTTGGCTTCGGCTTCGGATCTTCGTCGACTGAGCTCCGGCAACACCAGCGACACCGGCGACAGCCTTGTTGTGGTCGGCAGACAGCAGACTCAAGGTGAGAGAGAAGAAGACGGCCATGAGGTGAGAGAGAAGAAGACGGTAATAGTTTGGCCTCAAACGTTCCGACACTGCCGATTGCCGTGTCTGACACTCCTCGATGAAGTGTCCGACACGGTGTCGGGAAAAAAAAAATTCCGACACCGATTGGCAATGTCCAACACGTGTCGGGCGGTGTCCGAAGGGTGTCGGGGTGTCCGTCCATTTAGGACACCAAACCTCCACCTAGGAGAGGTGTCCGTGCTTCAGAGTGTGGAGATGAAGGTTCTTTCCTGTGTACCAATCCTGTGAAGCACGGGTGTGGCATTTTGGTAAACGCAGCAGCACGGGTGCGTGTGCAGCTGGGTGTGCACCCTGTGCGTATAGAGTCCACTTTGAGCCCTCAAGCACCATGCGTGTCGCTGCCGTGTAGGCGCCGGCCCGAATTTTGTGACGAATTTCTCAAGGTCAAAATATGGTTTGCGGTGTAGGGTTTCTGACAATCTGGACAAGAGGAGAGAGGCGGTGAGAATGCCGGCTGTAGCACCAGTGTCTGGCAGTGAGTGATTTTGAAGAAGAAGAAGAAGAACAAATGATGATGATGATGATGATGAAGAAGAAGAAAAAGAGGAAGAAGAAGGAGAAACCTACATGAGCTCCATGTGAAAAGAAGGAGACAACTCTCTTACCGATGTTTTCAATGTGGGTTTTTATTGCTATTTAACCACATGACTTTCCATATTTCTATTACTTTATTTGGTACCGCTCATTGACTTATTATCTAAAGTAGCCCCAAAAATTTATGGAAATTATAGAAATACTCGAATGTTCATGCCAACTTAGTCATATCCAGTTATACAATTTCAATAATTCCGAAATAGCCTACTAATATAACAAACTCTCTCACTAATTTGGTTGGAAGAATTAGTATTTTTGTTTTTGTGATTATATGTATTTGTAATTGGAGATTTTTATTAATTGTCCGGTACTTTCTTTGAGGATAGCCGGCCTAAAAAAGCCTGGCGCCTCCTCTTGCCATATAACGCTGTTAAATAATGTAAAACATTGGCCCAGGTTATTTTTTTTACACATAATAAATTACACACAACATATATACACACAATTTTTGCCGTATCCCAGCCAATCCGTTATCCTGTTTTTTTCCAAAGCAACATGTCCATGTATCCGCACCCACACTGGATTCCATGTTCCTAGGTGGTATGCAGCTTTATGGATATAAAGGTTCGTAAAGCACTTGTGGGGCTAATGATGTGTACCCTAATGGCGACAGCCGCATTCGGTGAGCCCCCCTTCAAAGTGCTAGCCAATGCACGAGCCTTTTGCCATTCTGTTATGGACAGGGCTAGGTATGCGGATATGCTACACTAGGCCTTTTCCTCCTTTGAACTTGAGACCTTTTTGTCAAAACGAGCAACCTTACTGTTGCATCAAGGCTCACCTTCTTGCAGATATTATTGACTATCGATAGTTTTAGGAACCTTTTATTTGAAAAGATTTTTTCACTCCTGGTAGTGTCATGTGCCGGAACTGGAATGTTGAACTGATGGACCTCTGTTTTTGTTTCTGTGGATTAATGCCTCACTCAATGGCGGGGTTTTGCTTTATTGAGAGGAGGGTTCTGAGGAGATTTAAGGATCAGGGAGATAGTTGCTCTTTGCCTTCGGTGGTTGGTGTGGTTGGAACACAATAGGAGACCATTTCAGGTGTCGAAACACCTCCTTGGGCTCTTCTTGGAGTTATTATAATTACCACTTAGATTTTTGGGCTATTGTGGGTGGTTATGGTTGTCTTCTAGTTGGGGTGGTTGTAAATATCTTTGTTGGTGGTTGGCTTTATGTAAATCTGGTTATCCTGCATGCAAACACATGAATTGCGCCCCCTTGGTGCTTTTTGTGATTCCATTTTCCTCTTTATACTTGTTGTAAGATAAGCGATTACATGCTTTGCAAAACCAAGAATTCATCAGTTTGCTATTATTGAAATCCCGTGTATATTGCTTATACTAACGCCTATGGCTCGTTATCCAGCTTTCAGAGCATAACTGCTCTTAAATATTATATACAGACTGGTTTGGATTCGTTGGAAGACTCTAGGAAAACTTTACTTGATAAAGTTTTGGAAATTGACCAAACGATGGGAAATCCAAGGGAAGAGGATATTGAAGGAATGAGTTACTGTCCAAACTGTCAAGCTAATGGTGATGGACAATTATGTGTTCTTTGCCAACATGATAAAATGTTTCAGGTAATTGATCAATTTTTTTGTTGAGGTGATTGTTTGTGGCATGTGTGTTACAATTCTTGCGATTATTTCCAAATTTGTTTGTTTCTCTAGGTTTATGAAGCGAGGCTCTTTCGTCTTAACAAACGAGATGATGGCAAGATTACTTCTGTTGAGGATGCACTAGATCTGCAAAAGAAGGAGTCTGCACGAAATCACTTCTACCAGACTTTGTCTCAGCATGAAAAGAACTTATCTAAAGTCAAATTTGAGGATGATGGAAAGAAGAGGGACGTTGGGAAAGTTCAGGTGAGTACGCTTGCGTATGATAAATTGTTATCGTTACTCAATGATTCTGACAGCTGACTAATTATTGTATAAAGGTTCTGTTATCCAATCAAAATTTCTTCTCTTGCTGACTTATTTTCTCCTTTGGGAAGGAGGGGGTGGAGAGATCAGTTTATGTACCCAGACCATCTAGTGGTGAGTAGCATACTGTAGGTAAAGTTATCCAACGCTGGGGCGTGCACACACTCCCAATCAAATTAAGTCTTAAAGAATGGAGGATTGCAGTATGTAAAGAAGACCAAGTTTACTAATTTTGAAAGCTCCCAATTTTTAGTTTTACCTTAATATCTCCACGATACAACCTGCAAATCAACTTATCCCTATCATTGCATTATCTGGTAAACAAGAAGAAAACTAAAAAAGAAAGGAAGGCATCATGTTCGAAACTTTGAGATGCAGTGTGCCAGCAAACAAAGAAACGAACACTTTTTGGGCCTGAAGGGTACGTGTCCGATTGTGTCATGTCCTATGGCATCACGTGTCCGAGAGATTTGCAATGCTTCCTAGTGACTTTACATCATTTGTTATTCTTTTATGGTGTCTAATGGAGTATATTGTAGTCGTGACATCTTCATGGTAGGCACACTTCAATTTCCTTTTGCATACCGGGGAAACTATATTACTCTAAAATCTTTCTGTAATATTAACGTTATACTGTTTGGTGGATGCATATTTACATGAAGCAATTCCTGGTGTTGATACATAACTATGGTTCCACCATTCTAGGCTATTTATTTGGAACTTATGTCACGAACTGAAAAATAGAGAACTTTTTATTCACACTTCTCTCATTGATCAGAGGCTGAGTATAAATAAGAAAAAAAGTAACCTACATCCTTAATTTTAGGACCCAATTAGGTACCATAAAATCAGGGATTAATTACAATCAGAATCCTAGATAATAAAGCTAATGATCTGAAATATACCTACCTAAAATACAACTAAATAATCACAAAATCAATTAGACTTAAATCATTAACTCTAATCGAGGAATTTACTCCCTGAAATCCTTCACTCCCCCTCAAGCTGGGAGTAAATGTTGATCATTCCCAGCTTGGAATTCAAGTTGTCAAAGTTCCCTTTAGGTAAAGCTTTTGTGAGAATATCAGCTGTTTGGTGACTTGATGGAGTATAAACCATTTGAATGATACCTCCTTCAATCTTCTCTCTGATGAAGTGTCTATCAATCTCCACATGTTTGGTCCTGTCATGGTGGACAAGATTTTTAGCAATATTGATAGACGCTTGATTGTCACAGAAGACTTTTATTGAACCTTCACATGTAATCTTTAATTCTTCTAGAAGTCTTTTAAGCCACATCCCTTCACAAATACTAAGTGCTATAGCCCTGAACTCAGCCTCAGCACTGCTTCTAGACACCACAGATTGCTTTTTACTCCTCCAAGTTACGAGGTTACCCCAAACATATGTACAGTAACCAGAAGTGGATCTCCGGTCTGTAATAGATCCAGCCCAATTTGCATCACAGTAGATATCAATGTTTTTTCTGTACCCCTTTTTGAAGAAAAGGCCCTTTCCTGGTGTCATTTTTAGATACCTCAAAATTTTGTAAACTGCATCAAGATGTTCTTCTGTGGGATTATTCATGAACTGACTTACCACACTGACAGAAAAACCAATATCAGGTCTAGTGTGTGATAAATAGATGAGTCTCCCTATAAGGCTCTGATATCTCCCTTTATCAACAGGAGCACTCCCTTCTTTCCTGCCTAGTTTACATATTGGGTCCATAGGGGTGTCAACAGGTTTGCATCCAAGCATGCCAGTCTCCTTAAGTAAGTCATGGGTGTATTTCCGTTGGGAAATAGAAATTCCCTTGTTTGAGCGAGCTACTTCCATGCCAAGGAAGTATTTTAACTTTCCAAGATCTTTAATCTCAAACTCTTTGGTTAGGATAGTCTTCATTTCTCATAATCATCTCCTGTGAGAATGATATCATCAACATAAACAATAAGGATAGTACGCTTTCCATATGAAGAATGATTAGTAAACAGGGTATGGTCTGATTGACCTTGAGTGTACCCATATTTCTTTACAACTCTTGTGAACCGGTCAAACCAAGCTCTAGGGGATTGCTTGAGGCCATATAGAGCTTTCTTCAGCTTGCACACTTTATGTGCATTTTCCTTACTCTCAAAACCAGGAGAAATTTCCATGTAGACTTCTTTTTCTAAGTCGCCATTCAAGAAGGTATTCTTGACATATAACTGGTGAAGAGGCCAATCAAGGTTAGAAGCTAAAGATAGAAGAACCCGGATTGTATTCAACTTAGCCACAGGGGCAAAAGTTTCTTGATAATCAATCCCATAGGTTTGAGTGAAACCTTTTGCAACTAACCTTGCCTTATACCTATCAATACTCCCATCTGCATTATACTTTACATTGAAGATCCACTTACAACCCACTGGTCGTTTTCCTTCAGGAAGACTTGAAATATCCCATGTACCATTTTTATTTAAGGCACATATTTCTTCATTTTTGGCAGCTCTCCATTTTGGATTTGCCATGGCTCCTTGTACACTGGTTAGAATTTCAATTTGGGATAAGTTTGAAACAAATGCCTGATAACTTGGGGAAAGATTGTCATATGAAACAAAGTGAGATATGGGATGTTGGGTGCAAGACCTTACTCCTTTCCTTTGGGCAATGGGAATATCAAGATCATTATAAGGTACAAAAAAGGAATCGGATGAGTTTTCAATATTACCTGATTCCGCAGGAACAGTACTCGGGTTAGGATCTTGGTAAGACTCAGGAAGAATTGGGTGCTCTACCTCGTTATCTCTTGGCTTCCTGGAATAAACAAGATTTTTCCATTTTCCTGTATTTTGGGCATGAAAATTGGGGGGAGATTTATCCTCCTGAGAAGAAGACTCAGTGTTGTTTTCAGGATTGATATGAGAGATTAAAGGAAAGGAATCAGTAGACTCATTATAGATTGATATGAGAGATCAAAGGAAAGGAATCAGTAGACTCATTATAGAGATGCCAAAACTGATATTCATCTTTGCTAGTGCCAGAGTTCTCCCCCTGAATAGAAGTTTTGGGGTAGAAGGATTGATTTTCAAAAAAGGTAACATCCATAGTGTTGTAGACTTTCTTCTTTTCAGGAGAACAACATTTATACCCTTTTTTAGATGAAGAATAGCCAATAAAAACACATTTGACAGCCTTTGGATCTAGTTTACCCCTAAGATATGGTGGAATATGAACAAAAGCAGAACAACCAAAAACTTTAAGAGGTAAATTGGATATAAGACGAGTAGAGGGGTAAGAGTGAGTGAGAAGCTGAATAGGAGTATTAAAATTCAGCACTTTTGATGGCATTCTGTTAATGAGATAGGCTGCTGTAAGGATAGCATCCCCCAAAATTGTTTGGGAAGATTCGAGGTGAATAAGAGAGCTCGGGCTACTTCTAGAAGATGGCGATTTTTTCTCTCAGCTATCCCATTTTGTTGAGGAGTATCAACGCAAGAACTTTGATGAACAATACCATTTTCAACTAGATAGTTGCCTAAGGTGGAGTTGAAGTAGTCTTTGGCATTATCAGTTCTTAAAACTTGAATTTTGGCTTGAAACTGATTTTGAATCATAGAATGAAACCTTTTAAAAATAGGGACAGTTTCAGATTTATCTTTCATTATAAATATCCAAGTTGCCCTAGTATGATCATCCACAAAAGTAACAAACCACCTAGTACCAGAGATATTGTGAATACGAGAAGGGCCCCAAATATCACTATGAATAATAGAAAATGGATGAGATGGTTGATATGAGTGCACAGGAAAAGTATGTCTTGTATGTTTTGCCAATTAGCAGATTTCACATTTGAAAGAGTTCGGATTTTTATTCTTAAAAAGAGATGGGAACAATTTTGCAAGGTACATAAAACAGGAGTGGCCCAATCTAAAGTGCCATAACATAATTGGATTATTATCATGATTAGAGACAAACGTCAAATCCCTATCGGATTGACTCACTAAAACAGAATTGGAAATACACTGATCTGTCCGAGTTTCGTTCACAAGGTTGCCATCCTTTAAGAGATAGAGGCCCGCACACTCCTTAGCATTGCCAATCATCTTCCCCGAGTCCTGATCCTGAAAAATACAGTGGGTAGGAAATTAGCAACACATTTTAGGTCTTTGGTGAGTTTGCTGATGGACAATAAGTTGCAAGATAAACTGGGAACTAGGAGGACATAATCAAGAGTTATAGAAGGTGAGATAACAATAGAGCCCCATTCCCGATACAGTGGACAAAGAGCCATCAGCAATACGAACTTTATAATTATTAGAGCATGCTGAATAAGAAGAAAATAGGGAGATATCACCAGTCATGTGATCAGAAGCCCCTGTATCAATCACCCAAGGGTTGCTTTTCTCAACCTTGCTATTAAGAGCACTTGGAAATATACCTTTTTGGGCTATAGTTCCTGACCCGATAACTGGTGGATTGATTTGAGCTTGATTGAACATGTTCTGAAGAAGTTCCAATTGCTCCTTGCTAAAGACAACATCTTCAAATATTGGTTTCTCCTCAGTAGTGGCAACATAACCACGGTTTTCAGGTTAAGGGTTCCTTGGTTTCCAATCAGCGGGTTTGCCGTGGATTTTCCAACACTTCTCCTTTATGTGTCCAGGACGACGACAGTGATCACACCACCTTTGTGAGGCTGGTTGTCACTGCCCTTGTAGTTGGTTCCATAGGCAGCAGGAGCAGAACTTTCACCAGAATTTTGAATTCCTGGTCTTCCCATCATGATCTTTTTCCTGCTCTCCTCTCTTCTGACTTCTGAAAACGCTTCACGCAGAGAGGGCAAAGGTTTTGTTCCAAGGATTCTTCCTCTAACCTCATCAAGGTCTTTGTTGAGACCTAGCAACAGTTTAAATATCCTTTCTTTTTCTACAATTTTGTCGTACTTCTTTTTATCAAGTTGACAATCCCATGTAATTTTTTCAAACATATCTAACTGTTGCCAATAACGCGTAAGAAGATTATAATACTGAGTTACAGAGGCATCACCTTGTTGCAGATTATGTAGAATGCCTTTGATTTCGAAGAGTTCTGGAGTGTTCTCATTGTCTGAATATGTCTCCTCGACATTCTCCCAAACTTCCTTGGCAGTTCCATAAAAGATGAAATTCTGGCCAATTTCAAGATTCATCATATTGATGAGCCAAGACATGACCATGTGGTTCTCAGAGTTCCATTTTTTGTAGTTGGGATCATCTTATGATGGAGTTTCAATGGTTCCGGTGAGATAGTCCTCCTTGCCTTTGCCACTAATGAACATAAAGACTGATTGGGACCATTGGAGGTAATTAAGCCCATTGAGCTTGTGCCCAGTGATGGGAAGGATCGAACTTTCAGAATTTCCACGAGTAGGGAGTCCACCAACCCCTGGAACAGAGGATTCGTTGGAGGAAATGCTGATTTCAGAAGTCATCGCACCACTACCAGTTGCTGATGACGTGCGAAGAGGAGAAGGTGGCTGGTTTGTGCGAAGGTCGGAGAAAAAGGCTTATGACCCACGCGGAAGGAACCAGCCCCGAAATTGCGGAAGCAAAGATTCAGATTTCTGGCTCTGATACCATGAAAAATAGAGAACTTTTTATTCACACTTCTCTCATTGATCAGAGGCTGAGTATAAATAAGAAAAAAAAAGTAACCTACATCCTTAATTTTAGGACCCAATTAGGTACCATAAAATCAGGGATTAATTACAATCAGAATCCTAGATAATAAAGCTAATGATCTGAAATATACCTACCTAAAATACAACTAAATAATCACAAAATCAATTAGACTTAAATCATTAACTCTAATCGAGGAATTTACTCCCTGAAATCCTTCATAGCATATGATTTTACTTGTAATGATAATGTACTGCAGGCTTCAAAATCTCCTTCTGATGTGGAAGTTGTGCTTGGAATTGTAAAGAGCTACTCCAAGACTCTGTTAGGTAGAGAGGCTATGTCAGCAGCCAAAAAGCACTTACATCTTCTTGAGGTATGACTCAGTTGTTGTCAATTTCTCAGCTTCATCCAGGATTATATGTCAATATCTCTCATTCCTTAATATGTGTGGTGAGGCAGGGAGCAATGCCGAGCACATATTGCATAAAGTTGGATGAATAATAATACTACCGAAGGAGATGGAAAATGTTGGGTTATTCCACCGTCCATATTCTGAGTAAGAAAACTGAGTGGTCGCCCACCTTGTAACACATGACGACTTACTTCCTAGATGTTTTTGGGTGTCTATGCATAAGAGTGCAACTCTTTTCTGTACAATAACAAGTTTGGATACAACACAGAACGAGGTAATCTAAGTAACTTTTCGCTTAACAAAACATTTCTACAGCAATTTTTCACTGAAGATTTCAACTGTAAAGGCATGTACTTTTTGCAATAACCTTGAAGGGTGTGACATGCAGGAAACTTAAGAACTATCTAGTGGGAAAAGAATTACCCCATTACTTTTCACCCACTCCAAGGAAATTTTCTGGCTCCGCCACTGGCAGGGAGGACTTAAAATTCATAAGAAATTTGTCTCATGTTTTGGTTGAATAGATTAACTCTCCTATGAATCTGCAATAGCTGCAGCCTCGTGCTTTGTGGCTGTTATAGTTTCCAATTGGAAATGCATGCGCTGCTTTTTTTGCATCCTTCTATGCTTGTCTTCGAACTTTACTTCAGCTTGGCAGAAAAGGAGCCAATACTAAGTTATTTGAAAGTGGAAAGAGGTCTAGCTTTTGGTTCTTATTTGCTTTCTTCACTGCGTTAAAAAGTAATTGCTTCCTCATAAATGCACGTAGGCAGATACTGTTTAATAACAACTGTTATTTACTCTCTTTTCGGTTTGTTTCTCATTTTGTGTTTGTCCCTGTTATTGTTTTAAGGGAATGCGTAAAGAGTATGTACATGCAAGGACCTTGGCCAATTTTCAAGCTCAAGTTCTGCGTGCTCACGATGAAATAAAGATGGCAACCTCACGATTGCGCCTAAGAGAAAACGAGAACGACACATCTATTCAGGCTATAAGTCCAGGAGAATTAGATGCTGCAAGCGCTGTAAATTCTGCTGACAAATTCCTGGCGTTGTCGTCATTATCACGTATAAAAGGGCAACTTCGTTATTTGAAGGTAATAATACTTGCTCCTGTATGGCTGTTCTCTGGTTGAAGGGTCATGGGAGAAAATTGTTTTATCTTGACTCCCTGGAACCAGGCAAGCAAACATGAAATAAGAAATAAAAAATAAAAAAATTATCTTACATCGCATCTTAGATATAATGGCATGAATTTGTGAATCACTCTGGCTGCCACTTGAATATCATGCTTTCCCCTAAAAAATTCAATTTGAGGACAATAATTATTGGTGCGACTTCCATTTGCTATCTAGTGAGTAACATGTTATGCAGATATTACTGAGATCTGCTGCACTGCATGAATATTTGGAAAAGCGACACACAGAAAGACATGAAATGTTGTCAATAGTATTATGGAAAATGGGGTAACGATTGCTTTTTATTGAGGAGCTTTGCCCTAGAATATACTGCGAGAGGCTAACCATCAAAATCGTCCCTCAAACTATGTTACATGGACTCTTCAAAATGCGTGAAGTACCCGTGTCGGACACTTGACACTTGGACATGGGTATGGGATATGTGTCCGACACATCCCGTAGGATATGCCACTAGGAACACTATCTTATAGTGTTCCTTTTAGTTCGTTATTACTTTGAGATGATCTCAGTTCTCAATTAAAACGATATGCATACCCTAAAACCGTATGTAAACCACGGAATAAGTAAGAAACAAGAATAGGTGGGAATATTTTGTCGTGTCCCCGTGTCTTGGATTTTGAAAAATAGACGAATCTGAAATTTGGACACGTATCCGACTCGGACACTCGTACCGAGTCCATGTAACATAGCCCGTAAACTACTTCCACCATTAATATCCAGAAATAAGAATTTGCATACTATTTCAAAATCCCGCCTATTTCTTTTCTTGTTCTGGAATAATTACGCACTTATGTTTCCTCTGCTGCTTTAGTATTTATCACCTCCTTTCCCCAGGGTTTGGTACAATCTAAGAAGAGTTCAGATTCGGAAAGCACAGAGACCTCATCGATAAGTCAAGTTTCAGAAATCTCTCCTACTCCTTCAAAGGAAGCAGAAAATGGATGCCTGGTTAAAGCTGATGAGGCAACATGCCCAATTTGCCAAGAAAAGCTCAGCAGCCAAAAGATGGTTTTTCAATGTGGGCATCTCATATGCTGTAAATGTGAGGTTTTCATCACCTTGTTTTTTCATTTTGTTAATCTTGAGCTGCTTCAAAACCCTAACTTACAAAGATCAGAAATATTTGGCTCTCAATCAAGTAAAAAGACATTGACAATGTTCTTCTTCTGAGAAAAGTTCTCACTTTTTGATATTGCCATTTAAGGAAATCATTACACTGGATGAGCTCAATAAAACTTATGTGATCCTGTTAGTATTTCCATGTTAGTTTTCTTATAGCTCAATATAGCTTATAAGTATCTTAAAGCAGTTGAAGTTTGTTTTCGGGCTTATCTTGCTGATCCTAATAGCAGCATCTCGTTATGCAGCTTAATTATGTATTAAGGGCCTATTTAACTTTACAAGTTGAACTAAGGATTCTTCAAGAGTCTATAGTTATGTTTATAATAATCGGTGGCATTATCCTCCCCCATCTAGCATATAACCCCAAAAATGACCTTTGACACTCTTTATGATGTACCGTCACTTGCAGGTTTATTTGCAATGACTGAACAGAGAGTAGCTCATCATGGAAGGGGTCATGATAAATGGGTGATATGCCCAACATGTCGACAACATACAGACTTTGGCGATATTGCTTTTGTTGATGATGAACAGAATAAATCATGTAATTCTTCTTTTCAAGGTTGTGAAGGGTCTGAAGCGTCCATAAAAGTCCAAGGTTCATATAGTACAAAGATATGCTTTCCTTAGATGCTTTAGTTAGTTCAGAGTTATAAATAACTTGCATTGCAGAAAAATAATTACAGCACTGGCAACTAGGTGCAACTGTGTGAGCACCTCTATGTGTTTGTACAGGTGCACAGATGAGGCCATGCATGTGAACTGATGTCTTTCTTCCTCCAGATTGTCATATGTGTTAGATCCTAGGGTTCATGTCAACGAGTCTTCCATTATACAAAAATAGATGTATACGATTAAAAAGTTGTACATATCATAATTAGATGTGATAGTAGCCTTCTTCTGTTCAGCTCTTTTGTGATTATCTGCAAGCTTTCTGCATATACAAACTATCTTACTGAATGTCCATGTGAAATTATCTGCATCATAACAGGTTTCTTTCTCTGTGATTTTCGTAATCGCAATTTATCCATGATTTATTTGCCATTTACTTCAGAATTCACTTGTAAGTTTAGTCCTAGACAGACTGTCAGCTTAGTTATTAATTTTGAAACGGTTCCCACTTTGGAATTTTGAAGATTGAAGCAGTCACAAGGAGGATTTTGTGGATCACTTCTAGAAACCCAAAAGGCAAAGTACTTGTTTTCTCGAGTTGGAATGACGTTCTTGACGTGTTGGAGCATGCCTTAACTGCTAACAATACAAGTCATATCAGGATGAAAGGAAGCAGGTAAGATTCTTATACCTTTTGGATGCTGTATATATTAATATCATCTCAGATGGAAAAAATACGATTTTCTAGATCTATCAAATCCTCTGCCGATATGATTGGTGACCTTCTAGTTTCCAACTTTTTAAGGGAACAGCGTGCTTGATGCATCGCAAGTTCGAGTTCAGGGTTAACGTGTGCTTATAGTTGTTCACGTTACAGCTTGCTGACTTGGCCTTCACAAGATGACAGTAAAATGTCCTGTTACACATTTTCAGTGTTGGAAAGGGATTTTACGGGGTACAGCAGTAATATTTGCTTATCTGAATTGTAAAATTACCCTGCTCTATATCAGAGTTTCATGTACATATGTTCTGAACTAGACAGGCATGTAGAGAGTTGTTCCCAAATGCACCCTTTTTTCCTGGAAAATTAGTCTAGCAAGATGGTTTTGATTGTGTAATCCTAGTAATTCAAATTGAGCTGATTACTCATGGTATCAAATTGCTGAATTGCAATGCCATTAACTTTTACAGGAAATCACATGTTGCCATCAGCATTTCAAAGGAGAAAGTAGCTGCAAAACTGGGCAATCAGAAACCAAATCTATTCAGGTGTTACTGCTCTTAATCCAGCACGGGGCCAATGGTCTCAATCTTCTGGAAGCACAGCATGTAATTCTTGTGGAGTCACTGCTCAATCCTGCGGCAGAAGCACAAGCGATAAGCAGGGTTCATTGAATCGGGCAGGAGAATAAGACGGTCGTTCATCGTTTTGTAGTATGTTGTCTCTACTTCTGCATAAATATATTACAAAGGTTTTTTAAACTTTGGTTAAGTGTAATGTCCCAACCTATGATGAACCTACGTCCTGATTTTTCAAGTGCGTTACAACTTGGGCATGTTGTATGCGAGAGGACTCTGGACACAGTCGACTAGGTCTTATCAAATCTCTTATCAAGGCAGCGTTCTGAGAATCAAGAGTTCTATTTCGATTGGCTAGGAAGTACAAAACAATCGAAAAAGCTCTGATCATCGTGTTTTCTTTTGTTGATCTCAATCAGCTGACTCAGTTGTTGCTCCATAGGAAATTGACCAACCATTTCTGAGTTCGTGCAAGGAAGCCTAGTCCTTATCTAGATATTGGTGCGCCTGTTGTTGGGATTCTCACTATCTTGTAGAAAACTTGCAAAATACATAGCATGTGAATCAGTACCCATTAAAGACCTCGCTGTGATTCTTCTTTTCATTTTACTGGCATATGTGACAAGATATACATATGTTCAAAAGAAGTCTTACAACATATCTGCTTAGTGATATATTGTAATTTTTTCCTTTCCGATGACAGGTGAAGGAAACAGTTGAAGAAAGCATTTATAAACTAAACAAAAGCCGGAGTACCAGTTCATTCATCAGTGGAAACAAGAAGAATAAAGATCAGCCTCTTTTAACACTTAAAGATGTGGAGTCCCTCTTCAGAGTTGCTCCCTCGACTGTACCGGAGAGCAGTGAAAATCCTACCGGGAGTTTAATGCATTTGCCGCCATCTGTAGCTGCTGCTATAGCCGCTGAAAGAAGACTAATGGAGCGGCCAACGTACCCTTAAACTTCTACGAAGGTCGAGAGGAAACCAACCAGTGCTGTAATGCAAGTTTCCGTGTCGGAGATGAGCTTGTTCTGATGAGCAGTATTGTTGGAACACATGCACAGCAAAGCAATTTTTTGACAGCTTACATCTAATACGCAGCATAATACAGCAGCAAATAGTTCTATCATTGTTTACAGGTTCTAATTCACTCTGTTTATATCATCAGCTTAACCTTTGCACTATTTATTCATTTTTATCTGGGTTTAAGGTTTCTTTCCCTCTTTGCCTATTCACTCTGTGAACATATAATGGCTGGCGTTACTTTTAACCTTTGTATATTGAGCTTGGCCAACTAATATCCCCTTGGAAATTTGATCAAGTCTGAGACCGCCCCTTTATAAACCATGCATGTGCCGCATCTACAGCTTAAACGGAAACTTTTGCACAAGCTCTCATACAAAGATAATCAATAGCCGTCGTATGCTTTGATGACATTTATTTAGCTATGTAAGAAAAATTTGTTAAGAATTATTGTTAAAGGCATCAATAACAAGTATGCTTGGCACATATTGGTTGTTACTATAAGGAGCCGTAAGCATCATTCTACAATTCAAGTATTCTACGAGGAACGAATTTTGGTTGTTACTTGAATTGAAGGAATTTTTCTTCAACATCTTATATAACGATAATTAATAAGTAGTTCGCTAAACATTTCGGGTGACTTTTCTACTAATATTTTTAGTAACAATTTTTAGTGACAGTCTTCTAGAGTTATTGAATAAAAGGCATTAGAAATATTTAGCGATTATTAATTATCTCTATACGAAGTAGCATAGGAGAGAGATTCTTTCAATTCAGTCAAAAAAAAAATTCCTAAAATTCGGGTAGCAATTAACGATAACTGGCTTAAATAGCCAAAAGCAGCGATCCAAAAGACAAAAATGGGATGGGTGGAAAAGAAAGAAAAAAATTAATTGTCCATTGATGGGGAGCACCGTAAACGGGGAAAGTTCAATCCTGGCAAGCATGCAATCATAGACCAGATTGATAGATAGTCAAACCGAGTTACTACAAAAAAAGCCAAGCCTGATTGGGCCGCCGCTCCTGGACCACCGCCTTCTCTCATGGATCACCTCACATCTGCGCACGTCGACCATCAACTCACGGCTACGTGGCAAACAACTTTGAAGCCCGTGCCGTTCTGAACAGTATCTTCCGGTCCCTCTTCCGTCGGATTCTCACACGTGGCCCCCATGCATCCACAGTGGATGTAGGATCCAACCACATCAGCCTCCGACCTTCCATTGTTTTTCTCCCCCTTCAACATCTATAAGTTCCCACTCTACAGGTACCAAAGCAATGCAAGTAAACAACAAGACTACAGGTAACATGGAGACCCCTCTCTCCAGCATCAAAACATACTACTCCTTTACTTGATGGAGTGCTTGGAAAGGGAAGCAATCATGGGGGGAGGATGCTGAAGGTAGAGAGCCTACTGATTACAGCAGGAGGGCTCACATCTTTGACAAGAGCTCTAGAGTTTTCCAGGCTCTCAGAGACAGCAAAACTACTGTTCCACATGAATCTTGAATTTGTAAATATTGCGATATCATGTACATCCTGTATGATGCAAGGCATTTTTCTCTTATTTCTTTCTTGACGAGTCTCTATTTACTACCGTGTGTGCGCGCGTACCCTCGCGGGCGTGTCTGAAATTGGTTATATAGAATTCAGAACAAAAGAATAAATCCTAGGCAAAGGAGGTTGCAGGACACCAAAAGAAGAGACACCGGAAGAATCAGAGCATTATATCCAACATCCAAAAACGGAACAGCCCCCGGTTCATGTCCGCGCAACGTACTCTTTTCGTAGTACAAAACCATCCCCAATTAAGATACCAATAGACCTGCTTGCCAAAAGAACAAGCACAAATCTTTATCTTCATCAGAAGTGACTCACCTAAGAGGGACATCGTCAACAGAAGGTATAACACAGATACCAGGAGCAAGAGTGAAAGTAAAACAAGGAGACAGCACTTCTAATGGTGCCTCCGACTTTACTACCAGCGTCATGAGAATCATATGAAACAAACAAATGTAGAAGGACAACAAAATATGCACAAGGAGAAACAGGAACGAAGATTCTAAAATTATTAAACCATCTTTTACAACAAATTAGCCTAGACAACCATAAAGCGCATCCAAGCCCTTGTTCCCTAGAAAAACAAATGAAGAGAAGGTATAACAATACCTACCAAGAAACTAAATCATATTAGCCAAGAAACTACATCATACTAAAGCAGGGACTCTCGAAGCTCATCATCTGAATAATGACGGCAATAAGTTACAGATGCCAGGTAGCTCCTAGAAAAATCTCAACAGAACTTCCAATGATTATTGCAGTTTACACATGTTACAAATGTTGTCATAGGTTCATCTGCGCTCCGAGTCTGCAGCTGGTAGTAAGTGCACTGTTTCTTCCCGCAGCGACCACACTTGAACTCATTAGTAGTAGCCTTTGGCGCTGCTGCACGTTCACAGTCGAATAAAGCTTTCTCCTTGATTTTTACATTTTGCATTTGCCTTTCAGTGCTTGCCATTTCTTCCGGAGTCATCCGAAGAACCTCCTCTGGTTTGACGTGTCCAAGGAGAACTTTTCTCCGGAAATCTGGGTTCTGGGGATCCTTGATATTGAACATTATAGATCTATATTTGAATTTCTGACTGCCATTAGACCTGCCCCACTTCTCAAACAAAGCAGACTCCAACGAGACAGCAACTCGAAAAGGGTCACAGGCTTCTACTTCAGTCCTACTCTCTTCATCAGCCTCTTTTGGAACTTTGCATAAAGCCTCTGACAGAAGTTCACGGATTTTGTCCCGCATGCCATCCTTGCAGTAAATAACAGAACCCAGCTTCGGGGGAGCAATACTAGTTGACATGGGTTTTCGCACATCACAATTTTGCTTCTCTTCTTTGATTACAGTTTCAGCCTTCATCCTTTCCCCAGATGCATTCTTTTCTGTCTTGACATTTTCATCTTTTTTCTCCGTAGAGAAGGTTTCAGACTTAATTACCCTCTGGGACTTTGATGCACCAACGTGCTCGTTATTCTCAACCTTCATAGTTTCGACCTTCGAGACCTTTATAGAATTTACCCTTTGAACTCTCTTGACCTCAGAAGTCTCTCCACCAACAGGCTCAGGTTTTACAGGAACCTTATTGTCCAAGCTGCCATTTTTTTTACTTTTTCCCGTCTGCTCAATAAGTATATTCTTCCATATCTCAATCAACTGGGCAGCCATAGACTGAATCTTCTTCCTGGGATGCTTCGTAAGCTGTCGTAGACGTTTCCCAATCTGAAACCGAGTACATTTACGTTAAAGCAGTTAAAAGAAAATGTATGTGGTAACTGGACATAAATAATCGGAAAGAAGAAAAAACTGCAGTACAAAATATTGTAACATAAACAACATACACAACAAAGGTTGGCAGATGGAAAGCTGCCATGCATTTGATAGAAGCGATAAACGTAGTGGGAGATACATAACCCTCAAAACCACAGCAGCACTACTTGAAGATTTCCAAATTTTCCTCTCTGTTTTTTCCAAGTCATCGGTGAGGGCATTCTTTTCCCTTTCTTCTGCCAGAATAAGTTGGTCTTGCCCCATAAGAAATTTTGATTATGCCAACACATCCTATAAATTACCATCCCACTTCCTCCCTCACAGTTCAAAGGATATTTCCTCACTATTACCTCTCTAGTCCCACTAACCGAGTTTACCCAACTCATAGTCCCAAACAAAAAATCCACCATTCAACATAATAACATATTACAAAATTAAGAGAAAGGGGAATCCGATGATTTGAGAGGGGGAGCTTCTGAGAATACTAATATGCTAATTGTAGTAACCGCAATCATAGATACTTTTGTATATAGTTAAGCAACATATACTCTTTTGCCGGCAAGATGCTATTAATTTTCTCTTCACCTTTCTCAGCGTCCCTACTTGCATCAAAAAACTACTCATAAAATTTTTACACGGCGCTGCTAATCTCATTCACAAATATTCTGAAGCACAATACTTTCCTGTAACTAATTTGGTCACGAAGAATATACATACTTTTACAAACACGCGGATACATATATTGTGATAGACCAAAAAAAATATTACTCACGGAGAAATACAAGAAAAAAGAAAAGGACAAGATAAAAGATAAAATATTGGATAACCTGAGTGGAGACCAGAATCTGGTAAGTAACCGGAAACTTGTTGAGGCGCTTTAAAGCGTCGAGGCACCGCTCTTCCTCCGGGGACGAATCCGCCACGCCGTCGGCGGCGGCCGCATCCGCCGCCTTCTTCACCGCTTCGAACAGCTCAATCAGCTCCGCCTCCATCACTAAAACCCCAATCTTCAAAAACAGCCACCAAATTCCACAATTAAAAAACCTCAAAATCAAATCCCTACAACACTAACAACATTATCAAAACAGATACATATACCAACATGTAGAGGCATAAAACAACAGGTAATTGGAACCTGATGCTGAGAATCGAAAATCGCACAGAAGATCGGCGCCGGAGAATGTCGAGATTTTATAGGGCATGGGCCGACGGCCGGAAGTGGTTCGGCCTCTTCGAAGAGGGAAAAAAGCCCTAATTGTCTTCGCCTGATGATGTTGGTGGAGTTCAGACGTAATTTAAGCGATGAGCAAGGCATGATCGAGGCGCTTGTGCCACGTGTTTATTGATCCAACGGTTGTGGATCAAAGGCGGGAATTTCAGGATTCTGGTGAGACACTTTTTTTATTTTTTGCTTTCTTTTGTCTGTTTCCAATTTTGACGAGGACTTCGGAGTTGGAACTGGTCTTAGGTTACAAGCCGTTGTTGTTTCGTACTCCTTTGAAAAGTTTTAGAAATGTTCCAAACCCGATTAGGGAACGGAATCATCACACGAGAACGAGAAAAATGAGCGACAAATGTCCGATAGAATGATCGGAACAATTACAATTGTTCCGATAAGTATCATTTTAAAATGGTCTGAACAAATCCAGTAACGGTTCAACCGGAAGATACTCATTCTGTGACAATAAAAGGAAAGAGCGAAAATCCCGTTGATGCATTATGGTTAATAGTCACGACAATAATTAATGCTTTGACGTCCTTATCTAGCAATAACTTTTAGTAGTGTTCGGTGTTTGGGTTTCGATGATGTCAAAATAGTTTACTGCAAGTATGTGAAGTTGTTGTATGTTACAACATTAAAGGAACACTTCCTCTGATTCACCAAAAGATGCAGCCAAAGACTGCATCTTCACAGCCATTTTTCCAAAACGTTCATTCCAAAACCAAGAAAGTATACGGTCCACACCAAAGGCTCCAGTTTTAGAAGTGAGATTTGTGGTCCTCTGTCAAAGGCAAACTTGGTATCTCAACACCCTTTTTGTCTCCTCAACAGCTTGGGAATTTCTTTACTACATTACTTATCTTGGCGAAAGTAAGAGAAAAACCACAACTATTTGACATATTTAACCAACTAGCCAATGATATGAAGTTGGTATTTGGTTGTGATGAGGCCAGCCGGAGAGAGATATATTACCTGTAGTGAAAGCAGCAAAGGAGCAATAGCGGAGAAGTGGCTTTGTTCCAATATATTAACCGGTATAGACCAAATTCTCGCCTCAATTCTACAGTAAGTTAGCAAGTGTCAAATAGACTTGTGTACAATATATTTAGTTCTGGCAAGGAAGCAAGAAAACCAGCAAAGTTTTCCAGACATAGCATCGAGGCAGGAACACCAGTACCTGGTCAAATGGTATCTAAGCACTGGCAAGTAACTAGATTCGTCCATCTGTAAAACTACTACCAAGAAGTGCAAGCGCACCCCAAGCAGAAAAGCGGCGTAAAATACACAGCATACGATTACACACGCACGGTACATATCTAAAGAAACTGCAGTAAGGAAAGAAACAACAGCAAAAGCATAGAAATCAAAGTTTATGCTTTAAGACCAGAAGATTAATGCCACAAAGGCCTCAGCATGGTAGCAACAGGCAACAGCAAAAAGAAACTGAAGTTACATTATTCAAATGAAGCATGTTCAATTCGCATCAGCAACTTCAGGAATGATACCAGAAAGTTCTAACAGCAAAATTTCGTCTCTCAATTCATTTCCCACCAGACTCTGGCTTCTCAAAAAATGTCTTCTTCAACCAATTGAACGGCTGTGATTATCAGAAAATAAGCACAATATGAGTCATTGAACCATAAGTATAAAGGCCAAATAAACATATTTCCAGAAGCCTGATAAAAGATAAATCACGTAATCATTAATAAGGATCCATTTCTATTCAACTTATTCTCATTTAAATATTCTTTGGTTTTCAACAAGCACGTAGCTCTTCTTTGAAAATTGTATGAGAAACACACAGACGTGGACATCGACTTTGCATAAACAGTAATGTCCTAACAAGCATGAAAACCGGTAAAAAACAATATAACCTTCAGAAATGAAAAGGTAGTCATAAAACTATAAACACTGACTCCAGTATACAACAAGCTTAACCGAAGTACTCAAAATCACAAGCTAAGAACACAAGGATATCTAGAAACATTTAAATGGTTTGGTCAATTCAAAATGCCCCCTTTATTTGGTGCTTCTTTAAAAGTATTACTTTCATCATCATCTCAGCCTATTGTCCCAAACTAGTAGGCCGAAAGCAAAACCAGGGGGGGAAGAACGACAAAAACAAGTGGGAGCCTTAAGAAATGATTTTAGTGTGACATCTCAGCATTGACATGATCTGACATTGCATGACAACAAAGGTTGCATTTTTATTTTTTTTTATAACTTCATTCTGATAAGAGTTGTTCTTTAATTGGCTGATAAGCAGGAGAGGTTCATTGTGATAGAGTGAAGTAGATGGCATACCAAATAGCTGTTCCATGTACCTAGGGGCATTTCTTATTGAGTGGTTTGAGGTAACCAACAAAAATGAAGAGACAATGGGAGGTGACAGGAGTTCTGTAAATGCAAAATTATAACTTCGCAGGACACAGTAGTAATGTAGCACGTTAGTCACATCGCCAAACTTGAATCGAATGCCTTGTTGTGTAAGTAGTTCTCTAAATCACAAATCTTGCAGCAGGGTAAGCGTGGCCAAACTCCAAACTGCCTAGACCAGAGTCAAGCTGCATTTTCTTATACCATTTCTTCTTAAACTAAACTCTCCAGCCCGCCGTTCAAGGGTGAGGCAGGTTTAATTACCCTAACATCAGTATTAGGTCAAACTGCCACTCACACCAAAGAAGAAAACAACTATCTGGAAATACTATGAGGCTTATTTGGCAGTTGTAGATTGAATATACATCAGGAAGATTGGAGAAAGGCCACCTCTTCATTGCCAAGGAAATGAAGGAATCTTTCCCTTGTAATGTTTGGTCTACAAGCAAGAAGAAGAGAAAAATAAAAAAGAGTCTCAATAAACTCATTATGGCACCCACTGAATGCAATAACTACATATCATTAAGAAAAGGGCATCCTCCAACTATTTCATCCTTCCCATTTCTCGTTCCAAGAGAAGGGTCCCTCCATTTTTACGCTATCTACTCTCTCGTTCCCCTCCTGACAAACGAGCTCTAGAAGATCATGAGCTAAGACTTATTTGGCCAACCCTGCTTCAACAAGAAAATATCTGGCGAAAGCCATATGTGCCGAAAAGACGTGGACGAACAAAAAGCTCAAGAAACATTTATGAACAATGAAACTAAGGCACAAAGGAGATTAATAGACGATTACGAATAACATGGAGCAGTAAAATGTAGCCATTTGACAGGTTCAATGAACATTAAGAAATATGTGTAATATATGCAAACCCAAAACGCACAAGAGGAGTTCACCATCTACCAATTGCACCCAATTACCGCAATAAATAGGAATCGTCGAATTGATAACACAGATAAAATAAACATCTACACATCCAATTTAAGCACTAATGAAGCAATACGGCCGTAACAAATAAGGGCATCACCTGAACAATCCAGAGGGCGGTGGTTCCGGCGGCGACGCCCCACATGACGGCTGCCTGGACGTCGGTGGACTGTAAATTTGGGCGGACCAGCTTGGAGACCCTGGATCCCGATGATGCAGCTGCTGCATACGCCATTTTTTGGTCTTGAAATTTTTCGATCGGGTCAAACCCTAGTGCGTATTAGCTCTTTTACAGTAAGAGCTTGGAAACGAAGTGCGTTGTGACGTAAAAGCCCGTTCCACGATGCCTAATCAGCGACAATTATTATTATTTTATTTTTATTTGTAATAATCCATACATAGCTACAATGCCTAATCAGCGACAATTATTCTATCTAATTATTTTTTAATTTCTAATAAATAAAGCAAAAAATTGATACCAGAAATACAAATAAAATTTTACTAATTACACATGTGGGGTGCTCTTTACAGATTTTTACGACCAAGAACGAACAATTCACTTCCCATGTCCCTAAAAGAGTGATTCATTTGATTTTGCACGTATATTAAGGATTTATGTTATATATTATGTGTCTTTTCTATTTTACCCTTTAGAGAGAGAGGGGAATAGAGTAAGTCATGAGAGAAAATTGGTTGATAGAGTGTTAAATGTGAAGAGATAAATAAAATAAAAAAATATAAAGTGATGGACCAGAGAGAGAAAATGAGTTGATAGAGAATTAAATGTAGTAAGAGAAATAGAATAAAAAAAATATAAAAATAATAAATATATAAAAATACCTACATATTTTTTCTAATTTAAAAGTGATTAATTTTTGTAAGACGGCCTAAAAAGAAAATATGATCAGTTTTTTAGGAACGGAAAGAATATTAAATATACGAAAAGATCTTTGAGATTGGGAGATTTTCATGTACCCCCTGTCATATTTCACTTAGACCCTCGCTGTTTTGGAAATAGGCAATCACCTCCTCTCAAGTTTTTCCTGGCACTAAAGCATAAATGACTATTGCCACTCCTTGCACACTTGAGATGTAAACAAATTACCGATTAACCACCCCTTCTTTTGTTCTGTTCCCCACCCCTCCACCCCGGCGCCCTTTTTCTCCTCCTCCAGGCAAAATGAACATCGGAAGATTTCTGCTGGGTTCTTGTTGATGCTCTACACGTCTGGTCTGTTTCATAAGTTCATTCAGGACCAAAAAGGAAAGGCAAAACTTTCAAAGCACAATCTGTATCCTTTTAAACAATAAGAGAAGCACCCAACACAACACTCATGTTTGGTAGTGTTTCTCCAAGATTCTGGGTCTGTCTTGGACCTGTTCTTCCATTTCTTCAGATTGAGTGAGAGTCCCAGTTCCTGCTCAGATCACATTTTATCTCTGCAATGTATATCAAGATAGAGAGCCTTTGAAGATGGAAAAAAAAAAAGGAATCACATCAGTTCATTCTATTTTTCTTTTTCTTCTTTTACATTTTGGGGACATTGGAGTCCCAAACCGCCTATGCCACCTACCTAATAGGCTCCTGACTTTCGCAAAATCAATGCCCGGTGCATCTTTCGTGACCGGTTCAGCTAATTCATTGAGAATGTCTTCAAACAACATCAGGATAATCGTGTGGATCGTAAGCTTTGATAAACAATCGGTAGCTGCATTAACCGTCGCTCGACGGTCCGAACAACCAATTCATTCCTAGCTCTTAGATGCCCTTTGAGGTGAAAAAAAAAGTCTTCCTTTCCACTGCCAGAAGAACCACTCAGAGAACGGCAAACAATGGATTCATACGGCATGTCTCGATGCTTCTTTGGGAATCTTGGACAGTAGAACCACAAAATTTGGCTGCTGCCAGAACATAGTTGTCTATCGTTTGGTAACACAGTGGAAACACATCCTTTGGAATAGCTATAATTAACTGGACATGTGGGTAATACTCCGATCACTACCATCTGCTGTTTTAGCTGGTCGGCGACCCTTGTCTGGGCCACCAATTACACCCCATGTCTCAAATTGTCTCTGTCGAGCTCTTGCCCTCTCTTTCTCTTCTTCAGATTTTGAAGAGAAACAGTAAGGACAAGAAACCCCATACTCCCACTCTGGAGCATCCATATCAGCATCGCTCACAGGTTGTTTGCACCCATAGCAAAGCTTAAAAGTTCCCTGTTCCAATCCATGGTCGACGGATACTCGCTTGTCAAACACAAAACACTCCCCCTCCCAAAGGCTATCTGTGTCCGGGACTTCTTCTAGGTATTTGAGAATCCCACCTTGCAGATGATAAACCTGTAACAGATAGATAGATTCCAGGTATTTCAGGATCCCACCTTGCATATGATAAACCTGTAACAGAGAGATACTGACAGCAATAAAATCGACTAAGGCTTAATTGCAGCTACCAGGAGAGAGCACTTGTGTGGCCCTAGTGCGTAACCAAGGGTATCCTAACTCTTAAGCAAACCGAGTGAGAGCTTAAAACATGATGCTAATAAATCCTACATGCCGTGTATGTGTGTGTGTGTGTCTCTCAAAAATAAATCAAACACTTGTCTAGCACTAAGAAAAGTAAGAATTCGATGGTTATAACCACCATGACGAAAAAGAAAAGTTTTTAATCTCTCATTAGTTTAAGAACAGCAATAAAGATAGAGACAGAGAGAGAATCCTGCCAAAAGAGATGAGACATTTGGAAGGGAGTTACTGAGACATTTGATTCCCTCAGCAGACTCTTACATGTAACCACACTGTACATTCAGGATGCGTGAAAAAGAAAAAAACAAATAGAAAACAGATCCACTTGGAAGTACCAAAGTTTGGAGACTCGTCACAAGATGGCACTAAATGAGATTACCAAGCAGGAAAAAAGAGGTGCTGATCACTCTCGATTCTGATCCTCAGCATAGCATTACCTAAACTAGTGACACTAGCATGACATTATCTAAACTAGAGTTTCATAAACGGAAATCTTAGATAGTGATCCCTCCCACTCATGAGTTAGAACAGTATTATATCGATGCATCTCATCTGAGAGTATCAAATAAATAATAAACCTCATAAACGTCAGCCCGTTTAGCACAGAATAGAGCTTAAACAAAAACGAACCTCTTTGAAACCTTTGCTGAGAAGAAAACTTGAAGCTTTCTCACACCGAATTCCACCTGTACAGTACATTGCAACACGAGGCGGCACTTTCTGTCCACCTTCAGTTGCTTTCTCGATGTTACCAGATGAACTATTAGGAACCACTTTATTTTTTGGTTGAGCAAGCTGGAACTGATCATCCACCCAAGATGGGAATTCCCTGAATGCTTTGGTACGCGGATCAACTGCTCCTTTGAACTTCCCAATCCTAATTTCATAGCTATTGCGCACATCAATAACAACCTAAAAGTTAAGTATTCACTAATTAGATAACATCAATAACCTTCATTTCACGTAAAACCATTTTAAATAAAAAAGATTAAAAATACAAAATGAGGTGTTGTACATTAACTTGAAGACACAACATTCCACGCCATGGAAGACTCCAAATATTCTGATTCCATAGACTAGTGGGCGCACGCAACTTCAGTTGCGCCATACATAGTTTCAAGGCACATAGACTCATGCCACTGCAAATGCCTCTTGAGTGCCTCTTGAGCATGGAAACGATTGCTAATAACTGGCATTCAAATGGTTCCCTGATGGCCAGGTTTTCAAAAGGGTTACTTCTGACGACATGAGCTCTAACAATGTCAGTGGATGAATTCCTACAGTTTAATCCGTAAATCTACTCAAACTTGTGTACGGTGAATTGCTCTCTCTACCTCTTGTCTGAGAAGCCAGATGGCTTGTAGTTACTCATCAGTTTTAATGGTTTAGTGGCTCTATTTGTTACCATTGGCGTCATCATACAGATGCTATGCATTAGTATCAATAACAGCTTGGAGGCCTGAAATGGTTAAAAAGAGAAAGCTTCTGATTCTGTGTTACTGAAATCGGGAAGGAGATGTTTAGTGTAGAGTCAACAAAAATGGGGTGAGGAGCTCCACGTTGCTCTTATGCAATATGAAAGCGAAAGCTTATAGGCTGACAATGTAAGATCCATTCAAGCAGAACTCTTGATAATATTTCCCTTAGCTTACTGGGTGATGAGTATATAACGTAGCTCGAGTAGAGAAGTGTGAGTGAAAAAATCTTCCTGATGTATACAATAACCTATTCAGTTCTAGATCGACTCAAGCAGAAAAAAATTCAAAATGCTCTAACTGATCTGCATAACAACTTCGAGAAAGGAATTGAATCCGGATCTAACAGTTGCCTAAATGAAATAAAATAAAGAGGACTTACTGTATCTGGATCACTAATCAACGAGTTCCAATCCCGTGGGCTTACATACTTTCCAACCTTTTCAATAGGTGACACGGATGGCATTCCAAGAGAAACTATCTGCTCAAAGACATAGCAAGTACGGATAATGCTGTATGCATAGAAACTGAAAAGGCAAGGATTTTTCAAAAGGTTCCTCTAAAGAAGGGTAACCTAAGTAAACAGCGATACGCAGAGTTGGAGAAATTCACCTCCTTTTTCAGTTTAACTCTCACATGGTCCCACCTGAAGGGTACATCTTCCCCTGCTGCAAGAGGAGAACTGCTTGTGTGTCCATGATGAATTGCTTCTTCTTCGGGACTCACCGGAGACTCCACCTGTCTGAGCCCCTTCAGGCGCTCATCAGACTCAATGAAACTGATAACTTCTGCCACCGACTCTCGTGTTCCACATATGCTTCCATTGATTCCTTCTGGTGCAAGAATAATACCACCTGAAACACGCTGAAGAAGTATCCACTTGGCTCGGTATGACACACGTTGGGTACAAGTTCGAAAACATTTTGCCAAATGAAGCTAAGAAACTCGCTGAGGGAAGAAATAAGAAAAAAAACTGGTGGAAAGACACAAGCAGTAGTTGAAATAGAGAAAGAATTATATCCGTGATTGTGTAAAAGTCTTACTAGCATCCTAATGTCCCAAAATGATACCAGGTTACTGCAGAAAACAACAAAAAATGGTTATTTGTATGGAACCCTTTCGTTTCAAATATTACATTAGAGTGATTGCTGACCTTCTGTCCTATCCCTTTTTCTTTTTAAGGTTTTCCTCTGAGCAACCTCCAAAATTGGCTGGAAACTTATTTCCAATAAGGATCTTCTTTGGGCGAAAGTTATTAAGGCCAAGTGTTCCAACTCGATAAATCCTAGAGATTGGCCTATTAAAGAAATGGCTCTCACATTTGGAAAAGCATTAGAGCCACCATCCCCATATTGAATAGGGGCCTGAAATAGAGTCCAGAATGGCAAAATCATTTCATTTTGGAAGGATTGGTGGGTTGGTAATCAAACCATTGATCCCCCCCCCACCCCACCCCAACCCTGGCTTTCGTGCTTTGGTGGGTCTCCTCCCAGACCTCCCAGACCTAACCGTTAGTGATATCATCACTAATCAGGGAACCTGGAACATCCATACCCTCTCCTCCCTCACACCCCCGACCGATATTTCTCTCATTCTCAAAATCCATCTCCCTTTGCCCAATCCCATGTTGGGGAATAGAAAAGAATGGTAGGTTTACTACCACAAGTGCTTACAACCTGGCCAGTCTGTTGCACACCACCACCTCCCCCAGTTTTGATAATGCCTGGATTTGGAAGATCAAGACTCCCCCTAAGTTGAAAATATTTCTCTGGATTATTTTGCGGGGTCGTCTCTTATCTAATGAACTTAGATTCTCCAGAAACATGACCCTTAGCCCTATTTACAAAAGATGTAGAATCGAGCCGGAGTCTACTGATCACACACTTATTAAATGCCCCAAAGCCTTTGTCATGTCGAAAAGATTGTTCAGCCCCGCTGACATGGCCCTGAGCAGGCTGAGCTTCAATACTGATATTAAGATGTCGCTCAAGGCTAACATTTTACAGGAGCCTAGTGTCCTTTTCATGGATATGCAGAGAAATTTCGTTTTCCTTGCTTCTCTCTGGCAGATTTGGAAGGACAAAAACCATGAGGCCATCGAAGGAGCCACCTTTGATCCTTTTGTTTCGTGGAAGAAGACCCTGGTTCTGGCCAAAGACCTCACCCATATCTTTGTCAATATAGCCCCCCTTTCCCCAATCCCCCCCCCCCTCCCCTCCCCTCCCCGAGTACGTGGACTAATTAATTGGTTTGCTCCTCCTTTAGGTACCATCAAAATCAACACGGATGGATGTGCTAAAGGTACCAGCAGAGGAGGCTTCGGAGGTATTCTTCATGACAGCAGTGGGAAGTGGCTTGGCGGCTTCATCCCTACTACAGAATACAGACAGCCTCAAAGCCGAGTTGCATGGGATCTTAAAAGCCGTCCAACTGATTAAAGACAAAAATTTCGGTGATGCTTGGGTAGAAACAGACTCCTTAACAGAACAGCTCATCAACTACAGAAATGAGGAGACCTTCCACCCCGGACTAATTTGATAAAAGATTGTCGCTTTTTGCTCTTAGGGCCAAGTCTAGTATATCCCATGTATTTAGAGAAGCTAACCAATGTGCAGACTGCAGACATGCTTGCGAACTTAGGTAAAAACCAAGAAGGGGCTTTTGTTTACCTCAATCAACCCCCTGAGAATTTAGGACCGCTTGTGTTAGCGGATGCTAATGGGGTGATGTACCACCGTGTTTAAGTTTGTTGTAATTTTGTTTTCGTTTCAATCAAAAAAAAAAAAACAAAGTCCAATTCTTCTAAGTGTGCATACGTTAATCATTTGTTACGAATGTCATTCTCTGGTTTTGCAATGCCATGCTAAGACTTTCCAAGTGCACGCAAGAAAAGGACCCCAAAGTCACTAAAAGCAAAAACCGTAGCTTCATAGACAATTTGGGAACTCGAAAACAAACCAATCCACAACCTACACTTTAAAGCCATGAAAGCAAAATGACAAACTACAAAAGTAGCTACATTCAGCACAACCAGCCATTACAGACTCCACATAATAAACCATAGTGTGTGTGTGTGTGTGTGTGTCGAAGAGGCAGTTACCAGTTGCTCACAGAGGTCCTTCAAGGGTTTCCGAAAATCCGCGTGGTCCGGGAAATCGGCGAACTTGTAGAACGACACCACCACCAGCGGCGACCCGTCAATCACGCGCCCTGCATCCGAAATGGGAGCAGGGCTCGTAGCTGTGGTCGCATAGGAGCATTTAGGGCTCGTGATGCTTTGACAGGCGCTTTGGGAACTGAAGTTCAGAATCTCGGAATTCGTGAAGAAAGGGAACTTGGGGGTTTTGGAAGGTGAGTGAAGCTCGGCGGCCGCTTTCATGGTGCGGGAAAAGCTAGGGTTAGGGTTTGACGAAAAGGTGGTCGATAGCATCCTCAATGCGGCCCGTGGTGCCGTTGCTCTACCGCCAACAGTGATTTGCATCCAGACTTCGGTGATTAAGATTTGACTCACCGAGTCATGGTAATGGTAGTGAACTGACCTCACTTTTTGAAATGATGCAAGCTAGCCAATTTTCTACGTTACAAATTGAAACGGAAAAAAGGATTCTTGATATTCAACGGCATAACAGGACTTGCAGGACCGCGTCAACCAATATTTAGCTAAATTTATCGGTGTACTTAGGCCCCGTTTGACACTCTTTTTTTCCTCTTTTTTTTTCAGTTTTAAAAACTGAAAAAAAAGGAGCGTTTGGTAACCATTTTTTTTTCAATTTAAAAAACCAGTTTTTAAACTGCAGAGTAACAAAAAAAACTCCAAAAACTGGTTTTTTTTTCACTTTTAGTTTTTTTTTTCGACCACCACCACCACCCTCCCACCGTCGGCAGCTACCTCAGGCGACCACCGCCGAGACTGCCGGCCGCCGGCAGCCACCTCCGGCCGCCGGCGACCACCGCCGGAGACTGCCGACAACCACCTCCGGCCGCCGGCAGCCACCGCCGGAGACTGTCGGCAGCCATCTCCGGCCGCCGGCGACCGCCACCTCCGGCCGTCGGCGACCACCGACGGAGACTGCTACCGACTGCCGGCAGCCACCTCCGGCCGCCGGCGACCATCGCCGGAGACGGCCGGCAGCTACCTCCGGCCGCCAGCCACCACCGCCGGTGACTACCGGCAGCCGGCGACCACCGCCGGAGACTGCCGGCAGCTACCTCTGGCCGCCGGCCACCACCGGCAGCCACCTCCGGCCGTCGGCCACCACCACCACCACTGTCGACCACCGCTATGCCCCACCACCGCCACCGCAAACCATCAAAAAAAAAAGGGTTACCAAACACAAAAAAAAAAGGGGTTATCAAACACCCACTTGTTTTTATAAAAAAAAAAAATTAAGCTGCTCTTTAAAAAACTGCTCTTTAAAAACTGAAAACCAAAAAAAAAATTTTGTCAAACGAAGCCTTACTTTGTTAGTAAACAAAGAGCGTTGCAAAACTTTTAACTTAGGGGCGTTTGACAAGGTTTTTTTTGCTCTTTTTTTTTCAGTTTTAAAAATTAAAAAAAAAATAGGAGTATTTGGTACCACTTTTTTTTTCAATTTAAAAAGTGACTTTTTAAATTGTAGAGTAAAAAAAAAAGAGGAAAAAGCTCTTTTCGTTTTCACTTTAATTTTTTTTGAGACCTCCATCACATCTCACCCACCGCCCACCGTCGCCCGGTAGCCACCGACAGCCACCTCTAGCCTCCGGCAGCCACCACTGGACGGCGGTGGGCGGTGGCCACCACCGCCGCCAGACAGCCACCTCCGGCCGCCGGCAACCACCACCGGGCGGCTGGTGGCCTCCGGCCACCACCGCCGGTAGCCACCGCCGCCCGACACCCACCGTCGCCCGCCGGCAACCACCACCGCCGGCATCCACCACCTCCGGCCGCCGGCAGCCACCTCCGGCCATCACCACCGTCAACCACCGCTATGCCCCACCATCGCCACCGCAAACCACCTAAAAAAAAAGTCAAAATAAAAAGGGTTACCAAACACCAAGAAAAAAATACTAAAAAAAAAGGGTTATAAAAAACCCACTTGTTTTTGTAAAAAAAATAAAAAATTAAGCTACTCTTTAAAAACTGCTCTTTAAAAACTGAAGACAAAAAAAAAGCTCTGTCAAACAGAGCCTTAATTTGTATATGGGTAAATTACATACGGCGCTTCTGAGATTTGTCCTAAATTATACACGGACCCCCTATCTTTGTAAATTACACTCCACTCCCTAATATCTGTACCTACATTTCACGGAGTTACACAAATTTAACGGGAACCGTAACTCCGTCTATAAATTTCCTGACACCTTACTTTTTGATTTTTTTCATCCCCAAACTACATTCCCTTTCTTGAATAAAACCCCCCCTTGCCCTTTAGGGTTCTTCTTCTTCTTCTTCTGTTATTTATATCTTCTTCTTTTTTTTTAACTTTTACCAACAATGCATGTTGTATAACCAAAACTTCACACTGTACAACCAATAATGCAGGAACAAACGGGGTTGTTGGCTGCTCTCATTTCACACATCACCATCCACCACCGCCGGCGACGACACCTTCCGACAACACTGCCGGCGACTCCGGCGACATCCCGATGACCATGCCGGCATCACCCACTACCCTTGTGTATCTACCCATCACGCCGGGCTCTACCTCCCAACGAAAACCACCCACCCACGACCCACACCGCCAGCAACACCCACTGTCCCTGCTAATCAATTCTCCTCATCACCCCGACCCACCACCTCCCTACGAAGATAAACTACGACCACCCACAACCACATCGGCGCACCCAAGGCCGCCAACCACACCAAGGGCCATTACAGGCGACACCTTCGGCTGCCTAAATCAGTCGCCCACCCAATACTCATCCACAACCGACACCGGCACACCGACAACCGATCCCCGTTCCCAAGGGCTACAAAACACACATATACAATCTCGCACGTCGAGGGCCACCCACAGCCGATGTCGGTCCAATCCCGCCACCACTGCCTGTCGTCCATTCACGCCACCACCGAGGGCAACCAACAGCAGCCAATCGACAACCCATCAATCGACCTAGCCACGGCCGCCGTGCCCCACCACCAAATGCCCAACCTCCACCAATCCCAATTGCACAACCACGGGGAAGGGGAAGGGAAAATGTAGAGAATAAAATGGAAAAGTCAAAAAGTCAGTAATTATATATGAGGGTAGAAATGTCTTTTTATGACCAGCCGTTAACATCATCAAAGAAACTTAAATTTTAGGAGTAGAGTGTAATTTATAAAGTTAGAGGTAGACGTGTGTATTTTAGGGTAAACTTCAGGAGTGCCGTGTGTAATTTACCCTTTGTATATATATAATTTTGATATGACAATGGATTATGCAGGATTATAATCCGAAATTCGTCAGAATTAGTAGATAAGTTTCTTGTTAATCTTCAGTAACATAAAAGAAGGCATGTTTAATAAAGAATTACGGAACGGTTGAAATGACAAAAATATACAGTAAGGATACAAAACTCATTCATTTATGCACTTTGTTAATGGTACAACCTTTAAAAGCTTTGAAGCACATACTAAGTGGCACTCATGCATTTATGCACTTGGTCATAAGTTGCTTGCAAATTCATCGGTTAACCACATTGAGGACAATCTTTCTACGGTGTAGTCGAAAAATATCTCTTCAAAATTAGTATCGCTTTAATGTTAAGGCTAGCCTTAATTTAACACTTAGTTTATATTGCTTTCTATACTCGTATGGAAGAAATTGAGAAACAAAGTATCACTATTTTCTTTTTCTCTCTTTTGAAAATATGAAGAAAAAAAAAATACCATAAGATTATAAACGAGGCCAACATCACTGGTGTCCGAAATGACATTGCAACACAGTAACCAACAGAGAAATAAATTAAACTGAAAAGTTCTTTATGCAATTTTGAGATCGTATCGGGTTATACGTGAGAACTTATGGATCATCGTGTCACTTTTTTCGTAATGCTAATGAAACCATTACAGTGTCAACTTGCTTCATAGATAATAAATTTTTACACAAAAGAACATACCTACAATGGTCCTCAAATTTATTAGATGAAATAGCAGCTACACAGGATGCGAATTCCAAAGATCACAAAAAACAGCAACATAATCTTACTCAGAAGCAATAAAAACCTCAATTCTCAGCCATTTGAAAATGAAGAGCAGCTCCGTAACATGACCCGATGAACTAAACCTGCAGAATCCAATCCTTCTGTGCTAATCTCATCATGAGATATGTAATATGTTGGCTTTGAATGCCTTGCAGATCTCAGTCCTAGGTTTGGTTTGCAGTAAATTGAGCATAAGATGATGAACTAGCTAGTTATGTTGCAGGGACATCAAGCGTACCAAGGGGTCTCCAACTGCCCTTGAAAAGAATGGGGGACGGCTGAAGGGTGATGCGTAGATATAGCAAATGTAAGATGATATTTCACTTCGATCTTGTTTGAATACCAGTGATAAACAATTCTTTTGTAAAATCGAACTAACAGCCATATGTTCAAGGCCTCTACTCAGCAATGGTTTCATGGGAAGTTAACACATGCAAGATAATACAAGTACGATCAGTACCTTTATCTCGCCTCTTGTTAGTTATTTGATGCACCCAGCATAAACTATAAGTAGAAAACCAACTCCAGTTTCAAGAGAATGATAATACTGTTCTTTCAATACTTGATTGGTAACTGCAGTTAAATTTTATGAGTTACACACTGCCTTCATCATAAGAACAAAGAAAGTGACACTAAATTTAAATATCATTATCGACTCGCTTTAGCAAAAGGCTCTCACCCACCTCAACTCAAAACAGTTCCTTAAATATGTATGAAAGAATCAAATTCAGTACGTAGCTTGGATTGTCTTATGGTCCATACTTCGTAGAAGAATGCAGTAAAAGCCTATATTGTCCTATCAACAATTTGATGATCTAACTAAACTATAGCTTGTCGATTAGCTCTTTTGATAGAAAGTAAAAACAATGAATTAGTTAAGAGAAGTAAGATCTTTGTTGAGCCATTAGTTCATCTTGTCTCCGGCCTCCCATTTATCTTCCATAGAAGAAAAGATGATGTCCATGCTATTGTTACTGCTGCTACCGGAATTGAACATTGTATCAGCCAGATCCGCCACCGGCTGATATTCGTTCTCCCTCCCCAACTGGACGGTAGACGGACCTGCACCACCACTGCCAACCATCCTGTTGCTACTAGTCCCCGCACCACTTACACCAGCGTTCCTATGGCTGATATCAATGGACAGCCAATGGCCTAGAGGGACCGAAACAGGCGGCCCTTGCGACACCGGTGGCTGGATGGTTGTAGCTTGTTGAGCCATATTTTGCACGAAATCTGTAGACGTTGGAGGCACAGAGGGTGCCGTGGATGAAATGGTGCACGCGTGCTCGCCTCGGTATGTTACCTCGAACGTGAAAGGATCGTCGTCGAGCCGCTGGACTTGCTTCTTGGCGTTGCAGTTGTACAGTTTCTGGTGCGTGCATCTGTAGTAGCCCCTGAAAGACGTAGACATGTTTTGCTTTTGTTACTTGCATTGACAAAAGTTGCACACTACTTTTGTTAATTGCGGATTCAGAGACTTGGTCGTTGCAAGCCTGACCTTTGTTATGATTCATGAACATGGTTTTCAAAAGATGCTACGATCTAAGGGTACCCTTAAATTACTCCTTGTTGGCATACTGGCCAGATTGACTAAAGCAAAAATGGAGCAATTCAGCAACTTTACCTTGGGAACCTTGATCCTAGTATCTCTTTCTGACCATATTTCCTCCAAGTGTGGCCGTCCTCAGGTGGAATCTCAGTATTTCCCATCCGAGGTGCAGGTACTCGTATGGTTCGTTTGTTTGCGTCGTCCTTTCTGCATGTGGAAACCAAAAAGTCATCAGAAGACATAAGCCCAAAACCCATACTATTTCCAGCATGAACATTGAACATTATGCCTCTTTCATTACACGGGTTTATGCTAAAACTACCTAAAATCATGCACATTTCAATAATTTTGAAGTTCCGTACCTCCTTCGCGGTCTTTGGAATGACGAATTTCTGCTGGAACCAGATGCATCCTCTCCGCCACCCCTTGGCTGCTCCACTTCCTCCATCCGACTACTTTCGGGCGGCACCCCATGAATATCAAATGTCCCCTTGGGATCTTCAGGCACAACTACGCGTGGCTGAAGTTGTCTGAGCCATTCTTGTTGCTGGAACTCGTGGAGAAGGATTGTGCCGTTCAGCCGATCCCTCACGCTACCGAAAACCCTTGCAATCTCGTCACACGACCTTGCAAGATCAATGGGTTGGTTGGCCAAGTTTGGCAGGTTCAATTGAAGGTCTCTAGCCAATGTACACCCACGGTATATCAAAGAAATCATCTCGTCCATGGTTTGCTAGCTAGCCTTGGTTTTACTTCTCATAAATTTGAAATATACACGGGATGATATATATAAATCTGATCAATGGTGAAGGAGATCCTATATATGACTGTGTTTCTTAGTAAGTTGGTTGAAATTTTTTCAAAGTATTTGTAACTCTTAAACACGGTGCATAGAAGAAGCTTAGGAAAATACGACCAAGTCCTGGTCTTCTTCTCTATATTGAACCATCTTAACTTTTCCTTGAGTCTACGAGAAGAATTAACCCCCATTGAAACCAACTTTTGGACTAGGAAGAATTTTCCTAAAGTTTGAAGATGCGACTACTCATAGAATATATAGGTGCAATGAGAGATTTTACTTGTTCTAAGTTCTAGTGATACAATTAGTGAAGGATTAGTATAATTGCTTTCAAAGGTTCTGGGGTTGAACCCTTTGACCCCAACATCATGACCGCTTTAATTTGGGCCAACCGCATGTAGTTTTTTGGTGCTTTTATTATTTCGAAAAATGAATCTGGTGCGCTTATGACTGAAGAAATATATAAGCCTAATCGGATTTTATTTTTATTTTTTGAAATGATAAAGGAGAATCATCAACATAAGATTCATTGACTTCAAAGATGGAATATTAATGATATTTTGCTAAGTTTAACTAACCTTGAATATAGGGTTGAGATAGAATCTCTGTCTTTGTTCTTGACCAAATCTAGCAGGGCATAGAAAGCAACGGTCTTAGTAAACCCATCTAAGTATTTTGACCACGGAAAGCGGAGGAGAAGAACCGGAATGGGGAAGAAGCAGCAGACAATGACCAGCAGTAGAAATCGGTTGGCTCCACAGGTATCCGTTTTGTCATTGTTTCAAGACCATCCAAGTTGATTAATTCCTTTTTTTTTCTCTTTTTTTATCGAAGCCAAAGAAATACCTCTATTTTTCTCGCTTCACGAACCTCAAACTTATGCTCGTGCAGAGAAAAGGTATTGATCATCCGACTATCATCTTGGCCACATCTAAGTTATTTCTTAACTTAACAAAAAACGAACTTGTATCGATTTTTTATGTCCAAGAATATATTACTGCAAAATATTGAAGCTTTTAAACTAGTGTTTCATTAAATTGAAGTTTTTTTTTAGCCACGAACAAAAAAATTATAAATTTATAAAGCAAGGAAGCCTGATATACCTCAGAACAATACTTTTCTTTTCGTATGAAGGAAAATATATAAAAATACGAATTCAAATTACGAACGCCATTGTCCTAAGCATTCGGCATTATGTCTGAGCAGATAATACAAATCCTCCGGGGTTGTTCTAAGTAAACAAATGCACGATCCTGAGAAGCGCCTAGATTAGCTAAAAAGTCAGCACATTTGTTACCTTCTCTTTGAACATGGAGGATGGAGTTGCATGTAGCAGGAATTGAGAATCCAGGATTAGACTTAACAGTGGATGCCAAATAATGCGTTCTTTAGTCAACAAATTTTTTGCTCCTCCCCCGCTGAGCATCTCTCTCTTCCCTCTCTCTCAGTAAGGATCACAGCTACCCTGCTGTAACCATGTGTCACAACTACCCTGCTGTAATCATGGGTAACAGCGGGAGATCCAAATCCCCCAGAACAATACATTTAGAACTTAGCCATGGAGAGCATTTTGAAGAAGCTCTTTAGCAGGATCTTCTGGATCTTCTGGCCTTAATGGAGAAATATAATGGAGCACCTAACAAGCATATTCGCAGACCAAGAACAACGAGATCATCCCATCTTTCTCGGGTGACGAAAGGATTGTACCATTTACAGTGACGTTTTTGTATAGTTTTACTGTCATATCTTTATAGCAATTAACTTTCTGTGTCACTAATTTTTTTTCAACTTATTTCATTCAATAGTAATTGATTCTCGCTATACGAGGGGTTGTGCCTCTTTATTACAACCCTGGTTACAGTTAAACAAAACTCTTCTAAATTTAATTTGCCTCTGCTTCATTTGAGGGCGAATGACTTGTTCTTCATTTTTTTATTATTGTAATCCTATTAACACTTCCTCAAGACTCGACCCCCTTGCTCGTTCCTCACCCTTGTTGCCGCGGTAAAAGAGTCAAGCACTGGGAGCTTCTGGGCTATTGACACTCAAGCGTATTACAATTTTATGTGCGTGATTACCGAATATAATCTTTCAAACTAATACGGAAGTACCATTAACGTGAAAGTATGCTTGCCTTCTTAGTTAGACCTTCTAGGTAAACAAGATTTATAAACAACTTAATTATCTGGTCTTCCTATTATGAGTATGAGTCATCGTGGTACGCGCGATGTGTGTGTAGAGATTAGTTAATAATATAATTTTTTGTTAAAAATTGAGCATCGTCTCTTGTTACTGAAGATAAAATAAGTATAGCTAAAGTACATGAAAAATATCACTAAGTATCATTAATTAGAAAAATGGAGTGTAAGAATTGAAAAGTGAAGCGTGGTTATCGGTTACTACTGTATTTTTAATGGGTAATTTTAACAAAAAATACAGAATGGTATTGTTTTTACCTTTGAAAGTTGACAATTGCAATTCACTTTCCGCCGTGTATGCTCTAATTTTGTAACTAAAACCTTTTAGTAAAACTTTTTGAAGAATTGTTCTTGTTTTTCTTTACGACAAGGCGAAGTGCATATATATAATTAGATACACCTTTGAGGGTGAGATACTTGTGTTAGAATGTAAGAGATAATGGAGTTACACACTAAGTTCCGAAGAAAAATAAGCATGTTAAGAAAAAACGCAGATGGACAAAATTAAAAGTTATGACTTTTGACGGACTCACGTGTGGAAGAATCTAAAAGAAAATTAGTCATTAGTGATGCCAAATATTGTCACTAGAAATTGCAAAGTTGTCACTTAATGTTTCAGTGACAATAATATCTTGTCACAAGTGTTGTCACTATAGGCCGTAGTGCCGTACTAAAGGCCTACAATGACAACTTGGAAGAAGTTGTCACTGAATCTAAAACTCATAGCGACAGACAACATGTTGTCCCTATGAGTTTTAGATTCAGTGATATACATATATATATATATATATATATATATATATATATATATATATATATATATATTGTGATCTCGGAGCGACAAAATTCAGTAGTAACTTTGTTGTTGTTTGGACTGGTGCAAACAAATAGTGACAACTTTGGTTCTCGTCACAAAAGGTAGTAAATAGCGACAACTTTTTTTTTTAGCTAATTTGAAGACTTTATATCATATAAGACTTCGGTTACAAGAGTAGTAAAGCTAATTTTCGAATAAAACAAGTTTTAGTTTGTCAGAAAGAACTAGGTCGAAGAACTACATACTGAGTAATGAAAGACAAGATTGCCTCCACCTTGAGATTATGAAAGCTACTTTGAGCTTGAAGTGTCGATTACCCGTTGTTCTGTCTTTCGCCAACCTGGTTCTGCCTTATTTACAGAAGTCAAGTTTGAAGGAATTATACTGCTTATGCCTAAAATGAGTGTCATTCAATAGTCCAACATGCCGTCTGTCCTATAATCTGTGTAAAGTGAGAAGAAAAAGGTCGTAACTTTTTTTTTTTTTGGTGCAACAGAAGTTGAATAAAACAAAAGTTCGATGGACCTAGGTCCTTACATGGGCAACGCCTGCGATATCATCAGCTAAAAAGGGAGCATCACATCTGGTGGTTGTATGAGGTACACAAAAGACTCCCTTTGTAACTCACCTAACTTTACCAATTGATCTGCGCAGCGGTTAGCTTCCCTATATACATGCGTAATGGTAGACATAGTCCTTCTAATTAAGAATCTGGCATCATTAATAAGACTGCTTATAGGGTGCCATATGTTGTCTTTCTCCGTGATTAAGTCCACTGTCCACTGCAGTTTTGGAATCAGCTTCCACCTTAATATTTGTGTATCCTTGATCTCTGATCAATTGCATTCCTCTAACTATCCCATGCAGTTCAGCCTCCAAAGCATTGCCACCAGGGAAATTGCCAAGGTAGCCGCATATCCACTCGCCTGTGCTGTTCCGCAATAGTCCACCAAAGCCTCCTTTTTCATTTTTCTTCACACATCCATCAGTGTTAAGTTTGTAAGTACGTGCAATGCAACAGGAAAAGACCAAGTGATTATCTTTGGAATATTTACTGTGTCCTTACCTTGGCCTTGAATGCTCTCCCCAGAACAGTGGCCTCATTAAGGCAGATTTTCCACGAAGTATCAGTAGGGATAGTGATCCCTTCTATACTTTCCTTGTTCCTACTTTTCCAAATCTGCCATAAAATTGAAATAAAAACATGTCGCCAAGATAGGTTAGCGTAGTCCAGGTTTCCTTTATCATTTAAGTGCCTGCAAAACCAGTCCTCCAAATTCATAGCCTCTTCCTCCTCCCATTGACGTGCAGTGAAAACTTTCCTCCATAACTCACGTGCTTTGGGGCATTTTCGGAGGATGTGGTCAGAATTTTCATAGCCAAAACCACACCTGATGCAATTGGAGTTGGTAGTAATGTTTCTGATAGTTCTAAGACTATTGGAACATAGCCTATCCTTAATAGCAAGCCAGAGGAAGAGGATAATCTTCTGGGGAATTTTAAGTTTCCATATCCATTTCCACATAACTTCAGGGCCATCAAGGTTTTCAAGCTCCAGGATAGAATGATAAGCACTAGTAGTAGAAAACTTACCACTGGGATGTCTACCCCAGCACATTCTGTCAGTTCCACTAACTTCCTCAGGAATGTAAATATTCATAATATGTTGCTGGCTTTCTAGGCCAACAATTCCCTGTATTTTGTTGATATCCCATTCTCTATTAGTTATAAACTCTTTGACTTTCAAATTTGGGGATTCATTCTCAGCATCTAAGGGACCATTGCCACACCACCAATCTTGCCAAAATTTGATTTTATCTCCCGAAAAAGGTCGTAAATGTGCATGTGAATATGTGTATAAGCTGAATCAGATAACCATTTAATGCTGATGAGAAAGCTTGTGAGGATGGCTTCGTGTTTAGTGTTGGCTGGAAAAATGCCTCCCAGCTTTCTTTCCCAGGAGGTCGAGAAATTATTTAGTGGTTGTCTAACGCCACGTCATCAGCATACGTGGTATTAGACTACCCCTAATATCACGCGCAACGAAGCAAGGGTGGCAAGTTGTGCGCGAATGTCCAGCTGGATCTAAATTCTTAACCATGATTTATAAAGTTAAAATTGAAATTTTTTGGAAAATTTTGAATATCCCGCCCACTTTTTCATTTTTCAGGTTAAAACTTTTGAATCCATTTGATTTCTTTCTTCTTTCTTTTGTCTCCCATTTAATTTCTTTCTTGTCTCTCTTTCATCTTCCCGGGTAAATGCGGTGACGACCTGGGAAAAGGCAGACGAGTAGAGGAGTTTCTCTTTTGGCAATAAAAGAACACCATCAGCAATTCATCTTGTGCCTTCAACTACTACTACTACTACTACTACTACGAGTCTACGACAATAGTGATGGATCCATCTCTCAGCAACACACACCTCCTTCAGCAAAGAAGAGAATAAAGCGACTGGAGAAGGGTTGTGAGATACAAACCAAATAGCATAGCTGCTGTAGTTTAGGACTATAGTGCATATGGTGGTTACATCTGTATCACTACAAGAAAACAGGGTTTTAGCGACGGAGTAATCCGTCGCTAAAAACCAAAAATCCGTCGCTAAAATAATTAGCGACGGATTTACCGTCGCTAAATAACCCTCGTATAAAAGCCCGTCACTAATAGTTTAGCGACGGAATTTTTAAATCCGTCGCTAAATATGTCATTTTTACCGACGAATTTATTTTTAATTAGCGACGGATATTCCGTCGCGAATTATATTTTTTAGCGACGGAGTTATATTTTCGAGACGAAATATTCCGTCTCTAAAAAACTATTTAGCGACAGAATATTCCGTCGCTAAATAATTATTCCGTCGCCAAAAGTCAATTTTTTTTTTGATTTTTTTTTTATTTTTCAATTACCCAGACCTGTAATACAATTTTCAAATCTCAACAACAACGCGCAATAATCAATACAGAAAGAAATATATATAATCAATTATAAAAAATATTTATAATAAAAAACAACAATATATGTACAAGCCGGGAACCGGATATAGCCGGTTAGGAGAGGGGAGAAGAGTACAAGCCGGGCACGGGGGGGAAGCTAGGAACGGGCACGGGAAGGGGCTCATCAGGGGTTCCTAAGTCCCGGATCTGGATCCTGCTGATCCGGGGCCGGGGCGGCCTGTCCAACAGTGCCCTGCTCCCTGATCATCCGGCACACCACTGTAGCAATGCGCTGGATCTCCTCGTCGTCCAACTGAGGCCGAGGAGCCGGTGTCTGTGGAGGGGCAGCAGGGGGTGAGGACGCTCCTATCACGGCACGAGCAGTCGTGCTAGGCAGGCCGCGTATGCGGCCTTTCGGCCGATTCACGACCTCCGGCGTATCCAGCCATCGCTTCAACCCCCCAGTACTCGCAGCCGTACTAGTGGACGCTGATGGCTGTCCGGACTGCTGCTCGGACCCCCTTAGCTGTTCATACGAGGCCTGCAAAAATAGTGGTTTAACGATATGTTAGGGCATTAATTAACGAAACAGACATTGAGGATAGAAAGAAAAAACATTAACTTAAATAAATTGACTCACATCGATCCGCCGGGCAATATCTGAAATATAGTCGCCCGCCCGGTGCGTCTCGTCCTTGTCCTTCTTCCGCACGTGCGTCTGATTATACGTCAGAGCTACGACCTCATCGTCCTCCAGATCCGGGTGCTCGACCGCGTTCTTGTGTCGGACGATGTCGTGTGGCACCGACCCCCCCGTGTGCGTCGGATCTTTGTTCTGTCTGTTCTCAGTCCCGCTCTTACTCTTGGCGTCCCAACCTGGATCCGCAGCCCACCGATCTATCATCTCCCCCCATACACGGTGAGATATCCAATGTGGGGGATATCTCACCATGTCCGTCATCGGGGCACCCGCGGGCAGCGCCTTCTTCGCCCGGTCCCGTGCATCGTGGAGCCATCGGCGGTAATTCTTGCCGATGTAGGCAAAGAAAGCCTGCTGCCCCAGTACCTGCTGCTGAGGCGTGTCAAACGTGAACCCCTCCTGTAAGGCATTCAATAACACAAATTAACAACATAAAACAAACTGTAATTTAACATTTACTAACGCTGAAAAAAATACTTCACCGTACCAGCCACTCCTCCCATAGGGCCTCCCTCGCAGCGGCATCCCAGTCCTTCCAGTACAGGCGTGGCTCGAAGAATCGGCCCTTCACAAGAACGCCGATCTTCGTCCTCGCCATATTCTCCAGGATCCTGCCAAAGAAGTAATTAAATTAATTAATACAGTTCAAATATAAATTAACACTCCAAAATTTTGTAATAAGGCATGAGGTGATATTTTTAGTACTTACAGGCCCTCCTGCGTGAGCGTAACTCTCTGTTTACGCTGGGGGTCGATGCGTACCCCGCGTGTCGGACCACGGCCTCGTCGAGATCCTACAAAACACAGACATTAATACAGTTCAAATATAAGGCTAGCGAAAATGTACGAAACACCGTTATCAACTATACCTGAGGTAGAACCCACGGAAGATGGAGAATGCACGCGCGTGTGGGATGAATCTGCGTCGGGCTGGGGCGACGGCTCGAGCTGGGGCGACGGCGATGGCTGGGGCGACGGTGACGGCGACGGCTGGGGCTGGGCCCCCGATGGCTGTCCACGATCACTCTATGCCTCGTCATCAGTAGGCAATGACGAGGTGGGACTAACCGGGGAGGAAGCAGCTCGTTAGAGCTAATTAGGGTTAATTGATTTACTAAAATATTGTTAATCAGGACTAATTAGGGCTAATTATAGCCAGCGCTGGAGCCACGATTAGATTCCAGGGGGTGCATGCTAAAAATGTCGCATTAACCTAACTAACCTAAATTTAATGCACATTCAACAACCTCAATTTCGACACCTCATATAGGGTGTCGATATGGTGTCCGATACGTGTCTGACACATCCGGACACGTGTCCGACACATACCGACGCGTGTCCGACGCCTCTGGACACGTGTCCGACGGCGTCGAACACGTGTCCGACGCCCACCGACACGCACCTCCAGACACATCGGCATACGTTAATTTGTTTTTTAAATGCTGGACACCGTCGATCAAACGTGGTGTCCGTGTCTGCGCTAACTAACATGTATCTCAATCCAATTGGGTCTCATCCTCCGTCAACAACCTCAATTCCGACACCTCATATAGGGTGTCGATATGGTGTCCGATACGTGTCTGACACCTCCGGACACGTGTCCGACATATACCGACACGTGTCCGACGCCTTTGGACACGTGTCCGACGCCCACCGACACGCACCTCCAGACACATCGGCATACGTTAATTTGTTTTTTAAATGTCGGACACCGTCGATCAGACGTGGTGTCCGTGTCTGCGCTAACTAACAGGTATCTCAATCCAATTTGGTCCCATCCTCCGTCAACAATCTCAATTCTCAAATGCTCAATGCAATAAAAATTAACAAAAATCACACATTCAATCCAATTGGGTCTCATCCTCCGTCAATAATCTCAATATCTCAAATGCTCAATGCACAATTAACAATCTAAAATCATCTTTAACTTTTCACAGCAATTTACATGTATAAGAGGAAGACAGAAGGTATAGCGTAGAGCAAATAGAGAGGAAGACAAGAACTTTACCTCACGAGAAATACTGCCGGAGGTGAGAAACCGTCGTCTCTGGTGGTCCCGGTGGTCGACGCTGCTCTCTCTCTCTCAGTCTCTCTCCTCTTCACAGATCTGCCGGAGGTGAGGGCCCGTGGTCGCCGGAGTTGCAGGTGGTCGCCGTCGTCGAGGGAGGTCACCACCGGGGTCGAGGGAAGTCACCGCCGGTGTCGAGGGAGGTCGCCGACGGGGTAGTCTCTCTCTTCACAGATCTGCCGGAGGTGAGGGCCCGTGGTCGCCGGAGTTGCAGGTGGTCGCCGTTGTCGAGGGAGGTCACCGCCGGGGTCGAGGGAAGTCACCGCCGGTGTCGAGGGAGGTCGCCGACGGGGTAGTCTCTCTTCTCTTCACAGATCTGCCGGAGGTGAGGGCCCGTGGTCGCCGGAGTTGCTGGTGGTTGCCGTTGTCGAGGGAGGTCACCGCCGGGGTCGAGGGAAGTCACCGCCGGTGTCGAGGGAGGATGCCGCCGGGGTAGAGGGAAGTTGGGTTTTGGGATTTTCAAAGAGAGAAGCAGATCTGTGAATTTAATAGACTTTTAGCGAAGGATTTATTCCGTCGCTAAAAGTCCGTCGGTGAAGACCTATTTGTACCGACAGAGTTTTTTGCGACGGAATAAATCCGTCGCTTAAATAATATTTCACGGCGGAGTTTTACTGACGGAGGTTTCCGTCGGTAAAACTCATTTTAGCGACGGAATCTATGCCGTCTCTAAAACTCCGTCGCAAAAGACGTCTTTTCTTGTAGTGTATGTTCATGATTTATTGATTATTCAGGATTTGACTTGGTTTTATATCCATTGCAAAGTTTGTTCCCCTTTTTCACTTGGATAAAGATAGCATGGCAATGATGAACCACGAAATATTGGTAGATATGGTGACTCTATCCAACTTGCAGTGTCCCAAAACATAGAGTGAGCAGGAGAGATTCTGTGATGTAACCAACAAGCATAAGTTTCATCTGTTTATCAAAATTTTGCTCATTGCTTCCATCAATTAACATGGTTCCTGAATGTCAATAAGTTCAATCGAATCTGTCTTGCCCTCATGCTAATACTAATAAACCCCGGCTTTTGACGAACTAAGCAAAAAAAAAAAAGGATGTCTGATTTCTAACTTAGTAAGAATAAGAAAGTGAGGCTAAAGTTGAATGCCCCAACTGTGCAAGTGATGAGTATAACCTTTTTCAAGAATAATTTGTTTCTTTCTCTTCTTTTGTGGGTTCCAACTACTTGAATCCTGATAACAACTTGGGTATATTCAAGTTTCAATATAAAAACCTGAAGGAAATAGTTGTAGAAATGTGGAACTTTACTTATACTGTATCAAGATTTGCACATTAGCTTTACTAAATATACTATCTATGTGTGTCTATATTTCAATTATGATTTTAGTTGAGAAATGAAAGAGAAGTCCAGAGGAGATAAATGAGAAGTGGGTTTGGTGATTCTCCAAGGAAAAGGGAAAAGAGAGGGTTGGATGGAGAAAAATGAGAACGAGACAATGAGAATGATGAGGATTGAAAACATATAGATTGTAGAAAATTGGTGGGCGGGATTTTCAAACATTTGAAATTTTCGGTTTGTGTTTACTAAGTTGACCATGGATAAGATTTGCTATTTAATTAATATTTGGTATTTAATTGATTAGTTTTTTTTCACTATCTTTATCATCTTGCTTAGTATTATACCAAAAATCAAAAAAATTAGATAATAAAATAACTACCTTAAGGACATGTTTGGTTCTTACATTTTAGAACACTTAAAATATCATGCTAACTTTTTTAACAAAGTTCAATTTAACAACTTTATTTTTGCACAGAGATCATTTAAAATTCATTAAAAATATAGTCAAAAAATATTCTAAAGACCAAGCTTGATATCATAAAAATCATATTACTAACTTCAATTTTACATGCTCATCGCGTGTGCTACGATAACTCTGCGTAACTCCATAAAATGTTGACACTTGACATAATAAGAAAACTATTGAAGATTGATACTAAAAAAACATTTTAATAGTAAATAACTACCTGTAAGGACATGCTTAAGTTTTATATTCTAAAACACTTACATATTATGCTTGATTTTTTAATAAATTTTAATTTAATAGTTTTATTTTTGTACACGCGTGTAGCACAAAATTTATTAATTATGATTTGGCTGGTAATAACAAACTTTGATGATTAAAGCCGAATGGGCCACTCAAATTTTCACCCAGATTTACTTGAAACGTATGTTAAACTCCTTTTAATCAATTGAGCTTGTGGATGTTTGATGGACTTAAGCCCAATGGGCCACTCATACTCTGGAAATTTAAGGCGAGGCTAAATCCAAGTCCCTTTACAATTATAACTAAAGGGTTAAGAAGTGTGACGTATACCTCATTCTAAAGAAACTTAGCCTGAAAAAAAATATGAATTTAGTCTCCGTCATATTAAACGCAACGCCCCATCGACTAATGCTACATAATAAAGGTGCTCTTCTAAACGTATCATTATTTAAGCCACCGGTTTGTTTGATGAGAGCCGGAGAAAAAGTAAAAGCGTGAGTGTGACAATAAATTTTTTTCTATAACAATTATTCAGTGAAAACATTTCACTTCAGAAGAATTTGGTGACTTTTGATGATTCACAGGCCACACTAACATCGCAAGTTAAACACGAAATTGTGAAATTCGGGACTTATTCGCAAAAATTTCGAATGATTATCGCGATTAATTCACGAATATAGAAGTTTCGCGAATATCCTATTATGCCATGAGCCATGGATGAGGAAAATGACCGCTGGCAGCCAATTCGGTGGGTCGATTCAAAACCACAAACCTCCACGGGACAATTGGAATCCCATTGGGCCCACCCAATTAAACCCCCCACATCACCCACCTTACTTACCTACCCCCAACAGCCCACACCACTCATCACACAACCCCAAACGTTAACCACCGTTAAACGCCCACGTCCCGCACCAAATCCTTCACGCCTGTCAACATGCCCACCTAACATTTTCCGTCAAATCCTCACCAACCAACTCCCACGCACTCATATATAAATCTCCCTTAACACAAATGATTTCAACACTCCTAACCTAGACACTCTCCAAATGGACCTACTTTTCTTAGAAAAGGCTCTTCTAGCCTTGTTTTGTGCTATAATCCTCGCCATTACGGTCTCGAGATTACGCGGTAAGCGGTTTAAACTCCCGCCCAGCCCTATACCCGTGCCCGTATTTGGTAATTGGCTCCAGGTCGGTGATGATCTCAACCATCAAAACTTGACGGATTTCGCCAAAAAACTCGGGGACATTTTCTTGCTCCGAATGGGGCAACGAAACCTGGTGGTGGTTTCGTCGCCTGATCTGGCGAAAGAGGTTCTACACACGCAAGGGGTCGAGTTCGGGTCAAGGACCCGAAATGTGGTGTTCGATATATTCACGGGTAAGGGTCAAGACATGGTATTTACCGTGTATGGTGAGCATTGGAGGAAGATGAGACGAATCATGACCGTCCCTTTTTTCACCAATAAGGTGGTGCAACAGTATAGACACGGGTGGGAGGATGAGATTGGTAGGGTAGTTGATGATGTGATGAAAAACCCCGAGGCATCGACGGTGGGGATTGTTTTGAGGAAGCGGTTGCAACTTATGATGTACAACAACATGTACAGGATCATGTTTGACAGAAGATTTGAAAATGAGGAGGACCCATTGTTTGTGAAGCTGAGGGCTTTGAATGGAGAAAGGAGCAGGCTGGCTCAGAGCTTTGAGTATAACTATGGTGATTTCATTCCTATCTTGAGGCCTTTCTTAAGAGGGTATCTGAAGATCTGCAAGGAGGTTAAGGAAAGGAGATTGCAGCTCTTTAAGGACTATTTTCTTGATGAAAGGAAGTAAGTTTCAATTCCAGTTTTTGTCGGTTTCTTTCCATAAATGCTTGTTTGCTCTTCTGGGATACTTGCTTCAGTCTACCACCTAAATTCTACATATTTTGAAATATACTTACCAAAAATGAGTAAGAAACATCTTATTTTGGAAACTTGTTATTCCCTCAAAAGATTTACTTAAATGAGCAATCATCCTTGTTGAATGATAGATTTGTGCTTCGTTCATTGATGACTATCAAGGGTTGCCTAAATCTCCTTCATTGATAATCAAAACTGTCGTTTTTTTCAAAATAGCTACGGTGATTAAACTTGATTTTGGGTGCGCCATATGTTGATGACATGTGATCTTCCTTTTGATTTTCACTCAGGAAGCTTGCAAGCACGAAAAGCAGCGACGCCAACGAGCTGAAGTGTGCCATAGATCACATTCTTGATGCCCAACACAAGGGCGAAATCAACGAAGACAATGTTCTGTACATAGTTGAGAACATCAATGTTGCTGGTAAGCTCCTGCCACCTGGTCAGTTAACATAAAGCCATCTTAATGATATATGAATTATAGAATGATGATTCATGCGACAACCAAACAGCAGGATGAAGTTGACACGTAGCTGAATTTGATGCCTTTTAGATGGGAACTTTAAGAGCTTGGGCTGTGCCTACAGAAGTAGGTGGCACCACCACCACACATTGCTGATCCATTTTTTTCTTGCATTACACCACCCGATTAGCACCAACAGCAGAGACAGGTGCATTTAGTTAGATGAAGACATTGAGCCAAGTAGGCTGTTCTCAAACAACTCCTTTAGATATTTTTTGCACCCTTTTTGTCGATAAGAGTTGAGGCGATGTCGCTAATATGTCTTACCTAAAAAGCAGCGCAAATATAGCGCCCCACCCCCTATATGCAACACATATACGATGTGCCGACTGCAAGAACAAAGGGGTCCAGGAGTTTGGCATGATGTGGGGATGCTCTTAAGAGTCCCATACGAAAAAGGGATTTTGTTACACGCCAAGTTAGTGAACCAAAGTAGTGGGCCTATGCAACCAACAGATGGTGGTGGCCTTGAAACAGTCTGCATTTAGTTGTTTTTTAATTTTGCTTTGATGTCTCGGAAGAGTTGTATGATCAATGGTAGTAATTTTTGGCAACTGCTATTGTCCTACTTTTGTTTTCTTTTTCTGCTTTATGCTTTGGGGGAACTTTCTAAATGGTTCATGGGGAGAAAAGATGCAAGTATGTTAGGCAGTCCCATTAGCTGCAAAATGGGGTCTTTTTTTGGGATATGAAAGGGTTTACTTTCCCTTGTATGAACGGTATAAAGTTTTGGCCCGGCCTAAAATGAGTTCTGTAGATTTTGTCAATACGAATGAATCAACATCCTAATATTATGCTTTACCAAACAATTTTGCTGATAATAAGTGTATCTGGTGTTGCAGCAATTGAGACCACATTGTGGTCAATAGAATGGGGCATTGCCGAGCTTGTTAACCACCCCGAGATCCAACAGAAGCTGCGAAATGAGCTTGACACGGTTCTTGGGCGTGGCGTGCAGATAACCGAACCTGATACCCACAAACTTCCATACCTACAAGCAGTTATAAAGGAGACTCTTCGGCTACGAATGGCTATCCCTCTGTTAGTCCCACACATGAACCTCCACGACGCCAAGCTCGGAGGGTATGATGTTCCAGCTGAAAGCAAGATCCTAGTGAACGCATGGTGGCTGGCCAACAACCCAGCCCAATGGAAAAACCCGGAGGAGTTTAGACCTGAGAGGTTCTTGGAGGAGGAATCGAAAGTGGAAGCAAATGGGAACGACTTTAGGTACCTTCCATTTGGAGTTGGAAGGAGAAGCTGCCCAGGAATCATACTGGCACTCCCAATTCTTGGAATCACTTTGGGGCGTTTGGTACAAAATTTTGAGCTTTTGCCTCCACCAGGGCAGTCAAGGCTAGACACATCAGAGAAAGGTGGCCAATTCAGTCTGCATATCTTGAAGCACTCTACAATTGTTGCAAAGCCAAGGGTGTTCTGAGAATTTGCACTCTCTTTCTCTTCCTTTGAAGGAGTTGCATGATGTTATGTGCTTCAATGTGGTTAGTGTAAAAAGTCTGGGAAAAAATGATTTAGAATTGGATTGCATAAAATCGTTCGAATAACTTTGCTTGCCTGATCTGTCTTGTTCAAGCTTGGTCCATAGCATCTATCAAGTTTCAAAGTGTGATTTAATTTGGCTTTTGTCTGTCAGAGTGGATCTTAAGAAACCGACCTTTGAATCCCTTGACATTTTTATGTATGCATTTGTTTATGGAGCCGAACTTAATACAATTCAAAGTAGATTCAAGTTTGTTCAATTTGCTCTCGAGAATGAACCTTAAAGCATTTCTTGCCATACTCCCCAAGAGGTTTCTTCTTTAAATTATTAGTCATGGTTGCAGGCCTGTTCACTGGACTCTCTCTCTTTTACTAATTTTTATCTCTGAGTATGTCGTGCATTTGTGAACAATTTCATGGGCACGAAGGCTTTGTTTGCAAAGCTACTGCAACTGTTCAATAGATTGTGAAGTCTTCAAAATTCCTCACCCGTATTTCCATGATCGATTGAATGAATTATAAGCATCGCCACGTCTAAACCAAAGCAGTTTCATGGAGGAGAACTTTAGGCCTTAAGCTCTTCTTGTGCACAAGAAATGAGCGTACATACAAGTCGTCACATTACATGGATTATAAAGATATCCCTTCAACGCAACATGGGTAATTGAAAGGATCTCGGAGACCCGTCAAAGCACAAAAGCTAGGATCTTTCATAAAATGGATTCCTATTCGATGAGTGCATAATTGCACTCTAGGCATTTGAAGGGTTTTCTATATGTTGCCAAATAATCTTTAGCGGCAAAAGAGACCAAGTTGCTTAAATGAATAACCTCATTGCTAAAACTCTTTAAGCAAGACTTTTTTCGATAGCTCCCTAGTGGATTAACAAGTATGCATGATTTGTCGACTTGCTAAGACTCACAAGAGATAGCCACGCGACACAACAAGTGCTAGCTGACTCGAACCCTAATAGCTGAAAATACTTTTCACTTTTTGGACCTATTGTTTTTCTGCTAATGAAGGTTATTCCTAATAGTAAAGCGAAAATGGCATAGGCAAAGCAATGTATAGTTTCAGAAGTAGGTAATACAACTATTAAAAAGTAAACATTGTGTGGCAAGAGGGCTAATTTATCTAACCATATGAAACAACATAAATGAAACGAGGACCAACAAAAAAAGGCACAGCTTTGGATAAGACAATTTAATCGCATCGCATCATAAACAATGCACGTACAGCACACCATAACAACCAATACATTAAGGCTTCGTTTGACAAATTTTTTTTTTTGGTTTTCAGTTTTTAAAGATTTTTTCGGCAGAGCAGTTTTCCCTTTATAAAAACAAGTGGGTGTTTGATAACCTTTTTTTTTTAGGTTTTTTTTTTTAGGTGTTTGGTAACCCTTTTTATTTTGACTTTTTTTTTTGGTGGTTTGCGGTGGCGGTGGTGGGGCGTAGCGGTGGTCGACGGTGGTGGTGGTGGTGGTGGTGGCCGACGGCCGGAGGTGGCTGCCGGCAGTCACCGGCGGTGGTGGCCGGCGGCCGGAGGTAGCTGCCGGCAGTCTCCGGCGGTGGTCGCCGGCGGCCGGAGGTGGCTGCCGGCAGTCTCCAGCGGTGGTCGCCGGCGGCCGGCAGTCTCCGGCGGTGGTCGCCGGCGGTGGTCGCCGGCGGCCGGCAGTCTCCGGCGGTGGTCGCCGGCGGCCGGAGGTGGCTGCCGGCAGTCTCCGGCGGTGGTCGCCTGAGGTGGCTGCCGGCGGTGGGAGGGTGGTGGTGGTCGAAAAAAAAAAACCAAAAGTGAAAAAAAAAACCAGTTTTTGGAGTTTTTTTTTTTACTCTGCAGTTTAAAAACTGGTTTTTTAAATTGAAAAAAAAATGGTTACCAAACGCTCTTTTTTTTTCAGTTTTTAAAACTGAAAAAAAAAAGAGGGAAATTTTTTTTGTCAAACGGGGCCTAAGTTTAGTATCATACTAGACGGTTGTGCTTGGGCTGGCCGAATAAGGATGGAACAGGTCGGCACGAGCGAGTTTTCCCTTGCTCGACTAAAAGTCGTGCCTGTCATTAAATTTAGTAATTACCTTCCCAATTTATTCCTCATTATGTGTATCAACCTGGCTTACGCTCACTCACATGTGCCTGTCTACACCACGTTAGTGCCGAAAAGGGGGATGCCCTTGGTGTCGAAAAAAGCAGAGGATATAGTCATTGTGGTTTTTGCCTTTACGTTTAGGTTAGACTTGTATCGACGAGTATTATTCGAAAGACCATATTTTGTGGAGGGCATTCTCCTTTGCTGTGTTGTGTTGGCCGGTCTGGATTCATGGTAAAATGTCAATTTATTGATTTATTACGCCATTATTCATAGCTCCGACACTTTTTACGGATCCGATAACATCAAAATTGTTACTTGTCGGTAATTCATCTTTTGCCGCGAAAGAGGTTTCCATCACTTAAAACGCCAAAAAAAGGTCACGTTCTCGTCGCTGGAAATGATCTGGCGACTGTTTACCCTTGCTGTAGCAGCAGCAGTCATCCGGATCGCTCATCCCAAACATCACCTTACTCCGCGAAGCACCGAATCAAGCATATATTCTTTTCAGTTCTTTTCGTTCCCATCTTGCTCCCCGTATCCCCTGTATGCAAATCACACTGTCTTTGCTGACCCCCCCGCAGATCCACCAACACGCCCCCCCCCCCCCCCCTTCTTTCTCTTTCAAGAATTCCGGAGGATAGATCGCATATGCGTAGAAGATGCTGAAATTCTTGAAAGGCGTCGTCGCCGGATCCGGCGCCGGCGTTAAGGATCTACCGTACAACATCGGCGAGCCTTACTCCTCCGCCTGGGGCTCCTGGACTCACTCTCGCGGCACCTCCAAGGCAATTCACCCCTCTTCATCTCTCTCTTCCTCTTTCTCTGTCTGCCTATGTATATTCACATCTATTTTACTGTTATTATCTCTGTTGAATCGTTTGCTTTGATCTTGCTTTTTCGAAGTTTATTTTCGTTTCTATAGCTTTTATTTTGCGTAGGATCAGTCTGAATTACGAATTCCGTTTCGTTTGGAGTTGATTTATTTTATCTTTTTCTCATGAGAATTGTTAATATTTCAACGTTTATTATGAAGTTGAAGGGCTGCATACTTGCATTGAGATATCTACGTTGGAAGCTTCATGTATTTCTGTCTTCAGGAGTTTTGTTTCGTTTGACTTCAGAAGATTATTGGCCGTTTCCTGAATAATGGAGTCCGCCGTCGACCATGAGTAGTGCAACTTAGATAACCAGGACTGGGCTGGTAGATTATGGCAGTTTAGGGCTTGGTTATGTGTGCTTATGAGTGGGAACCTAGGGATCCAACTAACTGGTCCTGGTGATATAAATCTGGTCTTCTAAAGCCCTTTGATAAAGCATTGCCTCTCCTACAAGTAGATATTGTCTGGTTATGCATGTAGATCTTTTTGTCGCATAACTACGTCTTTGAGCTTGAGGTTTTAATTTCTTTACAGTAGTACCCTCGTTGGCTTGTGCTTGACTAATGATTAAATTTGCTTCGTTGGAACCCATATTGTAACTAGCATTTGTTTCCTAAACCTACAGTGAGGGACATACCAAGGGATCAAATTCATCTCTTCCAATGAAACAATGGCGACGAGCTATGAGATAAAAAAAGGACTTAATGGTTGGCTTGCTTTGTGATTCATAGAGTCAGCGCACTGCTACAGTTGTAACATCCCAAAGACCGCAGTCCCACCATTGAGTTCTTCTCATCAAAAGGGCAAGCCAAGTAGGTTCCTTTTAGCTGGGTCTTGCTAAATACCACCCTAAGGGTTTTCTTACTTTGAAAAAAGGTTAGGTGGTGCTTAGGCTAGCAAGTCACAGGCATGTACAAGAACGTCGATTGCCTGAACTAGACAATGACAGAATGATCCTAAGAGTACCTGTTCTGTTGGCCTTCTTGGGTGAGGTAATGCCCTGTGGTGGCGCTGCGGTTCAGGGGTGTTGCACCTTTAACATAAAGCCAGATTTCAGAGTGACTAAATGTCGAAATTCCTCTTGGGATGAACTTGGAAGGGCTTAGTTAAGCAAATTCCTTCTTCTATCTTCATGGTTCAGAATTCACGTGTGTTCAATTGTAGTGGAAAAGTCGCTGTTGCTCTCACCCCGTCAAAATTATGTATTAGAAGCTTCTAAGTCACCATATGCTCTAAAAGCTTAAGCTGTTAGAGAGTGGGCCAACCTATGTATAGCATGCTTAACACTCCCCGTCAGGGATACAAGTCAGGCCTTGGAATGAAATGAAAGACAATTCCGAATCTGCTTTGTCTACGAACAAGGAAGCTATAAGTAATGCAACTATGAAACTCATGGAGAGTTCGATCCTGGCTCAGGATGACCAACCTAAAGTAGCTCTAAGAAGAAGTCGGGGAAGCCTCTAGGTAAGCTCTTGCTCTTGGCGTGTGAGCAAAGATTCTAGGTGCCAAAGAAAAGAGGCTGTGCAGCTTTATGGCTAAGGCTGTCTTTGTATTAGCCTGATGTTCAAATGCATTCTCGCTGCCAGAGAATAGGTGGGACAGCCTAACCTAAAAAGGAAAGGCTAGCCTCTCTCTAGTATCAAGTCCAAAACTAATTGCCTCTGAGCAATCCCTTGATTGCACATCAAGAGATAATAAAGATGCACCACTACAAAGTGTGAAACAAGCATAAAGGCTGGCAAAATGCAAGTGGCAAGAATCATATTCAAGACCTTGACAAAATAGGTCATGATGCCATGTTAAGTTACCTTCTACTTTAGAAGCTTTAGTTGGGAGGGAATGGGCTCAACATTATAAACCAAGCTAAAATGAAGCATTTAGGATATTTTTGTTTACTTTGGCCGGGTGCCATTCTTCAAGATGAATTGTGAATTACAATTACGCGACCATTCTGCATTAGATTTCACCTGCGGTTTTAGACGGAACCAAGATTTCACTTTGTCTTAAGTGAAGATCTCAGTAATAAGGAGTTATTTCCAAGGGCTAGAAGGAACCAAGATTTCACTTTTGTCCAAAGGTTATCAGAAAACACTTTGCTGCTGGCCTTGAATGTAGGAAAAGAGAAAAAGAAATTAATAATCCACTTCTCTCATCTCAGTAAGTTAATGACAATCATGTTGCTAATGCCTTTTTGTAACTGCCTTCCCACAACTTTTTTAGCCCCAACTGATTATTCTTTGCCTCTTGCTTTAAAACTCTTGTATTCAGTGGGGGATATCTACTTTTTACCTGCAATTGATGTTGAAATACTGGTCTTGTGGTATAACTAGAGAAAAATGCTGCATTTCTAGTGTAGTTTTAAACTGCTGGCTACGTTTCTCTTGAGTTGCCTTGTTCGCGATAAGGAACTGGAGGTTAGATTATCACGGAGAAGGCGGATTATGCATGCTTTGACTTTAGAGGATGTTCGTTACATGTTCTTACTTAAAAAAAAAAAAAAACTGTTTAGCACTTATTGCCTCATCCCAAAGTTGCCAACATGTTGAGTACAGAGCAAGCAGTTTCTAGTAATTAAGTAGTTTATTCGGAATTCCACAGAAAGGTGCTATTTTGAGCTGCCAGTTGGCAACTAATATGAGATATGACATACTCAACAGCAGTAGACGCTAAGTATTTATAACCTACTTTTGGGAAGTAAAAGTCTCACATTGCGGTTAGACCACCTCTCCACGGTCATGAATTGTCATCCCACCTTTGCCTAAGAAAATGTGGCTATGCAGCTATCACGTCAATCTATTGCAGTCTGGTACTTCTCTTAATAAGTGCTCAAAAGAATTGCTATATGAATTTTTAAGAGGCTGTATAGGCAGGTTAGCCAACCAATTGCACTGCATTATGTATCAATATGGTTACCAAGTAGGCTGATTGGTACATCAGATAGCGCTCCGGTATACATCAATGTTCAAATTGGATGGTTCTCATGATGAACTTGCACAAAGCACCTTCCCATGGGGAGCTATACAAGCACCTTCATTGGCAACTAACAGGAATTTCATACCATAGAAGTCTTAGAAATGTTTGTTAGTAATTTTCCCTAAAAACTCTCCGTCTTTTCATCTGGATTTGGTTTGCTTCTAATTTTTGTTTGTTCCTCCAGGATGACGGATCTGCGGTTTCTGTATTTTCTCTTTCAGGAAGTAATGCCAATGATGGACATTTAGCTGCTGGTCGTAATGGTGTTAAGCGTCTCCGCACGGTAAGCTATTAATAGATGTAACTGTAAATATATATAATCGCCATTAGAGCTTCCGACTCAGCATTTTACGGAGTTTTATGCCACATCAACGGTTTCCTTTTTCAATCTAACTGGAATAGCACAAGCTGACTTTAGTGACCTCTTTGCATTTCCTTTGTTGTTTTCGACAGATTTCAGGACTTGACTGAAACAGCATATTCATAGTTCACAGTCTTCTGTCTATTGTGATGAAAATGATTTCCTTACTTGTTAGGGACTTAGTTTCAAATTTCAACATATGAGGTCAGGCGCACATTTTTTTGGTTATGAACCTAAGTCTGTCTAATCGGCTGTCTCCCTATCTGTTGTTTAGAGGTAATTGTCCAAAGTTATTTCCACCGAAGTGATTTTAGTTTGGTTCTCTTCAACCCCATCCAACTTTTCAGTACTTATTAAATGGTATTTTTCACTAAGTCACAAGTATAACAGATACAACATATCTTTGCAGCAGTCATCTGTTTAAGAGTGGTTCAGAAAACCTGGCATGCTGTTGTAAGATTATTTTGTATGGTGATTTTATGTTTTTGCCTTTGGGCAACAGCATTAGGAAGAAAACATGAAATCAGGATGTCTACAAGACCCAGTTTTAAGCTCTTGTACTGAGATTCTCCAACATCCAAGTTGTAGTGCTTGAGAACGCATATTGGGCTTGAGAAAAACCCGACCTTTCCCTGAAAGTACCTTTTGAAACTTCTTCATCAGACATTAAGTCTTATAAGCAGCCTTTATTCTCAAGTCATTGTCTGCCACTTGAAATTGCATTTATCATATCTTTTTAGTGTCAGAGGAAAGTGTCTTTGAAACGTGCAACCCATAAGTGATGTCAAGTAAAAAAAAAAAGACGCGTATAGATTTTAACCAAATTTACAAGGTTTTTTTTCTCATTTGCCTATATGTGCTATACGTATGTGTATGTTTTGTTTTTTTAGCTAATTATGTAGATTTTATAATGTTTAGACAAATCCTTTCACTTTGTGACTGATATTTGTTGACTCCACAATCTACGTTCGTTTGTTTCAGGTCAGGCATCCAAATATTTTATCATTTCTTCACAGTACGGAGGCTGAAACTTTTGATGGTTCTTCTGCAAAGGTTACGATCTATATTGTGACTGAACCTGTTATGCCGCTTAAGGAAAAGGTCAAGGAATTAGGTTTAGAAGGTACACAGAGGTATATAAAATTTCTGGATCCGTATGCGCTTTACTTGTTTCGGTGATTCATTGCACTTGGTTGCATTGATCTTACATAATGCTTGTTTGTTAATTTACCTAGTACATACTAGCTTATACACATTACTTTTCTTTAGACAATTCTTGACATTTAATTGCATGTACATAGATCCATAAATGTCTAGTTACTCGGCTAGAGTTAAGAGAACTTGCGAGACCTTCTCTTCTGCATTATGTAGTTTTGTCTCTTTATGAGGTTGTTTTCATTTGCCACAGCTGTTGGCCCCCCCTATCAGATACATGTTTTAGGTCCTTGTTTTACATCTTTCGTTGCCTATAAGCTCTGAAATCTCGTCTGTTTTGATATTCTTATGCTGATGACAGGGATGAGTATTATGCTTGGGGACTGCACCGGATAGCTAAAGCTGTGAGCTTCCTAAATAATGATTGTAAACTTGTAAGTATATGCAGTTAAAATTTGCTACCAGTATTTAGTGTGTCTGACATACTCTTTAGTGGCGGTTTTTGACATGCATACATCAAGTGACATGCAACATAAAGGAAAGTTCTACTAATGTTTTTATTGATTCATCTGTATCATGCAAAGTTTTCCTTTTCTATCGATTATTTAGAGAAATAAGAACGTTGTTATTCGCTCTTGTAAGAGTGCCCTTTTAATGACATGTACTTTAGTGGCTGACATACTCTTTAGTGGCAGGTTTTGAAATTAAAAAAAAATAAAAATATTCTGAACAGCAATAGTTACGCTGCATTTTAACCAATTTTTATTGTCTGTTAAATTATCTGGCAGTGATTTTGTAATCCATTTGTTTACTGAAAGAAGAAAGCTGATGCGAGAGAAGTGACCAAGTATAACATTACTGCTATACTCCATTACTGCATATCCTCCATCAGAAGCATTATTATGCAGTTCTTGTGGAAACTTTTCTTTTGGAATTTACTCTTGATTAATAATCTTTCACCATCTTGGGGTCCAGCCCCCACAGTGCATATCTGAAGGCATTGCTTTGCATTTTGTTTTGGTTTTTATTTCCCCCCCTTTTTTGTGGGAGGGCGCGGGGGGAACCTTTCGACATCTAGATATTTTTTTTACGTGAGTTACCAGTCTTAAGTGCTGATTATTTTCTCATGCAGCAGATATGCTTTTGTGCATGGCCACAAAGTTTAATCTTTCACTGGTAGGTTACTTCCACATTGATGCAAAGGGTAAAGCTGATAGAACCAGAACTGTGACTAGTTGTATTTAGGGATAAATGTGATCTAATTATTGTGATCCAATTTACTGGGACTTTTATCATTTGTGGTAGTTTGTCTTTTCGGTATGTTAATTTTTGGCCGTCTTATTAGGAGTACTGTGGTATTTTACCATTGTACAAGTATTTCAATTGTTCCCCATATAGACCCATCTAGTCTTTCAGTTTAATAACATATACATCATACACGGTTACTCTAAAACTCATCATATATTTCTAATATGGAGTCAATTCAGCTTATGCTTTCTGTCTGCTGCTCCATTCTGTCCCATGTATTATGAGTACCATATACCAAGAAGTTGATTTAATTTGCCTTTTTTCTGACCCCCCCCCCCCCTCTCCCACCTTCTCTCTTCTCACACACAACACACACACGCACTCACTCAAACACAAGCAAACACTATGGATTTCTACCACGTTTATGGTAATTTTTTGTTTAGTTATTGACCAATTTATTTTTACAGGTTCATGGTAATGTTTGTTTGGAAAGTGTCGTCGTGACGCAAACATTGGATTGGAAGCTACATGCTTTTGATGTTCTATCGGAGTATGATGGAAATAATGAAGCCGTTACCGGACCAATGCTGGTAATTTAAGTTCTGGAAGTGATCATTGGTTGCATTTTCCCATTCAACTTTTGATATGATGCATGCCTCATTTTAATGATCTCTAGCCTGAGATATTAATGTTAAAATTTGGACTAGAGGAGCATTTAAGCAAAATGGCAACTATGTACAGCATGTAATGCGCTTAAGTTGAGCCAATTACTTGGGAATCATGGGATAGAAGCATTACTCATTCTAAAAGATCAAAAGTAAAACCTAGTTTTGAACGTCTCGAGTATGGTTTCTTGTTGTATCCTGAACTGAACTTTTGTGCTATTTAGTACTGAGGTTGAGTTTGTATTTGCTTTTGCTGAAGTTCTTGGTGGAATTCTTAAAAGGTTAGCAGTAGTTAGCCAGATAGGCATAGTTTCTTGCTGATTTTATCAATTTATTTGATCCAGCAATATGAATGGCTTATTGGTTCACAATACAAGCCAATGGAGTTGGCAAAGTCTGACTGGGCAGCAATCAGAAAATCGCCGCCTTGGGCTATCGATTCGTGGGGTTTGGGTAAGTCTTTCAGTGGCCCATTGTTTGCAAGGTTGATTGTTTTATACATCCCATGACAAGGCATTGATTTAACTCTCATGTAACATTCACCAGTTGTTACTACTAGGAACAGTATCTCTGAGCAGGGTGTCTGATCTTGAGTGCACTCAATTCATGAAATTCCGCAACTTAAGCATCCACTTTCTTGAGATTTTTATATCATGACCAGATACCTTTCTTGCTTCTCACTTAGAGGGACAACCTTTGTTTGGTATACTGATTTAACCTTTGGATGCTTATTATGTCATACCTTAGTTGCAGGAAACTCCTAATATGGTGACGTTTCTCTCTCGGAAACTCGCTTTTGCGATCCCAAGTTAGGAGCTCCATGGGATCTCGTCCCAAGCTAATATGGGAACTCGATCCCCGTTAGCTGGATAGAGATGCATGGAACAAGTGAGAGAATACCTGAAAATCAAACCCTTTTCAACTCATTCCTTGTTTCTCTCTTCCTTCAAGTCCTTAAAGCCTCTTTGTCTGTTGTTGTTGGCTATGTAAACTATACTAAAAAGTGATAATACTCTTTACGTATTTATTTATTCAAGCCGCTCCCAACCTCAGATTCTTCTTGGTGCTTACGCTCCCCTGCCCCCGTTCCCGCTCCCGCCCCCGCCCCCGCTTTGTGCAACTAAGTGTCATACTACGCTTGTTTCTATGGGAAGAAGCGACTCTGATACATTAATTACATCAAAGAAATTTCACTTGTCACATCTACCCTATTATACATAGTCATATGTTACACTGTACCTTTTACTTTTGACATGACCTTGGCCATTGTGCATTGCAGCATAACTAACCTGATGATTTAACTGGCATCTTAGAGAAAGGTCATCTTTTTTTCAAACAGATATGACCTGTGTACAGTCCACTTTTATGTTTGTGTTTGTAATTGCTAACAGCAATCTAATTTTAAATTTAATTTTTAGGCTGTCTTATTTATGAACTTTTTTCTGGTGTAAAACTGAGCAAAACGGAGGAGCTGCGTAACACTGCTTCCATACCAAAGGTCAGTCAGTTTTCTTCTGGCAGCGACTTGTTGTTCCTTGGTTTCATTTTGCTGAGCCAGGAAATGTATTTGCATGTGTTTGCTTACTCGTTTCCTTCTGTTGCTTTGGCTTCCCTTCATTTAAAATATTCTTTTTCATTTGCATCTGCTATTTCATGTCTCACAGTCTCTACTTCCAGATTATCAGCGACTCTTGAGTTCTATGCCTTCTCGCAGGTTAAATTCATCAAAGCTTGTGGAAAATTGTGGTTAGTTGTTCTCTCTTAATGTTTATTATGTTCGTGTAAACATTTGCCAAGCTTTTCTACGATCGTTGCTTCAGTTTTTATATTAAGCTTCCTAAGAGAATACAAGTTCACTTGATGGTCTATTGTACTGGCTGTTACACTTCAGATTAGAGATTATATATTTGTCAGTGTTGTCCCATCATTACTATCATTTCATAATTAGGATTTTCCACATATTTTTATTTTCTCTGCAGGCTAGATTGCTTGCCAATTGTTATTGATGCTAAGCTCAGGCTTATTTGAAAATATGCCATCTTAAAAATGTTTTCGAAAACAAAGCTTTGTGGGTTTTATAATTTGCTAGGAAGGAGTCTCATTTTTTTAGGATTGATGTCAGCTCCCTTAGTTAGCTCATCGAACATATAGCATCTTTTGGTCGCTATCCTTTCACCAATTGACTTTCTACTTTTCAGCTTTAGTCTATTCTGTTTTATACATTTGGAATCAATGTGTAAGGTGATGGCCCAGTGGTGAGGTCCTCTCCCTTTCCTGTGCAAGGTCACAGGTTCGAGTCTCAAGGGGGCAGGGCGAGGGCTACCCCGCACTGTGTAGCTCAGGCCTAAGTGGGCTCCATCATACCAAAAATTACCTTCTTGAGGCCTATTTTTTTGCTAAAGCATGGTAAACAGCATTTAGCTCGTTCTCTGGTTGTCAAGGGTCTTTGGTTCAGGTCTTTTCGCTTGCATGTTGGGCCCCCATTATGTTTATGCTCAATGTAAACTTTGTTATGTGTGGCCGGGTAAGCACCTTTGGTTCGTCTTGCACGTGCTATTGAGGGCTTTCGTGTGTGTACGCGTGTTGGGGGGGTTTCAGGGGGTGTGTTTACTGAATGAAGCAATTATTTCTTATGTTCATCTCGTTCTTGGCTTGGCATTCATGTTGGTCATTTGTTGTTGTCTCCAACTCGGCTTTAGTTGATATGAGATTAGAACTTCTCTCCACAATTTTTGCTTGTGTTGGAGCTGAAATTTTGAAGGATATAAATGGCAGAATACTTTCAAAATAAGCTGGTGGATACTATTCATTTTATGGAAATACTTAATTTAAAGGACAGTGTCGAGAAGGATACGTTCTTTCGTAAGCTCCCAAATCTAGCAGAGCAGCTTCCTCGCCAAATTGTTCTGAAGAAGGTGGTCCTTAAGTTTTAAATCTTTAAGTTCTAAATGCAACTTTGTGTGCTCCAACGTAATTATTAGTGCTGTCTCATGCACATTTTTTATCCCATTTTGTTGTTTGTACAGTTGCTTCCTTTACTGGCTTCTGCCTTAGAATTTGGTTCAGCTGCTGCCCCTGCTTTGACTGCACTGTTAAAATTGGGGGCTTGGCTTTCAGCAGATGAATTCAGCATAAAGGTCATACTCTTTTGGTATCCTTATTGCAGTCGTCTTTTCTTATGTTTAAGCTCCAAGTTGTGGATGCCCGCTTAATTCATTTTCTGTATGTTTTCTTCCATCTGTAATAGGTAGTACCAACAATTGTTAAACTTTTTGCCTCGAATGACCGGGCTATTCGAGTTGGTCTCCTGCAGCATATTGATCAATATGGTGAGGCATTGTCAGCCCAAACTATTGATGAGCAAGTAAGCAGTTGGCTTTAATGATTGTACTTGTTCCGTATTGATGGAAATATTTTTTTTTCTTATTTGCCGTTATTAACAACATATAATGACAGTTTAATTGTTTTTGCTGATGTCCTTGATTAGGTTTACCCTCATGTTGCTACCGGGTTTACCGATACATCTGCTTTTCTCCGGGAGATGACACTTAAATCAATGCTTGTTCTGGCTCCTAAGGTAAGATCATTCTGACCTCATACACTGTGCAACCGCTCATGTGCATGCCTGAAAGAGTTTTTTTTTGGCAAGAGAAAAACTTGAAGATTATATGTGAAGGACTGCAAATTAAGCATATGCTTATAGGAACATGGACGGAATTTTTTTTGTTAGGTACATATAAGAGCTGGACTTTCATAAGAGAAAATATTGGGCCCTTAACTCCTAGCCTTAGTCATATCCGTCTATGCGCTCATTTTCCTAAACTTGCTAGATATTTCATATTTGTCATTCTTAAAAATTACTATGCCAAATCAAGTCACTTTGATTTATATGTAAAGTGGTAAAAAAAAACTTGGTCCACGTTTTGGATATCCTACCAGTTAATGGGATAAGACAGTCAAAGGGTAGATATAGTGTAGTGAAAAGGTTTTCGTGTTGGGAACTATGTTACATGGACTCGGTACGAGTGTCCGGATTGGATATGTGTCCAAGTGTCGGACTCGTCTAATTTTGAAAACGCAAGACAAGGGGACACGGCAAAATGTTCATATTTGTTATCGCTTCTTAGTTATTTCGAAGGTAAAAAGGTGTTTTGTGTGATGCACTTCGTTTCAATTGATAACTTGTCTCCTATCAAAGCAATAACTAATTAAACAAATAAGTATATATACTATTGACAATGTCATATCCTATGATATGTGTCGGACACATATCCCATACCCATATCCAAGTGTCGAGTGTCGGACACGGGTACTTCAGGCAAACCGAAGAGTCCATGTAACATAGGTTAAGAACATATGCTGGATTGGGGAAAATCAAAGAAAAAGATTTATGCAGATGATGGTGGTGATGATGATGATGAAGTGCAACTTGAGGAATAGAAGACCAAACTTAACTGGTCAGTTTTATTACTTAACAATTTGATGGCTTCACCCTTTCTGGTGGAGTCTGGTCGTCTACATCATAGCTCAAAGCACTCTTAGTTAATGATTACATCAGTAGTTCTTGAGCTCATTGCCCCACTTGAGCAATAGGCTGACTAACTGATTTTGAATAGTGAGAGTGTATGGTACTCCAAATGTGATGTTAAGTGAGTGAAGCTAACATGTGGGATTTGTGGTGGACTGGTGGCCATACGCTGTGCTAAAGGGGGTTAACCCAGTGAACCCTTTTTAGAGTTTCCGGAAAGCTTTTCACGGTGCATAGAGAGAATGTGTATATTGTGCAGGTTGAGCCCTCCCATCTGGCGCCTTTTGACTATCTGAACTTACTTATCAGACACGAAGAAATAAATTAATGTGTGGTAATACGCAGTTATTTTGAGTATAAACTAATAGATTCATAAAGTTGAAGGTGGCATCAATGAACTTTTTTTATGAACTTTTTCTGAGAATTATTTTGGTTTGCCTGTATTGCAGCTTTCTCAGCGCACATTGTCAGGATCGTTATTGAAGTATCTTTCAAAGTTACAGGTACTGCGCCTTCGCGCTTTCTCACTTTCATTACAGTCCCAATCTGTTCACGTACTTGTGAGTTGTGATTACTTTTTTGAATATGTTCTTATGTTTTGTTATATCAGTAGTTGTCGTAGTTGTAATAGTAATTATTTGTGCTTTGTGTTTTCTTGTTTTTCATGTTTGTAAAAAATGCAGATTGATGATGAACCAGCAATTCGAACGAATACCACTATACTACTTGGAAATATAGCCAGCCTCCTTAATGAAGGGGTTAGTAGCAACTAGCTTTCATTTGTTTCCATCATTATGAATTTCAGTAATATTGATGTTCGTGCTAATACAGTTTAGTTTTTGAACTTGTCTTAGTGGATCCCATGTTAAAAGTATATTTCCAAAAGTGAGGTTTTCTATACGTAAATGGCAATTGATGCATTTGTATTTTAATTGCAGACACGGAAAAGGGTTCTGTTAAATGCATTTGCAGGTCGAGCTTTACGTGATCAATTCTCTCCCGCCAGAGGAGCAGGTAGACCAATATAAGATCTCGTATAGTATGAGGCGCTAATTTAGCATATATTATCTGCAACACCCCATAAATGTAATTGAGAAACCATAACCACTAGGAGTTTATGTATAGCTCCTCTTCTCATTGTTTTCTTTTTGTGCACATTCTTATCTCTGTCTGTCTCAGGTCTTGTGGCTCTATGTGCTACCAGCTCGTATTATGAAGTGACAGAGGTTGCAACTAAGATTTTGCCTGTTGTTGTTGTACTTACCCTTGATCCTGACAGGTTATTTTCCCGCATTATTTAACCCTGTTGTTTTGCATTTCTACCTTGATGCACCTAAGAAATGTATCCCTTGTCTCATAACTGTTATAATGTTTGCTGTCTTTCTATTTATTATTATTTTTCTTTGTCAAACTTTTCTGTGAGTACATCATTTATCATCATTGCTGTCTTTCTATTTAAATTGCTTATTCTCCATGTCACCTTTTTTGTGAGTACATCATTTCTCATCTTTTAACGCCTAGTGATACTATGTTCTCATCTTTTGGCGCCTAGTGATACGTTCTAACTTCTAACGAGAAGAATTTCTCTTAATATCTGTTAAATAGTGTTAGACAGATGATGCAACAGAAATAACTGCTTATTTTCCGGTTGCTCTGAAGGGTTAGCTGCCAGAGAATGGGCCCTACATGTATATAATTTCTTTAACAACACCAAAATAAATATGAGATAAATTGAGGTGCTCCTCCGCCAACTGCACAGACAAATGTACTGGGCAATCAGTGGGAAACCTTTAGGTGGGGCCAAATGCATGCTGGAAGAACGGAAGCTAAAGCCTTTTGCAAAACAACAGCTCTAATATCATCTTGAGCTTAGACTGTCCAAGAATGGCTAACATGCATATTATTTTTATGGGGTTCATTTTGAAGGGTACATCATTGCTCTAAAAGCAAATACGTTATCTTTGAGTAATGGGTTGTGAAACAGACACCCATTGACGTTAGATCTGGATGGATAGTGTTCATTTAGAAGACATGAATTTCTTTCCCCTCATTTTATGTCGTTTATTATTTAGTCTATACATATAGAGTTTGTACTAAGAGTTTTAGACTGAGTTAGCAACATGGTTATTTAGTTGGCTACTCCTCACCACTTAACACCACCGGATTTCCAGCTAAGTATCGAATTCAAGCTACTGGGACTGATTCAGAGCCCAAGGATTGCCATAAATGAAAATTGGCAAAGGTAAAACAAAAATTTGCGTTCAAAACAAAAGGCAGAATCTTGAATCTAATACCAGTTAAATTGGATCTGACGAAACTAATTCATCTTCGTGTTCTTTGGGTTGGGATACCCTAGAACCGTCAAACATCATTATGGATATTTTTTAAAGTCTGTTGAACCTTGGATTTTCTTTGCTTTCTTCTGTGACGTGTAACATTCAACTTCTTCTGTGGAATTATCAAGCTAAATTTACCCAGATGCTAAGTCTTGTTACTCAGTAAGGTCTAGATTATTTCATCAAGAGTGGCTCATTGTTGTTGATAGTCTGCCGGCTGGTGGACCAGTTTATAGTTCTCATTGACGTTGCAAATTGTCCGCCTCTCTCCTAATAGTGGCATCCTTATCACTCAAGCACATCTCATGTTTGTTTTGGGCTTCTTTTATTTCTTGTGCACTTTATGGGGTTAGCTGTGATGAGACCTACTTTGTTTTTATCCTAAGTATTATAATCATTCTGGGAAACTTACTTTGTAAGTATATCTTTCGGTTAAAGAACTTCTAGTTGTTCTACTTTCTGTGGCACAGTGATGTTCGATCAAAGGCCTTTCAAACAGTTGACCAGTTCTTGCAAATGATGAGGCAATATCATGAGAAGGTGTGTGTTATTCTCGATATTGACTCTTGCTGCGTTCCTGAAATTGTTACCGGTTATTCATGGGGGCATGTGGGAAGCGAAATTGTTACTATCCTGAGTAATACCTTGTTTTACCAGGTTCTACGCCTTTTCTGATTGATTCCGGTTTTCCTACCAACCTCACCAGCTTTTTCTAGTAAACGCTGGGCAGATTGTGCAAGTATACTATTAAACATTTACCTCCTTGCTTCATTTACCATGGTTCCTAGTTTCTACTATGTCCTAAGATATAGTATGTTCTCCTACCCTTCCTTTTATGGCTGCTACCCAGGTCAGTGTCTTTGCTGGGATTTGAAGTTTAATCCTTTAGAGGCGGCTCTTGTTTGTTACATCTGATCTGGAGGCAATTGTCTTTTGCAAGAGCCTTTTGCCCTTATCTCCAAATCTGTAGTTTTTCCATCTTATGAGGATCAGTCTGGCTTATGTGGTATTTAACTGAGATATGCCGTGGAGGGAGTCACCTCTAATCAATCAGATCTTTCTTATATGATCAAATTATTAGAAAGCGGTCACTCTTCTTTAGTGCAGGGTGTCAGTTTGCATGAAGGAAAAGAAGAGGGATATTTTATACAAAGTTCAAAAGACTCATAATTGCGAACAACTCTAATTCCTTATAAAAAATGGAAGTTTTAAGTAGATGTGTTTCGTGTTGATGATCCTGTTTCATCATCTTACATGTCGTGTTGACATTTCTCGCTGGTTGTAACAGTTGAGTTCCGGTGATACCACTGAGCCGACAAGCATAGGGATTTCATCAATAGCAGGAAATGCAAGTTTGATTGGGTACAGTTCTTTGAACTCGCATCATGTTTGCAATTACGTGAACTCGTGTAGCATGTCTCCCTGCATTTCCTTTCACAGAAGTTCTTCAGCTTCCACGTCCGTTTGAACATCTTATATAGTTTACATTTTGCTGTATTAGCTTCCTTAATACGTTCTCTCAAAATTATGTTAGCTACGACTTAAACAAGAAAAACTGGTGGGTGTCCATGGCTTTGAGATGGACAACCATGGGAAGGAGTTGTTGCATTTCTTTTGGGCTGAGGCAGGCTGCTTTGTAGTCCGACCCTGGGTTTTGAAGCTGTGGCTGGCCTGCCTGAATGCTGATCAGTTTACCACCTCTGCTTTGGGGTTCAGATGGTAGCTGCTCTTTGTTTTGTGCAGCAGTGAGGATTTGGATGTGGTCTTTTAGTGTTTGGTGATTGGGAAGATGACATGTTTGTTTCATCACTAGCTAAACACTTGTTGAGCTTGGTTGGTGAATTGTCCTCCCACTTGCTTTTGAAGTTCGGACAGGTAGTTGAAGCACTGTTCGGGGTTTGGCCTTCTGCCTTTCTTATCGAGTACGGGCTTGGAACATTCTTCAATTGCCTTGAGCCCATGCGTTCTTCTGTGGAGGAGGCTAAAGACATGGCATCACCACTGGATACTAACAAGGCTAAAGGCATGGCATCACCACTGGACCAGTTGACACAGATTTTACTGCAGTTTCTCAAGTTATCCCCTATCAGCACAGCATTTCTTGACGCCTCTGAAAGCACATTGAGAAGCTGCCATGAGTCCAACTTTTCACAAGGCTCTTCCCTCTCCGCTACGTCAAGCAACTGAAAAGAACAGATTAAAATTTGGATGATATTATTGCGAGTAGACTCGATAAAATATGGCACATGCATAACATCCTTTTGGATCTGGCGTGGGGTTATTTTATCATCTGCTGATGTACACTAACAGAACAGATAGAATAGAACCTAGATGATATTATTCTAATTAGTGAAAATTGTAGCATAGACTTAACAATATATGGCTCATTCATAACCTCTTTTCGGATGGTGCGTGGGTTAAATTTATCATCCGCTGATGGTTGTGTACAATTTCGTTGGTGCCTTGGTTTTTGGCCCATTTCCTGGTTCTTGATTTACTGCATGTTATACTGGTTATTAAATTCTTTTGTTAGAGATCTCCAAGTGTGTTCATTATAGAATTTGACACTGACATTCGACATGGCCATTACGCTGCAGATGGGCCATGAGTTCCTTGACTCATAAAGGCAAACCTTCTGAACAAACTCCGAACGCTCCTGCAAGTTCCAGTGCATCTCTTACTCCTACGGTCTCCAGTGCTAGCTCAGGCAAGCATCTAACTGCTCATTCTTTTCCTCAATCTGTTCCTTTTCGTTGGAAATATGGTTTGATACCTCAAAAGATTCATGACAAGATGGGTCTAACTTTTTTGCTTAATTGGATACACATTATTTGGTAAACGAAGATATAGCGGATAGGGAAGTGGAGGAAAACATTTTTCACTTTTATAATCCGCTTCTTATCAGCAGACTCGTTAAAGGTTACCAGTGCATCGGATAGAAGTACTTGGTAATATAAATGTGATGCTCAGTATGTTCCACGGCTTATTTAGTAGGGAACGTGTACATGTATTGAAAATATACTCTAGAACATTCAAAAATTGTCTGAAATAAGACTATTTTATTACAATCATAAGTTAAAAGGGTAAAATCGGTGTATACAGTATACTCCTAAACTGAAGTACTAAACTATCCCTAGACTAAAACACTGAGAAACCTAACAAATACGGAAGTACGCCTAAGACTACTTCGACATTAAGAAACAAACAGTTATGTTGAAATGTCATGATATTAACCCACTTGATAATGAGCATTTGTGTACCTCATGACAAAAAATATTTTATTAATTTAAGGTTGTGCCGTTAGGTCTAGGAAATGGACAGCTTGTAGACAAGCTTGAATTTTGTAAACTCTCTCTGCCCCTCCCCCTTTGGGTGATTCTTTCTAGCCATACTTCTATGCTAGATGCTGAAACTCTTGTTGTTCTCTTTTCTGGATTATACTACATTGCTACGCCCATGTTGAACTTTTGTTATGCTATTGACAAATAATAGTCATGGATACGGCAAGTACAACGCTAGTCCATGTTAGTTCAAACAATGATATAGCTGATCAGCCTGTACCTGGGTCTCCTACATCAACTGACGGCTGGGGAGAACTTGAGAATGGAATTCATGAAGAGCATGAGAATGATAAAGATGGGTGGGATGATATTGAGCCACTTGAAGAGACGAAGCCATCACCTGCTCTTGCAAACATCCAAGCAGCTCAAAAGCGGCCTGTCTTGCAGCCAAAGCCACAAGGTAATATGAATCCTTGATACAACGCAATACAAACATAAAAATAGTATTATTTGCAGTCTGCTATGCAATATGGTGGAGAGAAAACTGCTATTTTGTTTGCCTTTTGAGTTCCGGTTTTTGTCATCTACACTTTTTTTTTTGTGAAAAAAGATTAAATCAAGTTATGATACAATATCAAATGAAAAGTGAAAAATTGGAATTTTGATGAATTGCTAGTATCTCAATTTGTGGGTAAGAGGTTAACTTGAACAGTGACCTTTTGGTGGATTTTTCTAACAGAGGAAAGTGCCATAGACAGAGTTTCCTTGTGTAAAAACGTATAATATAGGTGAAAAGACTGCATATAAGGTTATCTCGATGTTTTTCTTAAATGCATGAGGATGACCACTTTTTCAGGTGCCATACTTGCGTTGTGTAGCATTTTGGAGTATTCGTGGCAGGGAATTAGTTGGATTTGGTGTTTGGTGCTTTATTTACTTATGGAACACCCTGTCATTCCTAGGAACTCGTGTTCAGAACTTTTTATGTACCTTTTTCCATCGCATTGCTGTATACATATGTAGGCAAATAAGCCAAAAACTTGGTTGTGAATGCCATGTTGTTTGCTTGGTTTATCATTGCTAGAATCTTTTGAATAGTATCATATCTTTTTTATGGTCCGAGATGCAGAAATTGGTAGCCTCTCCTCCTTCTTTAGTTTTAGATGTCTGTTCTTTTTGGTTTAAAGTGTATTCTGATGGGATGTTCTCGTCTGTTCCCAGTTCAAAATCTGAGACCGAAAAATGTGGTTAACGTGAGCAAAGACGAGGATAGTGACCTGTGGGGTTCCATAGCTGCCCCTGCTCCAAAGTCGACATCAAAGCCTTTGGCATTGAAAGCGACTGTGGCACTTGATGATGATGATCCGTGGGCTGCTATTGCAGCTCCTCCACCTACCACCAGGGCCAAGCCTTTATCAACTGGGCGAGGCCGTGGAGCTAAACCGGCTGCTGCTGCTGCAAGATTGGGTGCTCAAAGGATAAACCGGACGTCTTCATCTGGGATGTAAACTACTACAGTATATGGTTGAAGAGTACAGGAAAGAGGAAGAAAGGAGAAAAGACGAAATATAGCTCTGTATATTTTCTTTTTCTTATCGTGGCGACTTAAAGAGTTCGCATGGTAATATAATGAGGGGCTTAGATGTCACCATGAGTTGTATTGTATGTTGGCCATTACAACAATTGATTTTGTAACATTGTTTTTCCTCACCAAACATTATTCTTTATCATTCAATGATCTCACCACTTCTCAAGTTGTATAGGGACACATGTGAGAACTCTGAAGCTACTTCATCTCCTTTTAATTTTGCTCAGTGTAGCCCAACCGAAGTTGTGAGTTTTGATAAAAGAATTAACGACTAATTAATTCTTTAAATCTCCGTATTTGTAAGAATTAGCGTCTAATTATTTCCAGTGATCCATGACTTCTTTTCGACTCTCTTGGGTTGTTATTTGTGACAGCTGGTGGAAGAGGGTATGAGCCATCAATGAAGTCAACTGGTGTCAAGAAGGCCATTAAAGGGGGGTTTGTGCTAGCTCACGTGATTAATTCCTTCATCTCCCTTTAAGACTCCGCATTTTGTGCATAGCAAGTGCTTTACAGCGAGGGGCTGATGCGAAAAACGAGCTACTTGCCCCAACACTAAAAGCCTTAGGCAATTTTGGAAGCTAAGTCGTGCCATAACCCATTTCAGAGTATACGCTGCTTTGACAAGAATTGTTACTGCTTTAACTGTAATGCTAGCTAAACTTTTAGCATAAACACTTTTTGTTGTTATCTACTTTGCAAAATGGTCCACGTACTTTTTCTTTTCGTACAACATAGGGTAAGTGCAAAAGACACTTGTATTACTCAAAATAAATAATGACATAGTAATTCCTGCTGGGAAAATAAAGAATTTAAAGAAAATTGATAAAAGAAACTAGCACGACATGCAATGTTCAAGCGATAAATTTTTTAGTTTGTAATGATACATGAAGCGTCTATTTAGCATATCTTACGTTAAATTTTAGAGCATTCAAAAATTTACCCAATAATTTCTTCAACAGCTTTCCTGTCCCTCACTTTTTTCATTCGTTGAGCCATTTTAAATAAAAAAAAATTATAGTTCAAAACTAACGGTACCTACCATTTAGAATCGTTGGATATAAATTAAAATTTATTCATACCTTTACTTATATATATATATATAATATAATTTATGCAATTTATAACCCTTCCTCGCATGATGTCAACTCCCTTATCCGATCCGAACAGTGCAGATGGTCGGGATCAATGGCTCAAGACTACCGGATGTTACACATTTTTCCTCTAGGGCTTGTACTGACTGGATTTGCTGTTAATTCCATTTTAGTGCAAATCTGGAAAGTCCTAACCTCGACTTTGATGAGTTTGATTGAGTCATACTTTTCCTTAAGGGTTGTTATACTGCTTGCTAGTTGCTATAACTGACGCAACAAGTCACCTTCTTCATTCTTTCTCCTGCAACTCCCCAAGCTCTCGCTCTCTAAAACACACACAACATACACAGAGAGATGCGACACACATTGGGTCACTTTGATCTGGTGCCCCGAAATTGCGTTATAGGGGTTTTCTTAGTGAGCCTTCTTTGGGCAACCCGAGTGAGGGCTTCGATCCATGAGTACAAGAAAGAGGCCTTTATTCCTCGTTTCAATTCCTTCTTCTTCCATGGCGGCAGCGAGGGTTTGTACGCCTCCAAGCTCCATCTCACCACCGACGATAAACCCCTCAATGGCAAGTCTTTCATCAGGTAAATAGGAGATAATCCCATCATTCACAAGATCGTTCGCTTTTGAAGCCCTACTTTGTTTACCATTTCTGTTAGAATTTTTGACCCTTCAGTTTTGTTTGCTTTTTTACCGTACTGCAGGTGGGGGAAATATAGTAAGTATTATCGACATTTTCATCAATGCTGCGATGTCTATGGGGATAGTTTATTACTCCCCCCGTTTCATGATTTTTGTCCCATTTTGACTTTTGGGTCTAGGATAGAAGTCAGCTGTGTAACAAATGAGGACTATAGTCGTATGAGTATTGTTTGTCGAGTCAAACTAGGATAAAATCTGTGAGCAAAGTCAATATACTGGATGAAATAAGCTTAAATTTCACTTAACTGGAGCAAATGGATTTTTATGGGTGATTGCACTGAAATCTTCTAGGAAGATATCTCCATAGCCAAGTGTTCAGCATTGAAGCTAAATGTGTGTGCTTGTGTAGTCTAATTGTTTATAACACACTACACACCTTGGAATATTTTGAAATGCTTTTTACTGGGTGCTTCAAACCATACTAGTTGGAGACCCTCCCGAGGATCATTAGTCTACTAGAACTTAAAATCTGCATTATTTGGTATCTATAAATAAAGCCTTCTGGAGTATTGACAGTTAAAACAATTATACTTTTAATCCAAGTTACCATTACAAGGCATCAATGACACTAGCACACGAAAGAAGCACAGAAAGCGAGCCCTGAGAGAGAACCCTCCCGCCCCCCATACTGCGAGCAATAATAATGTAACTGTTTAAACTGTTGCATAACTTGAAACATTGTTTTCATGTGATTTTGTAGATTGTGACTTTTATAGTCTCCTGTTTCTTAATTTATTTTATGATCGGTTTAAGATGCAACTAGAGAACTGAGCTTTAGACATGCTTGTCATAGGGCTCCTAACCTCCCTTATTGAAGCCGATATGTTACCTAGGGGAATTCCGATGAACAGTGAAAATCCTTGTTTAGAGCTGGATGTCTGATAAGCTTTGAAGCCTACTGTAATGGCTAACTACTCATACACGAGTATCGGAACAATACTGCGATGGGCCATGCTGCAACTTTCACCTTTGTAGCGCAATAGATTATTTTTAACTTATCAGCTAGTCATTTGTCATATTTTTCTTATGTTTCCCTTTGTTCAGTTACTAAGCCTTGCCGTTTATGCCATGCTTCTGTTTGCCTTACCGACCTTTTAATGATTAATTGGAATTGCAATGTGAAGATGCCAAGTTCACACTGGGGACCCAGATCGAATCAGTAGCAAAGGCACCCTTTGCTAGCAAGCTTGCTCAAGCAACAGGGGCTTTCCTCTGAAACCAACTACCACAAGTTTAACAAACACAACCATCCAACCCATGACACACCTCCACTGGTCACCACCTCCATATTTTACCAAAAGAAATTTTTCAACAGACAGACACTCATGGCTCCAATCGGACAATGTTCATTACCATCTCACCAAAAAGTTGAAGTTAAAGCCCAGTTATAACACAATATATGTGATTTGGGATAATGGTGATTGTCACAATTAAATCTACATAATTCATACTTACATCTACTGTATATAACTTGCAAAATAAAAATATAGTCTAACACAAATTTGTGTGGTACTTAATAAGCTTGTTTCATCAATTGTTTATAGAATGATATAAAAGGAATTTTCTGTATTGTGCCATGTGATTTCAGGTTTGAGGAAATCACCTTTCGAAGAACAAAGGAGGCCACTAATAAACAGAATGAAATGCAGCCAAGTACCGGTTTGGTTGAAGCTATAATAGTTGAGGTCAAAGACAGGGATAAGATTGGAAATTCTGATGCAATCTGCTGCACCCCTTCTCTTGCCAGTGATGGATCCTGCAAGGTAGGAGAGGTTATCATCCGCCAAGACCCTGATAACCCTGGCTGGCCAAAACGGTTGCAGACCTCCTTCGAAGGAAAAAGTGAAGAGGCTAAAATGGTGCTTCACACTGTTGAGATCAATAAGACTGGAATGTACTATCTGTATTTTATGTTTTGTGACCCAGAGCTCAAAGGCACATTAATAAGTGGAAGAACTGTTTGGAGAAACCCAGAAGGTTACTTGCCTGGAAAGATGGCTCCACTGATGACATTTTATGGCCTCATGTCTCTAACCTATCTTGTTCTTGGGCTCCTATGGTTTCTTCGGTTTGTTCAGTATTGGAAGGATATAATACAACTGCACTACCACATCACAGCTGTGATTGGCCTGGGAATGTGTGAAATGGCTCTCTGGTATTTTGAATATGCCAACTTTGATGCAACTGGAAGCAGACCAATGGGAATTACCCTTTGGGCTGTCACTTTCAGTGCTGTCAAGAAGACTGTTTCCCGTCTTCTTCTTTTAGTGGTTTCCATGGGTTACGGTGTTGTGCGACCCACTCTAGGAGGTATAACCTCAAAAGTACTTCTTCTTGGCATGGTATACTTTGTGGCTTCAGAAGCTCTTGAGCTTGTTGAACATCTTGGGAATATCAATGACTTCTCTGGAAAAGCAAGGCTCTTTCTGGTGTTACCTGTTGCTCTATTGGATGCCTGTTTTATCCTTTGGATATTTTCATCATTATCTAAAACTTTGGAGAAGCTTCAGGTAATTTTCCTTCCTGGTATACCTGTGGTGTCACAGCAAAATTTGATGTTTTGTGATTATGCTAGAATTTATGCTGGTCATCTCATACATTTGACAGTCCTGTCGTAACGTATGTACTGTGTACACTGAACAATTTAGTTTTTAGCTATCAACTGGTGCTCATCTTGTACCACCCTACATGCTATGGTTTCAGGGGTCTAATTTAGATTCACTGTCTGATAATCTAGTTGTCATTACTGTGGAAAATATACTGCAGAGTTCTGTATGGCCTATACATGATAATACTGGCTGGACTGAATTTGCATGAGAGACTTACTAAACAACTTGAAATAGATTGAAGAGTTAACTGGACACTTCTGGCTATTGATCGTATATATAGAGTCATTTGTTATTTAGAGGACATAAGAGACTTCTCAAGTTAGGGAGTTCATGGTGCTCATTCTCCATATTGATGCATATATGTTTTTCCCAGTAGTGTTATCGTGGATAGAGTAATCAATTTTAATTGAACTAATGACGGATAATGTAGAAAACGGTCTTGTCTTGGATTCCTGGTTATCCTTTTCCAATAATCTTTATTGCCATTTATGTCCTATTTGCCAAACTTTGCTCCATGCATTTTTGGATTCTATTTGGAAGTATAATCTTGTCACGACACTATGCTTGTGTGTCTTGCATAATATCAACAGGACCTCCCTTCCGTAACTAAATTAAGACTATCCTTCTACCATCAGCCTTTAATGATTATTTTTATTGTTGAGTTATACTACCACAGAAACCCCACCAATGTCCCCAAATTCCAATGTGTATCGATTGGGCTCCTATACTCCTAAAGTCATCCCAATTGAGCCCCTCCATCGCAATCTGGTAGAAGCTGTCAACTACTCATTTATGTGACTAGCACACAAGTATTTCAAGGGTAGTAGTGTAATTATGAGAGCTATAGATCCAACTTAGAAGGTATTATAGTGATTTATAATTGTTTCTCTTGGATATGGGTTTGCAGTGCTAATCACTCAAAAAGAAAGTGTTGTAAAGTGCATTGTAGCTCTGCTATGTAAATTTCGTACTGATTGTCTTCTCTTGACTTCTAGATAGAGGAGGAGCATGGCCAAACTTGAGCTCTATAGAAAGTTCACCAATTCCCTCGCAGTATCAGTGCTGCTTTCCGTCGCTTGGATTGGCTATGAGGTAACTTTTGCTGTTTCTTTCTGTGCCCCACTCTATATCTTTGCTCAATGAACCATTTTATAAGTTTTGCAGAAAGACCTTTTGTTCTTGCAAAACGCGGACATGACTTGCATTTAGAAAATGATACAGGTTACTAGTTTGTCCTATTTCTGTTGATTTAACTCCTCAGTGTTCACTCACTATTTTATGGTGAACTTCCGAATGTTGGGGTCTATCAGAGTTCGGCTTCTTTCTTATTCCAACACACACTACATTTATAATTCTCATGCTTTTTCAGCTGTACTTCAATGCAAGTGATCCATTGAGTGAATTGTGGCAAAGAGCTTGGATCATCCCGGCTTTCTGGACTTTGCTGGCTTACTTACTCTTGGTAGTGATATGCATTCTATGGGCGCCATCACATAACCCAACTAGGTATTCAGTGAAATCTTTTCTTTCATTGAAGCCCTTCAGTCCTAAATTTACTTTAAATGGCATTTTCTTTGCGGAGTTTTGGACTTTAAAAGTCCACTACCAAAAAATTGTTGCTAATTTATTTTGAATGCAATATCATTATTCTTGTAAAGTAGTGCATGTCCCCATTTCACAACCAGGGCTCCAACCCTGCACTTTTCTTATTAGGGTGGCAAAGGTGGCAACTACATGAAACATAAATGAGAGTTTGTGAATTGGCATTCAAGATAGTCAGCATTAGACATACCATTGTTTTACTCAACCTACCAGCTGGTGATAGTCAAATGAACTGGTAAATTAAGTGGCTTGGTGAACATGCATTCAAGGCAGCATATAGTGTGCTATAATTGGTTACCTAAGAACTGTAATCTGGCTTACAGATAATAATGGTGTGTTTGTTGGTGGCAAATTACAACTGGAGAAGCCTTTTTCTCTTTTCTTGCAAGAGCTACCCAAATCTGTTCCTAGGTTTCAGATGTGCTGGACTGATTTTTAATAAGTTGCCAGCCACAGGATAGCCATGGAAATTTAAGTGACGGTAGTTAGGGTCTGTACAATGGTTATGTGAAGGATGCTAAAGCAGTGTTGGATGCTTATAGACAAGTAGCAAACCTTTTCGAGAAAGATGGTAGGACTTTGTAGGAGGGGGATAGGTTGTAGTATCTACAATACTAATTTTCATCAGAGTGGATTGATATTAATATACGTCTAGTTGGCATAAAACACCATTGCCTCACATATTGTACTTAATTTGGTACGTGTTGGTGACCGCAGATATTCATACTCAGAGGAGACAGGTGATGACCTTGATGAAGAGGCTATCTCGCTGACTGGGAGTGGAGTAAAAGTGGCTGGGGATTTAGCAACCAAACTGGAAAGAAAAGAAAGGAAGGTGTCAATTGCTGCAGATCATGTGCTTGGGCTAGGGGTAGATCTGGAGGAGGACAAGAGAGAATGACGCTCCAACGTTGTGTTCTGCTATGTCAGAACTTTGCACATCGATTGAGCAGTTAGTTAACCTTGATTTCCTCTCATACCAATCTTCATGTAAAAAGGACTGGGGAAATAGATGTAATAAGACACTCTGAAATGGCACATTATCCCCTTCATTCTTCAAGGCCTCGGTCTTGCCAGTGGTTCCTAAATATCGTACTTGGCTTGTAACAGTTAGAAGTAAGAAGAGGCATTTTGGTTAGAAGCTCAAATGGCAAATTGGCTCAAGGGAGCTCGGAACTGTTCCATTCGGTGCCAATGGCAAGATGTCGAGATAGATATGGAACTGGTCAGCTGGTAAAGGATAGAATGTAGACTCTCAAGTCTCTATTATAAAAGTGATTACTTAAATTGATACGTAGGGGTTGCTCTTTACTTTTGTTCTTCAGTGCCTGGATTAAATCAACATCAAATAGTTTGCTGCTGTCGAACCTGTACCTTTCTTTTTTGATTTACTTTGAAATGCTACAAGCTGAGCAAAATAACTCACCACTCATAGCTATAAGGAATCATTAGCCATGCTATTCACTAATGGAGTTCACTTTATCAAATATCGTGACGTGAATAGATTAATAAATTAACAACAATTAAACAGTACTTTTATATTTACCATTCTAGTTGCTCTATTTTCTATTATCGAGGATGTCATATCTCCTACTGCAAAAGAAGGGCAGGACCAGAAAATTTTCTGCCTCCATCAGTGTTCATCGGACTTTCAACTTTACTTTGGTAGTCTCTGCCGGTCGAGCTGGCCTTTCTCTTCCACAGGCTGCCGTTGCAGCTGTTTTGAACTACCAATTACAGAGCCTAGATCATGAAAATTTTGGAGCATCCTACCATTTGTGTCAACAATAATGTTTTATCTCATGAAAACTATTGAACATGCTATAGTAGTTATCTCAACAAGACAATTGTAACCAGCTTTACCTAAGAAAATTCCAAACTTGGGTGTCTCAGAAGCACTCTACAGCTTCATTACAACCCCTCCTCTTTATCATGTTACCCCTTAGACCACTTAGAGTCTCATAAATCTCAACCGTCCTTGGGGAGGATGAATCCCCTGAAAAGAAAGTATCAACCTTATTTCTCACCTCAATCCAGCTGCATCCCGGACTCTTCTTTAACCCCTTCTGTTTCATTGATGCCCTCAAGTTTGCTGCCTTTTCCTTCAACCCAGCCTCTACATATAGATTCAGCACTTGAACATAATTGCTGCCTCTGGTAGAATCAATCTTTAGGAGGTTATCGGCTGCCAGTTCTCCAAGCTCTATGTTGCGATGGACTCGGCAGGCAGATAACAAACACAGCCAAACACTCTGGTCAGGTTCAATAGGCATGGCCTGAATAACACCGTAAGCATCAGCCAAACATCCAGCACGGCCCAGTAGGTCAACTACATTTACGTAGTGCTCCATTCTAGGCTCAATTCTATACTCTTTCATTAACTGAAACAAGTTGAGGCCTTCATTGACCAAACCAGAATGGTTGCAAGATGAAATGAGGGAAAGGAATGTCAAGTCATCAGGTACAATTCTGGAACTTCCCATCTCATTGAACAAACTGATTGCTCTTTGGCACTCACCATGAGACCCATAACCAGAAATCATAGTATTCCACGTAACTAAGTTTCTTCTAGACACGTTTTGAAACACATGCTGTGCATATTTTAAACTTCCACATTTGAGATACATATCAATTAATGCATTCTCTATTTGAACATCGCATAGAATCTCCACTCGTATCCCAAATCCATGTATAGCCTTTCCTTTAAGCAATACTGCCATCGATGAAACTGCAGTAAGTACACCGGTAATGGAAATAGAGTCGGGATACAAGCCATTGTGTGTTATTTGAGGTAGAAGACCAATTGAGAGCTCGGGCAGGCCATTCTGGGAATAGCATGAAATTAGAGAGTTCCAAACCACCAAATTCTTATGTGGTATATCCAAAGATACATCTCTGGCCATAATCGGGCACCTGTAGTGGGAATACATATCTATCAAGGAACTGCCAACAAAAGCATCCCATTCCAAGCCATTTTTAATTACGAATCCATGAACCCCTTGGGACAATCCTGCGTTTTCTAGTCCCGTAGAAGCAATAGTTACGCTCACCATGATATCAGAATCTGGTTTCTCTCCATCTGCCTCCATTACTTTGAACAAATAAAGGGCCTCCCTAAATTTCCTATTTTGGCAAAACCCTGATATCAAGGAGCCCCATGCAACTATATCCCTTTCTTTCATAGTACTAAAAACAGCACTAGCATCCTCCATTCTCCCACATTTAGAGTACATTGTCAACAAAGCACTTTGCACTGTTACGTCACCCTGCATAGGTCTTTTAATCACTTCGCCATGCAGTGCCCTACCAAAACCGTATAACCCAAGCCTACTGCAAGAGGCTAACAGATTTCGTATGGTGAAACAATCAGATGACACCGCTTCAACTTTCATTTGAAGGTAAACATTTAAAGCATCGGAAGCACAACCTTTACCACCATAAGCCGAGATCATAGCATTCCAAATCTCTACTTTTTTATTCAGTTTGGCATCAAAAACTTTCTCCGCATCTTCAACCAATCCACCCTTGGCATACATGGTCAAGAGCGAAGTGCCAACATATGGGTCACCCTCAAAACCCAACTTCATGACATCACAATGAATCTGCATGCCACAACCCAAATCTTCACCCCGAGAACAAGCAGTCAATGTGCTAGAAAACGTTGCAGACCCTAATATACAACTCTCATTCTTCGCTAACATATACAACACCAAACTGTTTTCCCACAACCCATTCTCACAGAACCCACTAATAATTGCATTCCATGCCACAACATTGTCCTTGTCGCCCGACATCTCGAAAACATGCCACCCTTGAATTGGCCGACCACAACTTGCGTACATATCAATTAATGCAGTTACCACAAAAGGGTCATCATCAAACATGTTTCTTACAACATAAGCATGAAATTGCTTGCCTTCCAAATAACCCAAAAGCTTTCTACATTCTCCAATAAGAATACTAAGAGTGTACCCATCAGGCTTAACACCCGACACTTGCATTCTACAAAATTGAAGTGCACCCTCATAAATAAGCCCATATTTAAAATACCCATCAATCATAGAGTTCCAAACCGTGACATCTCGAGCCAAACCATCTCTTTCAGACATATCGTCGAACAGCTGAACTGCACTGATGAATGACCCACATTTGACATACATGTTGATAAGTGAGGAAATGACGTAGGGATCATATCGAAGACCCAATGTGTTAATAGTGGCATGCAGTGTTTTTCCATAGTAAAGATTTGAAAGGGTAGCACAGGCTTTGAGCAGAGGAGGGAAAGTGAACTTGGTGGCGTTCAGAGGGAAATGGGGCTCTTCGGTGTAAGAAATTAGGGCTTCCGAGTACTGTCCTTGTTGAACTAGAGCTTTTATATGGGAGTGGATTGATGGAGAGAAATGGGTTTGTCTTAAATTCGAAAAATTTCGAGAGAAAATCAGATTTAAATACATATCTTCATCGTTGAAGCTGATGAGATTGGTGGAGACCGGGGAAGTTGCATCGTAAAATGTGGGTCCAGCTATTTCAGTTAGGTTTTGTGGGATTTTAATCTTTTTTCTCGACCTAAGTTAATAAATTACAAGTTTGATTTGAATTGTCCAAATCATTTTTTTTTATCTTTAACCTTTCTTTCTCGTGTCAAAAAACTTCCCAAAAAACCTTTTGACCATGCAATGAGAGTGATGATAGGAATTTCAACTTTGTCACAAAAACTATTTCTTAAAACAATGTGACTCCAATATGTAATTATGGCGATCCACAGTTTTTTCAAATTTGTCGTCCCACAAAGTGTGGAACTCATCACGCGATATGATATACTTCAAAACTTAGGATATGAGAAGGAATTAAATTAGATTAGTAAAGAGTATCTCAAGCATTGGCTTATAAGAGAAAATTTGACAAATTTTCCTGAAGGAACCTTCACTCTTAAACCAGAGACGCAAGTAAAATATGCCCACCTAATGTTGGAGATATACATTATGGTCTGAAACATGAAAGGCATAAAGAACACTTTTCCTACTAAAAATTTGGAAAATCCATCATCAAACTCCCTCTAAGATACTCATGCTCATTCAATTTTCTCTACACTGATCAAAATCTAAAATCATACTCCAGATCAATGAAATCGTTGACTACATTGGGGGGTAATTAATAGGGTCTAAAGTGAAAGAAATATACAAGTCTTCATGTTGATAGCTATGAGTCAGTTGATGCAGCTTGGCAGGCATAATCCAGTAAAATGGACCCTAGCTGTGACAGTGCTTATCCAGTAAAATGAATGCTTGTTGATATTGCTTGATCTCCCGAGCATTTATCAAAGCCAATAATTTCACACTTCTTCAACCTAAGGATCAATACACGATACTACAGTCATTCTCTCATTGAGCAAATCGAGCTGTAATGGGCTTAATCGACTACAAGAGGCTTACTATACTGCCTATCCATAGTGTCCTGATACAACAAAATTATTGTCCTTGCATGAAGTTCATGGTACAAGGAGTACCTGAGGGAGGCTCATCAACTCGAGCACGGCTTTTTGAGGGGTCAACTCATTGTCAATGATCCGAGCAACTGCTGTTAAAACTGGCATTTTGACATTATATTTCTGGGCCAGTGCAATCACGGCTCCAGCTGTAAATACTCCTTCAGCCACCTATAATATCCAGTTATTAAGTAACCACAGGTTTAGCAAAGAGTAAAACCAGTTACACTGACCATGCAACACAAGATTCTCAATCACCTGATTCATGGAAGTGAGTATATCATCAAGTTTTTCTCCTGATCCAAGACGAACTCCAACTGTTCTGTTTCTCGAAAGGTCCACAAAACATGTGAGCATAATGTCACCGGTTCCTGATAGTCCAGTAATAGTTGTAGACTTTGCACCCATCTTCGTATGGAAGAACAGTATGGCAAAATAAGTTAAACAGGAACAATGTGTAAAACTATTATCTTGAGTAAATATACAAAATCACACCAAGAAACCAACTTTAGACTCTCAAATCAAGTAAGGGTTCCCCAGATTATCCGGTAAAGGCCAGTTGAACCAAGAGGAAATTTTCGAAGCATAAAATCTCCATGGTGGACCATCTGATATTTATAATTGCATAACCAAGGTCGTTCAGGAAGCAAAGTTCAACTTCTGTCAAACATAACTTTATCATGCAACGTCTTGCATACCAACTAATATGATCATGCACAACCACATTTAAGCAATAATGTTACCAAATCAGTCCCAAAGTGAAGGGATATGCATAAATAACCCTAAAAAAAGTAATGATCTAAAAATGAGCTCGGCTATATAAACAAAAAAGATAGTTAATGTGTGAAGGATAAAGAAGAAACCTTTGTTGCTAACCATCGAATCTCAGAACAACCTTGTGCAACAAGAGCTGCCATAGAATTATTCCCAAGATTCATGCCTTCCACGATCCCTGCTGCTATGGCAAGTACATTCTTTAGTGCACCTGCTATTTCCACCCCTGTAACATCACTGTACCATCACAAATAGTATTTAACTCTCTAGAACATTAACACCAAGCCCGAGGTACTTGTCAGAGAGATTGTGTCCCTGGACTTGAGAGGGTGCACTTCATAAAGTTAGCTGATTTAAAGCGTCTGAAAAGAATTGTCTACCTTGACCTATTGATTCTCAAGTTTCTAGAAGCTAGAAGTTGCTGAACAGCATTTGCCAGTTTTTTGTCCTTTGACGCCACTACCATTGCTACAGAACAAGCAAGTTAGTCAAACCGCTCATCGACAAGATAGTATACTATTAAAGCAACAGTATCATTTTCTCAAATGACTACAACAAAACCTGTTGGCAAGTTATTCATCAATTCTGATGCAAACGAAGGCCCTGACAGCACAATATATGGCTGACGAGGATTCCTCAGAGCTTGGGGAATTATTTGAGACATTGTCCTTAACGTATTGAGCTCTAAACCTTTGCTGAGGGATATGAAAGGCAGGCCTGGATCAACATAATCAACAATGCCCTCCAGGAACAATGAGCTGAACTGCAAGTAGATTGAGTAAAGACGTTTGCAAAAGTTTCTTCCATGTTATCACAAATCATTTGCACCAAAGGAAATGCATGGTGCAAGAAAGTGTAACAGGAGAAAACAGGGCCTGAGATCTTTGTCATTATCTGTCTGAACTCTGGCTCAGAAACGGAAAGGGGAGAGGTACAGCACAACTAAACAGCAGCTCTGAGCATTTGGTGTGAGCGTTTAATTTATGATCGACCTAAGCTTAAGTCCGAGTCAGGATGGAGAAGGAAATAATGGTAATGTGAAGCACTCAGACAAGTACAAAAGGAGTTGAGAAACCTGTACTGGTACAGCATGAAGACAGAAGTCAGCACCACGTAAAGCAGTTTCGGCATCGGTTGTCGCAACTACATTTTCTGGTAGTATGCTCTCAGGAAAATACTTGCTGAAATTAATTTAAGGACGATTATGGTGATACAGAATGCAAATGCAGGAACAAAGAGGGAAGTAGCTCTCCTGGTAGTTCCATAAGTAGATACGATTACCATGATAAATTGAAAAAGGCACAAACCAATGAAGTAAACGCTATGTAGACTCTCATGGGTTAGCGGAAACTCACAAATTATAATGTCTCTCATTTATAGATTCACAGACTCGAGGATCTCGAACAAGCATGCTAACTTCCAGTTGAGCCTTTCTTCCAGCAACATGGGCAGCCATCGCTGTTCCAAATGACCCACCTCCTAGAACTACCACCTAAACCATAAAGACAAGCATTGATGCTGCAACATAATGAAGAAGCAAAGAAATGAAACTTTTTCCAACATAAAACTTTTAGCGCCACATATACAAATCTAACTACCGCCTTAAATAAGAGAAATTTCCAACATATTAGCGCCAGCTATTGCTAGCAATTAACATCTCTCACTCCAACATTAGTAAGAATGCAAAAAGGAGAAAAGAAAATGACTATGTTGTAAAAGAAAAGAACCGTTCTGTATCAGTTGCCCACGCAAGAAGTGACGAGTGTATCACAAGCGCCCAGATAGGAAAGCAATCCATTGTGCACTTAACGAACAGCATAATATTTGGCCAACAAAACAGATAACTGTCTGTGCGAGTTTTTTTTATTTATTTATTCATTTATTTGGGGGGGGGGGGGGGTTGTTTACGTACCAAACTTGAGAGCCTCTGAGGCTCAACAAGTTCAACTATATGCCTATCTGAAGCTCAATACAATGCCCACAAATCTCTTAAAGAAGCACGGAACCCTCAGCTGTAATTATCTTTAGAAGCTCTTTCTAAACTTGTAACAATGAGCAACAGTATGCGACAAGATGCATGCAAGTGAGTCGGCAAAGGATATTATTGCCACCTTAGTGATAGAGATATCCGCTCAAGTTCTTTATCCACCCAGTTTGGATATTGCATAAAAGATGCCCCCCACCTGCATAAGAATAGAGTAATTTTAACTACTCAAGAGACTCTCCGAGGGAAACCTCTACATTGTACTGTCAGGTCATTCAGTAGAATCTCTAGTGGTATCCTCCTTGATCAACTCCTTAGCCAATGACTCCCTCTCTCCCTCCCTCTCCCTCCACCCACCCATCCATAAACACGGACACTCAGAACTGGAAATCCCTCGTGCAGGGGAAGAAGTACCTTCTGACGGCCAAGAACTTCCCACCAATTACATCACGGTTCCGCCTTCTTTCTGAAGAGACATGGGCCGCATTGGCTCTCACGCACAAACACATCTACATATCCAAACTTTCAAACCTAATCGGGAGGGAGAAGGTGGTGGAAATGGGATACATAATGTACACGATTTGTGTTAACGAACAGAATAATCCATCACGGGAAGCATCTAGGCTCTAGCACACCAAAAACATAAAAAAAAATCTATGAACAAGGGACTCAAACAATTAAAGAGCCAAATTAATTCTTAATAGGAAACTAAATTAACGGTTGCTAAAGAAGAAAGAGTAATTTAAGCACCTTGTTAGTGCGTTCAAGAACGTCGGTCTTGGCCTTGGACCGCCAAGACCTTGACCACCGGACCAGCTTCTCCCAGGCGACTCTGACCACCTTTTGGCGGTCCTTGGTCCGTTCGAGGGCAAGATTAGGGTTCTGCGAGGGCGATGGATCGACTGCTTCGCCACCGCCACCAGCGGAACATACAGCAGAGGCTTTTTTGGAGTGAGAGCCAATAGGCTTGACATATATAGTTGGTGAAGAATACTGCTGTGCTGATGCTAATTGGGAGGTGCGAGTGTTTGATAAGAGCGAGCTGGAAAATGGCGGTGGGTCTAGCAGAGACGCCATTGTTGCAGGGATGCAAAAAGTAGAGAGAGTGGGAAGTGCGTGTGTGGGCGCGCTCTATCCGTTCTTTGCCTCCCCTTTCCACGCTGGGCGGAAATGAGTGACTGGATAGGTGCCGCAATAGAAAAGTGCCGCTAATGAGCTAAAGTCGCTAAATATTTCAAAAGAAATTTACGCGTTATAACGCGTGTGTAAACAGTTAAATGTGAAGGTTTCAACTAATATGAGGTTCAACTCTATAAACGTCCCATCATGTTACAATTTATGTTTGATGATGTACACATAAGCCCCTACCACATGTTGATAATTAGTCGGGACTTTATTGACCGTCTTGTAAGGAAGCCTCTTATTTTATTCGAGACTTCTATTGACGGTCTTCGTATGGTTTAGAGTGTTGTGCAGCTAAGTAGTTCACGTAAATAAGTGTAACTAAATTTCAAACGCTCAAGTGAATGTCAGTTTGCCACCTAAATAGACATATAACAGCAAAGGAGGATATTCGCAACAATGTGACGGTGGTGCAAATTGAGGAAAAGATCAGGGAACATCACTTAGGATGGGTTTGTCGTAACCAACATAGGCCTTTAGATGTCCCCGCGAAAAGAAGTGAGTTGTGTCAAGTTGATGGAGTAAAGGTACATGTAGATCAAGGAGCGACGTAGCGAACTTGATTGTTAGAAATTTATCATAGCACATCTACTTGGGTATGGCAAATGGAAGAAAATAATTCACATAACCGATTCCAGCAAGTTTAAGGGAAATGTATTGATAGGTCGTGGTGATAATTATTATAGTCATAGTCGGTCAATGTAGTTAGGTTTGGCAAGGGTTCTCGAGGCTATTTGTTTAAGTATAAGTTTTCGCCTTAATATAGAGAAACACTGACCTGAAACATGAGCATTTGCGGCGTTCTAAATTAGGCCAACGTGTTCTATATAGTCGGGGAGAGATTGGCATACGAAACATATTTGCAAACAGTGGGAGTGTCTTGTTATTTAAATTCGAGGGAGTCATTTTACTGTAAACTGAACGGTTGTGACTATGGTTTACTTTTATGCGTACGAGTTTAGAGCGTGGTTAGAGTCATCTCATATACGTTATGATTGAGCCAGTGTTATTAAAGGCGCAGGTGCACCTAAGGCGCAAAAGGTTCCTGGAGCCTAGGCGCAAGGCGCAGGCACGCGCCTTTTCGAAGTAAGGCGCAAAATTAATATGAATATAAATAATGGTACAATAAAACAATTTATGTAAAAAAATTTAGAAATGACAATTAATAAACTTTCAAACACTAGAAAAAATTTCAAATTTCATAATATCACCATATTTAACAAGCTTCCAACATTAGAAACGTCTTAAACCAATTGAAAAATAACAAATCGCTAAGTGAACATAACACCAACATATGTCATGCGACCTATCTACTCATGCAAAGCACTATAAAATGTATTCCGCAACAGTTTATGGCATGATTGTGGAATTGCAAGAACAATATTAGAGAAAAAATATAACAAGGTGTAGCATTTAAAGTTAATGTACATAAAAAATTGGAGTTTACTGGCGGGTGGACTGTCAAAGTCAAGAGTGGGAAAATCATCAAATTACACACACACACACGCACACACAGAGAAAGAGAATTGGACCGTGGAGTGAAGCAACTTCATTTCGAACAGCCAAGCAGCAGTAGTAGATAGGAGCAGCAGCGAAGATGCGAGAGCGCGACGGTGACGGCGAATGGAGCATTAGGGGGCCGGCGGCGAGACAGGCGATGGTGGCGGCCGGCGGCGAGAGGGGTGATGGTGGCCGGAGCAAGGGAAGAGATCATGCGAGGGTTGAGATTCGTGACTTGTGCGACTGAGTTAGGATTCAGGTGCTGGGATTTTGATTTAGGGATTTTGGACATGAAATCCAGATGCAGATCCAACGGTTTACATAAAACCACACAGGCAGATCTAACGGCCAGACTTCGTGCGCCTTAGTGAGTGCCTCCACCGCCGCTTCGCGCCTTGCGCCTTGGCGCCTAGGAGCACTAGGCGCGCGCCTAGGCCTAGGCGAGGCGCAATTTGTGAGCCTGGGTGCGCCTTACGCCTAGGCGCGCTTTTAATAACATTGGATTGAGCAGACATGTCCAGGCCCTTAAGTGATAACAAATATAAATATGTAGTAATCTGCACAATTGCTACGTGGCACAATGATTAACAACTTTATGTCACGTCAAAATTAAGCATAATTTAAACAAATACATCTCGTATTTTCATTAAACATCGTTTCCTTGAATTTGAAGGTTAAATCTAACGAATAACTTTCACCAAAAAAAATAAAAATTCAATAAGATATTCATTACGATAACGAATGAAAGCTAGTGAGCCAAGAGAATCGAAACTCGGAGGTTAAGGGTAGGTTTGACACTCTTTTTTTGCCTCTTTCAGTTTTAAAAATTAAAAAAAAAGGAGCGTTTGGTAACCATTTTTTTTTTCAATTTAAAAAACCAGTTTTTAAACTGAAGAGTAAAAAAAAAAACTCCAAAAACTGGTTTTTTTTTCACTTTTGGTTTTTTTTTTAGACCACCACCCTCCCACCGCCGGCAGCCACCTCAGGCGACCACCGCCGGAGACTGCCGGCCGCCGACGGCCGGCAGCCACCTCCGGCCGCAGGCGACCACCGCCGGAGACTGCCGGCAGCCCTTCCGGCCACCGGCCACCATCGCCGGTGAGTACAGGCAACCACCTTCTGTCGTCGGCCACCACCACCACCACCGTCGATCACCGCTACGCCCCACCACCGCCACCGCAAATCACCAAAAAAAAATCAAAATAAAAGGGTTATCAAACACAAAAAAAAAAACTAAAAAAAAAAGGGTTATCAAACACTCCTTTGATAAAAAGGGATTATCAAAGGGACTGACTTGTTGAAGTCCTGAAGATGGGCCTTCTTGGATTATTAATCTCTCCCACATCAGCACAAGAATCCTACGCGAACTGGTCCCACATACAACGCCATAGCCATTTCAGCCGTAGCTCGGCCACAAAGAACACCAACACGCATTTACGCGGTTCCACACCTGTATAAATACACCTTTGCAGTTCCGACTTCACAGCCACCCTCTCCGATCGCTTGCCTTTGTCTTTGAAAGCTGCTGCAGATCTACGGCAATCCAACCATACACAGAGCCTCGATTAACGTAAACCAGAAGGTACATTCCTTGAGCAATTGATTAGCAGCAAACCTATTTGCTTCTTGATCCAGAATGTTACTACAGTTTTATAATCATCCACGCTTTTCACATTTACAAGGATGTGGGTGGTCTTGATTTTGGCAACTGACTCGTGGGTATTGATTAGTTTTTGTTGAACAGGTGAAAGGAGGACATGGGTCACCATCACCACCACAATCACCATGGGCATGATGATCCATTGCTGGCGTGTTGCTGCTGCCCTTGCTTCCTAGTCGCCTCTATTTTTCAAATGCTTGGGAGGTGCATGTTTGTTGCTTGTTACCCTGTTCTGCAGTGCTTTGGTTGGGATGACCATCACCACCACCACCACCACCACTGCTAAATTCCCATTTTATTTTCAGCCTTGTGATTCACCATTTCAATCTTGTATTCCCCTTTCAATTCATGAACGCACCTTCTATGCAAAAAGGTCCCCGGTTTGTGGACGAGCTATAGAGTTAAATTAGTGTTTCTTTTGTTGGATTGATGTGTGCGCATATGATATATGCATGCAACTGGTGTGGATTTTAGTATATTGTGGATAATGAGGAACAAAAAGTAGAAAGTTGAGGGACAAAGAAAGGGGAATCTTATTACCACAAATCAAAATTGAGAATTGTTCCAGAACTTGTATATCCTTTCTGCCTTTTCCTTTCATGGCCATTATATTCGCTTTCCTGGAAAATTGCATGATGCAGTCAAGCCAATTGCAAGAAATGTAACTCTGTTACGTGGATACGATCACAGTTCTTAGCTTAATCCAATGGGGATAAAACCCCATGGTTGGGGTAATTAGGGGAGCTGATGCACTATAAAGGCATCATCTTTGGCGATCCTTTAGGGGAGACGATGCAAGAAGACAGTTAGAATGTACAAAGCGAGAAATTGTCACGACATTACTTGTTTCAGAACAAGGACAATACAAATTTTCAGAAACTGAAAGTTATCTTACAAAACAACTCATCTAATACATTTGTGAGAAGAAGGATTTGTGGTCCTTTAAACAACCAAAAAACTGCCCAAAAGGTGTATAAGAGTAGCTAACAAGTATGTGCCTCTCCTAATTACCTAAACATGCTTATGCATTTGCTCTAATTTTGCCAAGGGTGTTAGTTCCTGTGCTTCATCAATTGACCTCTCAATTTCTTCACGTCCGCTTGTTTGAGGGGTTTTAGCATGAACATTTGAGCTCCTTCTTGTAAGCACCTATTCAAGAAAGACACCATTAGATCTTCCCAAGAACACGAACGGAGAATAGAACGGGAGGAAAACGTAACGAGGTCATAGCAGTTACTTGTTAATTCGAGTTGGGATGTTCTCCGAGGACATTATCACAACTGGTACTTCCTTCAGGATAGAAGATTCCTGCTTGTGGCCACAACAATAGAGAAGGTGAATATAGATTCTCATGCAGGAGCTGAAAACTTATAGCACATAGTTCCTAATGACTGTTGAGCAGAAATGCATGGAAGGATTTGAACTACCTTAATTTTCTTTAGGAGCTCATATCCTGTCATCCCTGGCATACAATAATCTGTAATTATCATATTGACCTTTAAACCCTGCAAAGATTGTAACAGAGGAAAAAGATCAGGAAAATTGCTTGGTAACAAGACCTTACCCTGAACTGAAATTAGGGAGTGCACAGGGTTTAGAAAAATAGACATGAGTCCTCGCACGTCTCTATGAGTAGTAATTCTTTTTACAGAGGAAGTCACTTACACTGCCATTCAAAGTGTTCTGCTGATCATCTCTTAGGCCCAAATACTCCAATGCCCTCAACCCATTTTCTGCAGTAGTAACTGGAACAAAACATGAATTAGTGACATTCCAAACCCTATGGAAAGCTACTTTCACCACTTGTCTTTTTGGTACATTTTCTGGTTAAGCAGTTGAATAGCTCGACTGATAGCAAAAGATTTTCTGGTGATTTGGTTCAGAACACCCAAATGAGGGTAGATAGGCCTCAATTCAACGACCCTTTTTCATTTTTTTTCTTAATGTGGGAAGATCAAATTTCCGATTCCCAGTATCTTTCCCGACAAACAAGGCTTCAAAACACCCACATTGCCATACTTGAAGACTCAGAAAGAAGGGCTAAAGAATGCTATATCCGAATGCAGTCCCAGATTATTAAGGGTGAAAAGGGAAAGAGTTGGAGAGAGCAACTACCTTTGCAAGAGGAGTTTTTGAGCAGTTTTTCAACCAGTTTTCTATCAATGAGATTGTCATCAACAGCTAGAACATGGGGTTCTTCCCCATAATCCCCCATTCCCAGAAATGAAGAAGAAGTAGAAGAAACACCACCAACATCCATGTGTCCTCAACCTCACGCCACAAGACAAACTCCAACACTCAAACCCAGAAAACAGTGCGTGGGTTGCGAGGGGGAGCTCAGCAGAGAGAACAAATGAGATGGTATGAATAAATGCAAGGTGTACTATTTATAGGGGTGGCTAAGGTAGGTGTTTGAGATGGAATTCTTCTTGGGGAGGGAAAAAAGAAGGGGAATCAGCAGAGCAAATGCAAGCAAAAAAGATATATGGATATAAATCAGAAGGGTGGTCACAGATATTTCGTGATCCCTTTTTTGGGTTCTCGCGATTCGATGCAGCAGAGTAATCAGCCAGTACGCAGTCACCCCACCCCATAGCTCCTCTCTCTCTCTTCCCATAGACACAGTGAAAATCAGAGTATCAATATCAGTATCAGTACCAGTATCTGCGCACTGCTCCATGAGATCCTCCTTCCAGCTCATTGCCTTCATCTTCTTTCTCTCTCCTTCTCTTTTCTACTGTTGTCTGTTTACAAGGCTAAAATTGGAATTTCCAAGTCACAGCGCTCTATGTTTAGTCTTATTTTTCGCTAAGGTAACGCGTAAATAGCTATTAACGACGAACAAGATGTCGATAAGAATACCTTTTTTCATGCTTACAGAGCCGAACCTGTCTAGGCAGTTGAAAGTTGATATGTAAACCTTAATACTTGCACGATACGCTTGAAAGTTAAACGTCAAACATTTGCCATGAAACTTGGATTTCCCTCCGCTATGGACAAACACGAGATCCGAAGGATCACCTAGCTATTTTAGTACGTAATTTGGATCACTCGAAATTTGGGACAGAGAATATTTTTCCGATACTATAAGCTAAATTTGGAACTACTTAATGGTATCTCCTAAGTATTTTAGTGCCACTTGAGGATGTTGCCAAATTGCTGAATATTTTCTCTAATCTGCGAAATCCCAACCCAACACCAAGGCACAAGCTTTCAAGAGTGCATTGGAATGACCAAAGCAGTCTTAAAATTAGCAAAATCCCAGAGAAGAACCAATTTTCCCAATTTTGTCCAGTGCATCAGATGAGTGACTTTCTAGGAATTCACCTGCTAGTTTTCCCTCCAAAAGTAAATTCAACCTACAAAGTTCATGAAGCTACTGTGCTGTGATGGAGGCTTTGCCCTAGCCCTTACGAATGCACCAGAAGCATTTAATATAGCAAAGTAAATGGCTTGGGGTCTGTGAGTAATTGAAGTAGTTCATTTCAAATTTTGAAAGATTACCAAGAAAGGACTGTATATATCACATTGATTGTGTTGTTGCTGTTCTATCTTCTTCTCTATTCACTTTTGTCGGAAGAAGTTCTCCATTCATGAGACAATCCAGACTAGATTTTGTGTTAGAAACTATGAAGCAATCTACATTAATTGTGGTTGTTTATCTTCCAACCAGATTCAAAAACTTTCATGGTAGACTGAATACATAAAAGAGTTACAGAGTATAATACACTCATTCTTGCTGTAATATTAGCGAAATTCTTGAGTATAATAGTGATAAATATAACGTGATATAACGGATATGCGGTACATAACGAATGAAAAGAAGGGATTAGACAATACAATAGGAGGTCAGGATTTCATTATCGTTTCATCTTATCTGTCAATTATACTATGTCATATTCATCACCGTTACATTCAAATTTCTTCATAATATTAGCGCCTAAAAATGGAAGATTCGATCGAGAGTCCAATTTGTGCAGGTGCACTTAAGATCCGGAGGATTCGTAAAGTTGGGTTTTCTAGAAATATGGACAGTTTTGGGAAGCAAAAAAACTTTTGTGAGCCGTGTGTGTTTTTCCTCCCACGGAAAGATTGTGGGACTAATTTTGCATGGGGAACCGAATTTTTCTTGAGTCAACTTTGATTTCACTTTTATCTTGGCCAAGTGGGGAGATACCCTCTATCCACATTTCTATCAAAATCACTCTGACCATCTTCCAAACTACAATACTTTTACCCAATCCACGGCACATTGCTCGTCAAAGCACTATTAGTGACAAATGAAGCGTGAAGAAAACAAGACAGATTTGACCTATAAAAAAAGGAAAAGCGAGAACGACTAGATTAAGCATAGAATATATAACTGGATTCTAACTAACATTTAGGGTATTTGATAAATTTCACCATATAGATAGCAACCATGAAAATTTTCTCGATTGCACTAGGAGAAGTCCAGAAAGATTTGGCTTTTCCAGTATTTATAGAAGGAGCACCGATCGGTTGGTTGCGTCCAATGAGCCAAGTGGCAGTGGATTGCTTACAAAACTTACTGGTACACCCGATTGCCATTTATCAGAATCGAGAACATTTAGATTCATCAAAAATCACGATTCCGTTTGTACAGTCCTATGGATAAAAGAGTGAAGAAAAGGGAGCATGCAGCCCAGATGCCTTCGCCCGCACCAAAAATAGAATCCACCAAGCTACCCTCAAAGTAACTCGTCATTTGATGCTCGCATTGGAGAGGGAAGATGTGCATGGCCCACCGGAAGTCATGAATGGAATTCCCTTGAATGTGGCCACACCCTTGTCATTCGTGAAAAGATGCTGTGGCCACGAAGAAACAATGTTCGTTCACATACAGAATTTAATAAAATCACATGATAGTGAAGAGAGCGGCATGGCTACGACAGCAGGAATAATGTTCTCATCAATGAAAAGAAACGACAGCCGGAGAGATCTAGTCTGACTCCTCTGTGACAGCTTTAACTATTCATAAGTACTGTTACACAAACCGAATCCTAGATCTGACTCGAACTGAGAAGGTTTGAACAAGTCATTTTGAATGACCAAAAGGGTTCTTTAATAGGCCTGTCACCTGTTCAATGACAAGCATACTCCCTTGGTTCCATAACTTTGGCATATCTTAGTAGATCTACCCTTACAAAACGTTAAGAATGGCTAAGACCAATTCTTAATTTTAATATTGCAAAGGGTACAAGGGCATATGTGTAGTCCAACTTTTGAAATGGTACCAAAAATTTGAAACATCTCAAAAAGGAAAGTGGTACAAAAATTCAGAAATGGGCGTCAACCAAAAGAAAAGAACAAATTGCCTAGCCAACCTTAACTCGTATCATATCAAATTCCAACTGTTAAAGGGAGGATAATACATTCCAATTTCGTGTAGCATTAACAGTATATGATGCATTTGAGATGACACCCCACACCTGGCTATGAAGTAATGATAAGAGTCGCATATGGGAAAAAAAGAGCTTACCGGAGTAATTTTGTCCAATTGTTTCTTTTTGGGGTTTAACACATCCTCTGGTTTTCCCTCGTGTCTGGATAGAACATCCAAATTTAAATGTTAGTCTTCCTTATTGACAACTTTATTCAACAGCAACAAAACCACATACTACAGATTATTATCAAGTCAATCAGTTGTAAAAGGTAATTCTTAGCACCAAGTACAGCTCCATATAAACAAACTGTTCATCTGCCCTAATATCTGTGCCATTAGCCATAGTAAAGTTCAGAGAGGATAGAAAGCCACAGATTTAAACGATGAAGAATGTAGAAATTATCATCCCCAGCTAATATAGCATTGTCTACCAGAGCTTGTCAAAATGACAACACGCATAGTGCTAAAATCCCTGACTACTCTGACAAGGAATAAGTTATCAGGGGTTTCAGAACTATTCTGCCTCCCTAAAATAAGTAAAATGAAAGGAAGCCAAATGCTCGGATCAGACAATAAACTCAAGGTAATAGCAGTGAAAAACAAATTCAGAAGAAATGCGATTAGGTGCCAATATGGTATCTGGAAATGGCATGTAGTTCTTTCAACATACCCAGTAAATGAAACACACTCCCCAATTCTGGCCCCTTCTGGAACGATCAAAGGCTCTACAGCTGTATGATCTTCACTAGAAGCACATAACACCTGCAAAAGATACATTTAAGTATAAAGTGAAGATATCAACCAGCTTTACATATAGCTTGTGGAAAAAAGACAATCACCCAAAAACATTGCAGAGCTAGAACTGTCTTTAAAGACTGAAAACCAATTTGAGCCAAGTGTGAGAAGCTACACAATCTAGAAAGATGGTAATATAAGGTTAACTACTAAATTGTAAGACATGCATTGCCAAAAATAACTGAATGGTTTTATGTTCTACGATAAAATAGCAACATTCTTTTTCTAATGTACTCCCTCCGTCCCAAAATTATTGCTCCATATTGACTTTACAAAGGTTATTCAGGTAGTTGTCATATTTTCTAAGTTGCCCAATACATCCTCGGGGGACAGAGTGAGCTTTTTGAGTAATAACATATCTCGGCCATTACACTTGCATGTCCTCAACTTGTTTTCTATCAATCTAAACATTAAAAAGTCTTTCAACCATGATTAGAACTCAACAATGCGCCAAACTGGGGCACCCCAAAAGAATGCACAGGTAAACCCAGTTGAAATGCCTTTGCTTTAAGACACCCACAGCAGCTAAAGCAGATTTGGGGTGGAACCCAAACTAAGGGTCTGTTTGAAATCGCTTCCAGATTTGGCCTTTTGTTTTCAAAAAAACAAAAACCAAAACCAGTTTAGTTTTTATTTTTTACAAAAACAAATGGGTATTTGATTACCTAGTTTTTATTTTTGAGTTTTTTCTTTGGTGGCGGCGGCGGCGTTGCCGGCGGGTGGCAGTGGCCGCCAGCACCGGCGGGGTGGCGATGGGCGGCTGGTGGAGGTAGGCGGCGGCGGGCGGTGGCGGTTTGGGGTGGGGGGGGTCTCAAAACTGGAAACCCAAAACTCCAATTGCCCTGTTCTAAAAACTGGTTTTCAAATCTTAAGGGGAAAAAAACGAAAACAGGGTGTCAAAAATGGTTTTTTTCTCCAGTTTACAAAATTGGAGAAAAAACTGGAAACGGAATAGATTTCAAACGCTGCCTAAATGATGGTGGTCAATCTTTTTGGCCAGAAGCTACCACCATTGGCCACTCATGAAACAAGGGCTGAATATTCCACATCTTAGTACCAACGTGTCTCTAATCAAAGTGAGACCAAAATTGATTCCCAACAAATTTCAAAATTAGCCATTTCTTATGCCTCAAACGCCTAGGCGAACATCCACAATGCCTTGTTGCAAGACTCAAACGCGAAGACAAATGCGAAGACGCCTAGTCGATCTCTAGGCGCACACCCAGAATGTCCGATGCACGCCAGCTTGCAAGCCCATTATTAACATGCTTCACCAACCGTGCATTAACTATGGTAATACGACAAAATCTATCACTGCAACCACGAAATGCATTAAAGCATCCATCAAATCATTGGCATCACCACCATCAAATTCAGAGGATGAAACCCTTGAATCAGAAACCATAGAAACAGGAGAGTAAAGAAAGAGAAAGAGAGGAAAAGAAAACGAAAGAAAATGGTGGTCACGGTGGTTGAAAAGGCCGAGAGGCAGACTGATTTCGCGGGAGTTTATGAGTCTTGATGAAGAAGGTGGGCCCATATATAGATAATGATAGAGTAGAACCGTATAGTATCATTAATCACATAACAGCAAAATTGGAAAAGTAAGTTTATAAATAAATGTGGAAACTGAGCAATAGTTTTGGGACATCCCAAAACGGAAAGTTGACCGATAGAATTGGGGCAGAAGGAGGAGTAAAAGAGTTTCTTCACCATGATAAGTAAACCTCGTTCCCTTTTATTGATATGTAAAGTATTATCACTGAAAAGGGCACCAGGGAGATTTACAAACTGTTGTAACGAGAAAGACCAGGTAATATTCTTAACAGCGCGCAAACACTGTTTACTAAAAAGACCATCCATCAGAGTCTAAAAGCTCGAGAAAGTAAACCTCATTTACTGGGATATCCTTTCCCACAAACCCAAGAAGAGATTCAAGCAATCTTCCGAAAAAACACATGATGACAATTTTAAGGAGATGTCGAAAGCAATTGCTTGAGATGCGCTGATGATTATGGGGGTATTTATTGAATATTTTGGAAAAAGTTAACTGAGAGGCATGCCGACAGGACTGTTTGTTCTTCCAAAATTCAGAATGTAAACACCAAGTTTCTCATACACCATACTCAATTACTCCTAAAAACAGAGAGGTGTATTTAAGTCAGCTACATGTATGGAGCTGCACACCTACTGCAGACAAACTTGCCTTCATCTACTCATGTCGATATATCAAAATAAAGGCAAACCAAAAAACTTTCTGATGTATACAACTCAAGTGTGTGTAGCAAGAGTCGATCTATGAGAGGAAGCATCCTAGTTTTTGTTGGCATACTAGCCAAGTATTCATAAAAAACAAGTTTAAGATAGCTATATATACATAAGATACGATTCTGCAGAAAAGGAAGCAAAGAAACAAGAAGTACCAATCCTTCAGACATCACATCTCGTAGCTTTCCAGGTTTCACATTTGTGATTAGTGCCACACGGCGGTTCTGTAAGGCAATACAGTTGGAAATATTACAATTAGAGTGTAGTATGCAACAGTATGTGGTGAACATAAGTTCCAACAAAACATAATACAGAAGGGAGAGAAGGAGAAACCATGGAGTCCAGCTTTATCGTTATTGCCTTGGAGCATTTGGTATGAAAGAAGCGTGACTATTGAGGCAGAGAAAGTTCTCGATAGTCAAGCTCAAGGCTTTATTATGTACACTACTTCTTGGTATAAGAAGAATAGCGCAACTCGCTTTTGTCTTTTGATGGCCTCTTTTAAGTTTTTGGCCACTCTTTTGGTGTGACTCAATAGGTGATTTTATTACTTCTGATTACAAGGGGTGCACCCCCTTTCAATATGTTTCCGCATCAAACGTGGAAAAGAAGTTTCAACATAGCAGCTGCTTATAAGTGTTGGGACTCATAAAGGATAGGAAAAATGTAACCAAGTAATTCACTCACTACACATACCATCAACTCCTCTGGACTGCAAAACTTTGCCAGACCACTGACCACCTGCCGTACTTTAGGGTCTCCAACATCTATCTCTTCAACCAATAAACTGCACCATACATTGAAGAACACAAAGAGAGAGCTAAATAATTACAAAATTCCATTACTAAATCCTAATACGTGTGCAGACTGTAAAGCTACAAAGCTAAAGAAGGGGTCGAAAATTGATAACTTGAAGGAGGGCAAATTTTACACAAAAACATTCGAGAAACAGAAAGAGAATCAAGAAATCATACCTGTCAGCTGATGGATGTTTCCAAGCTTTGCGAATGAGGCCTATCTGTATTTTAAGCAATGACACACTAACTTCCGCATCGTTAGCATCCGGTACTTTTTCAGGTAACTTCTTCTCGGGAACCGCTTTATTATCTCCTGTGATCTTCTTCTTGAAGTTTTTCAGGATGAAAGGTGTCAAATTTAGATAGTCAAATTGTAGATTTAAAGTGAAAACTAACTGAAGGCAAATGACACGAACTATTTACTTAAGAAGCTTTGAATAAACATCACACGTTCACATTTTTCCTATGCATCACCCACAGAAACTCTAACCTTTGCAGGGTTAACTTTTTAAGAAATCCTAGAAATTATTGTTGCCAAGCGAGAGGCCTACCCTATACTTTGTTAGGTCAAGTGGACAGTTTGCCCATATTCAAAGACAAGAGTCGTTTTGAACGTTCCAACTAGCAACTATTCAATTTCATAAAGAGCCAGATATATCTGAACTAGGACAAATATATTCTACGCCAAGGTCCAAACAATATATCGGAGGACATTGCTTTGAACCTTCCAAAAATATATTTCACATTTTCCCTATGCATCACCCACAGGACCCAATCTTTGAAGGGTTCACTTTTTTATAGATCCTAAGAGATTAATTCTTGCAAAGAAAGAGGCCTACCCTATAATTTATTAGGTTAAGTGAACAGTTTGCCATATTGAAAGACAAAGTTGCTTTGAACCTTCCAACTATCAAGTATTCACATTCATAAACAGCCAGAAAAACCTGAACTAGGACAAATATGTTTTATACACAGGTCCCAACAATATAACCGAGGACATTGACGCCTCTTCTCCTACACCCCAACTAACATCCTTTGCTCCCAGTTGCACCGCAATCCCATCTAGGAATATCCAAAGGGCAACTTTTTGTTGGAAAAAACTAAGGTAGTGTAGAAAGGTGATAAGGTTTATACCGTGTCAACACTTTTCTTTGTACTTGGAACTGCTTCTAAACTGTTTGCATCTTTTGTAACTTGCACCGTCTTTTTTGTACTCGACTCTGTTTCCCCCTTCGCTACAGCTTTTAGTACCTGATGAAATAAGATTCTCAAATAGGTTAGAACCAAGACATCTACATCTACATTGAAAAAAAAAATCATTAGAAGTTGATGCTGTAGCATTTATTTATGTGGTCGAAAACAACTAAAGCTGCAGGAGAGGATGCACCACTGCCGCACATTCTAAAGTATTAGCAGATAATTGGTGTTTCTAATGTAATTTAGCAATTGTAATTATGAAGCAAAATTAAGCACACTCCATCAACATGAGAAACATCATATCACCCACTTCACAGCTATCAAGCATAAGCAGCAATAAGAATGAAAATGAAAACACAGACAAACGAGCTTCACATTACTGCTAACTTAAAAAGCTAATCACATAGATGTACTCACTGGAGGATCAAATGGGGCCTTCTGAATCAAAATCCTTTCGAAGAGTTCCCCAAACTTCACAACACTCTGGAAATGAATCATAAATGTAAGTGTCAATTAAAATCATCAAAAGGTACACATAACAGAGAAAAATTGCATCAGTGACTACGTATTCGACTGGTCCAAACCCGCAACCAGGAAATGCAGCTGATTCAATGGCCCCATCAATGCTAGGAGCTCAATAAATTGTAAAAATCTTGCTTAACAAGTAAACAAAATAGACAGCAAAATAATAATAGGAGGCAATGTTGTCCCTTACCTGGATATAATCCGTCCATCTCATCAAATGCGGAACCTTATCCCTGTCTGAGTCAGAAAGACCAACCTAGCAATAACAGATAGTAGAAAAAATAGTTAAAACACTAGCTGAGTTGCAAGGCATTAACAGATCAATTCTTGATTCAGTCTACTTCAGCTTCCTCCTTTTCAATAATGAAAGAAGCTGTGAGTATTATCCTGGCTTTCTCCATTTCGAATAACAGAGCAAAAACTTGTAGCAAATGGGTTCCGCAAAGAGAGGAGCAAAGTTCCCCTAAACTTTTAGATAAAGTAAAGGCACGGCAAAAGCATATATCATATAGAAAACACACGTAAATGCATCTTGATTGACCAAACAATCGAGTACAGGAAATATTTCAAGCAAAATTAAAGGTGCTATTCTCAGATGCGGTAAATGTGGGAAAGAAAACAAAAAATTGCATACCACCATTGAATGTAGTGCCGAGAAGACGACAACATCAGCTGCAGAGGGTTGTAATCCACCACCCAGTAGAACGGACTTCTGAATCAAGTCTTCGTTTAATTCATTAAGATCCTTCAAGCATGCTTCTGAGTTGCATGGAAAATTCTCTCCAAATGCTATCCACCTCATGAACTGGCAACAAAATTTGTGTTCTTATGATATGATCAGAGTGAACAATTGTGAATTTCCATGTAGAAGTTTAGTGAATAAACAATTGTCTTCTTGACTTGTTCATGACTTAAGAGATGATCAGAGTGAACAAATTTGCGTTTCCATGTGTAAGTTTAGTGAAAAAGCAATTTTGCATCTTGACTTATGCTATGGTCACTAGATAAATAACTTGCACTCCACTCTTGAAGCAATAACGCCTACTTAAAATACAAAGTGAAGGTAACTAGAGGGCATATAGTAACTCAAAAAAGTGAGGCTGATGAAGTAACCATATTAGATATATGTGACCTTTTTGTACAAGCCATTCGTATGTGTCTGAAAAGCAATAGCAGTTATGCTCCTGAACTCTAATTGGCTCACAAACGTGAAGACTTGATGCTTTTCCATTGAATAAGCATTTTGACCTCACCTCGTCATTGTTCTCAAGAGGGACCTCAGCTCCTGACGCCTTCAAAACATTTAAGCATGAGCTCTTGATATCGTTACCCGTCTCAGCCAAGAAAAGATCCTGCGACATCGATGCGTCAGAACTTTGAATAATGACGTAACAGCTACCCACACAAATGGGATTGGAACAAAGTATACAGAAATGCCCTTATCTTCAAGGACTTACTACTGCAAGCTGAAGCGGAACGCTACGGAAGCAAAGCAAACACAAAGTCTCCAGACACTGACCAAATTTAGCACGACTGGTATATAACCCAGACCCAAAAAATTCTTATCAATTTACAACTACGTTATAGGCTTTACGACGAGTTCATGGCAAAACGAGCTAGCGCCCGCTAGTGTTGGCGACATACACATACATACAGAGAGCTGCAGCAATTCAGTCAAAGGCAAGTTACTAAACATTGCTAATACTATTTCACCGGCATTTGGTTGCAAAACAGTCAAAATTGTAGTATGAGCCAAAACAAGCTGCCAAACACTTGGAATTAGAATCGAACCCAAAATCGTTCATAAATTCTCACTCGCAAGAAGCGGCCAAAGCACAAATATGCAGCAATTACATGACACGGGATCCTAAAAGCGATGAAAAGGTGCTTACAGGATCGAGGGAATAGTGTTTACAGAGAGCCGAAGTGATGCTTCGCTTTCTACTTTCCTTTGCAGACGCCATTTTCTTCCGTTTGCTTGATTTCGACGAGGTTTTGGTCTTCGGACCAAATGGATATTTGTAGGGTTTATTTTTCAGGTTCTATGGGCTTTGCAGAAGTTCAAACCCTCTAAATTAGTCCGTCCTACTTATGGGTTTACAGGTGATACTGCCCAAACAAGTTCGTTTGGGCTGTCGCATGGGTTTGGCCCATTATCAAGTCTCTCTTCTTTGGTTAAACAAACTTCACTCAGTACCTCTCAGATATTCTAATGAAACTTAGGTTTCTGGTTAACATGACTTAATTACGTTTACAAGAGTAATAAAATTTTATATGTTAACCCTTGTTCCCAACCTATTCTGGTCATACCCAAGGGACCGCTAGGGGTCCCATTTCACGCGAACACGTCGACATTGTCAACAGTCAATTCTTCAACGCTTCGAACCGGTCAAAGTGCGCGCGCCTAAGTCACGTGCTTGCTTCATACGCCTCACGCACGACTTAGTTACCAATTATTTTACATTAATGTGACTCACAGTAGCACGATTGTCGCGCCACGACCACCCAAGCACCTTTTCATCAAAAACTTCGACCGACGGCGCAACCAGAGCAACGGGGTCAAAGGGCAAAGGCCTTGGCCAACCCCATGGGGTCGACCTCGGCCTCACCCAAGGCCATGGGGTCGGCCTCAGCCTCACCAGAGGCTATGGGGTCGGCCTCGGCCTCCCATGGGGGGTTGGCCTTGGCCTCCCCCCCCCCCCCCCCCTTCACTTTTTGTGCAAAGTCCCTTGCACACTTTTTTCACTTCATACATTTCGTATGTGACTTTGGCACCTTATTTGTCACATGGGTATGACTCACGGCAACACGCTCGTCGTAATACAACTTTCGGATTCGTCATTACCCATCAAAACACCTACCGTCGGCACGCCCGAAGTTCACCAAAAGGGGAAGTGGCGTTGGCCTCCCTTCATGGGAGTTGGCCATTGGCTTTGGCCACCCCGGGGGTCGGCCAAATCTCTATGAGTTTCTAGTTCCTACCGAGCATCAAAGGCCATCCAATACTCGAGTATATGGGCCAAGTGATGCCAATTCGATCGTTCATTAGATACTTGCTTTTCAATCCTAAAGTCCACATTCTTCACATCAATTCCTTCATGCACTGTGCAGATGACTAAGGTCCCAGGGCCAATGTGCAGAGCAGCAAAATGCTGCAACCAGAGATTTGGTTGATGATGGAGGCCTCGGCATTCTTAAGTTGTCTCCAGTCAACCTTTCACTTATGGCAAATACAAGTGGAAATTTTTGAATGAGAGTTGTCAAGTCTTTTGTAGATTCCCTCTATTTATTTTGACATGAAAACATGTTAAAAATAATATCGAAACAATGTTGCAGAGATTTTGAAACTAATTATTGTGGTCTTTAAGTTTTGCTCGACTAATTATGGTAATTTTGATACTTTTGAAGGTGGTACTAAAACAAGGTTAGAGTGCTGTGCATTTCAAAATGCATGCACTGTAATGTCATTAAGCTATAAATTTTCTAACTCATATCGTCGAACACCTTCACACACGTAAGTAAGAAAAATTGTATAATGCACATCGTTGAATATCTTCACATACAAATGCACACATTAGAATATACTTGTTACGCAAAGAACATAGCCAACATACTATAACAACTCTAATTTTTTTTATAATTTTTTTTTTGTAAACAAAAAGCAACCGTTGTTTATGTATAATTGTAAGTAAGTGTCTTCCATTTTCAAGTTTACAAGGTTATTAATTTTGTTCTCTCACACAATATTCATTTTATAGAAGACATCTAAGAGGTCTTTTGAGCGTGTTTTACCTAAAGATAAAAGACTTTTTATTATTTTATTTCCCTAAAAACAATGAAATATGTCCGGTCTTTTGGGTACAGATGCCTTTATTTTGAATCTTTATTTTCAAGTGCACCTAGGTTGTAGATAGAGTTGTCAAACGGGCCGGGCGGCCCGCGGGCTGGCCCGACCCCGCCCCTTTCTGGCCCGGCCCCGTTTATGAACAGTAGATGCCCTGACTTTTAGGGCTTGAGCTTGGACCAGACCAGAATTTCCAAGAAAAAAGCTCGGTCAGGCCCGGCCCGAAAACGGCCCGGGTTTGGCCCGAACCGTGGCTTGGAATTGGCCAGGGTTTAGCCCAGCCCGGGTCTGGCCCGTTTCTTTACTTTTCAAATTCAATATTTCCCCCCCCCTTCCCCCCAACAGATTTATTCCCCTTTTTTTTCCTAAATTTCACTTTTACCCCCCAACAGCAAAATAACGGCTAGTTTGGGAGGTATTTTGGTCCAAGTTAATTTTTTCAACTCTTTTAAGGTTTTTACACTCTTACCCTCCCCAACAACTATAAACGGATAGTTTTTAGGGGTATTTTGGTCTTTTGTGAAGTTTCAAAAATCTATAAATTCACACCATTTCTCTCTAATTTTTCACACCAATCTTCTTACTCTCTCTTATATAAACATTCTACATTTCTACAAGCTTTGCTACTCTTGCTAATTATTACTCTTATTTACTAATTAGTACTCTTACTATATTTTAATTATTAACCACTCATCTTATTAATTTGTTACTCTCTAATTCTTTTGTGTAGTAATTAGTGAATTTTTATATTTATCAATTACTATTACTAATTTTTTTTAATTACTAACTCTCTCCAATTTTGAATTACCCTCAGTGATTCATTTGTTACTCTTTAATTCTTTTAATTGTTATTTCTAATTACTAATTACTGCTCTTATACTTGTGTATTTAGTTACTCTTACTAATTTTATTTTTCAATCTAGTAAAAAAGTTTAGCGTCAAATATGGCTGGATTACTGAAGAAACTGAAGCGTGGATCATCATCACGAAAAATATCATCATCATCACAAACACCACCACCAGCACGAGCGCCAGCACCACGGCCATCACAAACACCAATCCAAGCACCACCACAACCATTCGTTCCTGGACGAATGAGTACAGGCTGTATGATAGATACCCAAGCCAATTGGGAGTTCAATCAAAACATTCCAGATTTTGAATACACGCCTGATCAAGACCCCCCGCATTATAGGACGCAGCTCGGTTGGCGAAGCTACTACTCCGTGGCATAATCTTAACCCTATGCCTGGTCATGATGAAGAAGGGCCGAGCAATGCCTCCGGTAATGAGCCAGAAGTCCAAAAGAGAAAAAAAAAAAAAGCCGAGTGTTGGAATCATTTTGATGAAGTTATGGTGGACGGCATCCGAAAAGCTCGATGTAAGTACTGTGCTAAATTATTTTCGTCTGGTAGTGGTAATGGACATCTTAACAGGCATTACCCTCAGTGTGCACCTCGACAAGGCCACGTCGAACCTACCCAAACGCAGTTATCTTTTGACGGTAAGTTATTTGTTTATAATCAGCGAGAGCAAAGAGACGGTCTCGCTGAATTTGTTATTCACGATGAACAAGCCTTTTCTTTTGCCGATAATGCTAAGCACTCTAGATATATGAACACATACGTTCAACCTTTGTACAAAAAGGTTCATAGAAACACAACTAGATCCGATGCACTCCGACAGTATAATGCTGCTAAAGCACGCCTGATCGATTATTTCGATAAATTTGTAAAGTTAGTCTTACTTCTGATATTTGGCAATCTCCGTTTACTTTTGTTAGTTATACTTGTGTGACGGTCCATTGGATTGATGCAGATTGGATTATGCACAAGAGAATCATCGCTTTCGAGCTCTTTCCTTTTCCGCATGATGGAATGAACATTGCTAGTATTATATTAAAAGCATGTACCACGTTTAAATTAAAGGATAAGATTATGAGTATTAGTTTTGATAATGCTTCTAACAATACAGCTGCTGTTGATGCTTTACAGGAGAGCCTCAAACCTGTACTTTCTGGTAAATTATTTCATGTTCGTTGTGTTTGTCATATAATTAATTTAATTGTTCAAGATGGTTTAGCTGCTGCAGGAGATATTCTTGTCAAAATGAGGGGTATGACAGCGTATGTTAATAGTTCGAGTCCGAGAACACAACAATTTAAAACGTTGTGTGTTGAATATAATATGCCTCGCAGGAGAGCAGTTACAGATGTGGTCCACAGGTGGAACTCTACATACCATATGCTTTTACACATTCTGGCATACAGAGAAGTCTATACGCATTTTCTACTAACCTTGTTCCCAGCCGGCTTGCCAACTCAAGAGGAATGGCAGATGGCCACATACCTAGCTGAATTTTTGGAGGTATTTTACACGTCTACCAATTTATTGTCTGGTACGTACTATCCCACCTCTCCTCTCGCTGTAATAGAAATTCTCAAGATGGCTACAATGTTAACAAAATGGAGATATATAGGACCCTTTGAGGAAATAGTAAAAGTGATGGATAAAAAGTTTAATAAATATTGGAGTGAACTGCCTGTTATTTTTGCTGTTGCTACTTGTTTAGATCCTAGGTTAAAGTTGCATGGCGTGAACGTCTCGATACAAGAGATATCGATATTAATGTGCTACCCAGTAGAGGATACAACCGCACTCACAGCGAAAGTGAGCAAGACATTTGAGGAACTGTTCAACCTCTATCGTAATTCTGCTGACGTGCGCGGACGAGCTTCATCATCGACTGCTGAGAGGTATTATGCGCCATACCTTAAGGGCTTTGAACATCTAGTAGCAAGACAACTACCAGGTGAAGGTACTTCTAATTCGGCAGGTTCGTCTACTTTTTCCTCTTTTAATGAGATTGGTGTATATTCAAATACTGATCATTATTCTGATTTATCAATGCAAGAACAGGTTAATTTTAATTTGTTAAATTTTTGGAAACAAAATCAAAACATGTATAAAACTTTATCCCAAATTGCACGGGATGTACTGCCAGTGCAAGCCTCCACGGTTGCTTCAGAGTCGGCATTTTCAGCGAGCGGGAGGGTTTTGGATGACAGGAGGAGTCGTCTTAACCCCGAGTCGCTCGAGCTATGTGTATGTTGGAAGGATTATCTTGATGCGAAATACCGCGAGCAAGATAAACCGATTGATGATAGGAAGAGCAGTGACTCGGATGTTGAAGTACTTTCGGATGATTAGGTAATTTCTTTTTATTTTCCTTCTCTTAAGTTTTAAGAATAAAATTTCTCACAAAATATAGTTTTTTTTCATATATATAATATATATATATATATATATAATAAGTTTTTACAAGCAAGATATATATTTTTTCGTATATATAAAAAAATAGGTAACTTCGCCTGTTTGTTTACAAGCAGCCGGTCCAAAGCCCGGATAAAAGGAGGAGGGCCTATAAACACATTTATCTTCAATGTATATGATTTATAATAAAATAAAAGGATAAAGATTATGTTCGTTAAATTGTGAATATTGGACATGCCTAGAGTACAATTTGCTTAAATAATAACAACAAATTACCGTAATTAAAGCCTTTACCTTAAATAACAAGAAAATGCAAAAAAAAAAATTAGGCCCGGGCCCGGCCCTAAATGTTGGGCCCAGGGCTTGGACTGGGCCCAGATATCCCCACATTCTGGCCCGCCTCAGGCCCGTTTTGCTGTAGGCCCGATGGGCTTGGGCTGGGCCGGCCCATTTAACACCTCTAGTTGTAGATGCCGTCGTTTGGAATCTTTATTTTCAAGTGCACCCTTACTTTCTTTTTTATAAACCTTTGTATTTCTTTTGGGTTTTAATATGTCAGCTAAGATCATTTTAGTCCTTCAAACTATCTCCATTTTAAATAGTCAACGTACTCGTACTTTCGCCTTTTGTGTCCTCGAATTATTTGTTTTTTCTATTTTTTCCCCATCCGATACTTTCTGTTAAAGTGTTGGGGGTAATTTTGTAAATAAATTATTTTTCTTCTTCCTACCATTTTTTTAATTTATCTGTGTTCTCTTTCTTCACTCTCCAACTGCCGTCATCGTTCTCTAGCACCCCAACCACCATCCATGGGCAGAGCTACATGGTAACCGGGGGAGGGGCTGAAGCAGCCCCTGAACTTTTGAAAGTTTTTTTTCCTTTAGCGATGTTATATGTAGATGTAAACTAAAATTAACATATGTATAATATATGTTAATTTTAGTTTAATTTCAATGATTATATATGTTAATTTTAGTTTAATATATTAATTTTAGTATAATTTCAATGATTATATGAGGTTTAGAATATATGTTTGGTTAATTTAATTTCAGTGATTCTATAGAAATTCAAAATAAGTTCTTAAAAATTATTAAATATTATTTTACTAATAATTTTTTTTGGTGAATTCAATATAATTTTTGCACCCCTGAAAAAAATTCCTGGTTCCACCCCTGCCACCATCAACCCACCACTATTCCCCACCGCCCATCACCGTAAGAGATGCTATTTGGGCGACATGGCTACTGTACAACCATTGTTGTCCATATCAGTTCAATACGAAGATGGAGGGGGACATGGTGGCTATTGAGGCGACAAGGGTGGTGGAGCAACGGCCAAGGATAAGAGTTTGCGGGGTTGTCGCCAAGGTTTGTGGGGCAAGCTTTGGAGAATTTGACTTTGCAGTGTTGGTGGTTCGACATTTGGTGGGGTGAATAACAAGGGGGAAGAAGCGAAATATTTTTAAATGACAAACCATGTTTTGAAGAAAAAGAAAGGGTTGAATTTAGAGATAGAATATAGTATAAGAACTGTTTCAGAAATACTGAAACAAGTCCAAGTGACCAAAAAAACTCGTGACAACTCACCAAGAAGAAATTTCAATAAAAAAAAACTCACCAAGAAGAAATAGTAAAACAATTATGAAACAAAGGGGAATGCGCAGAAGGATGCCAATGGAATGGTGTCACATTATAAAACAAAAACCAACCATATGTCGCTTTCCTCTGTGGATTTATAGGGCCTTGCAAAATGTTCTTCCTCTTCTTACATAAAACAACAAAGGAAATCATTCATGAGGGAGGACTTTGGAGGGAGAAGAAGGAGCAAAAAGGGCCATGGCGGGAATTCTTTTATGCCTCTGCTTTGAAGTTCGGGAAGACCCCACGGCACCCCTACGGCTCAGCTTTTGGTTTCAAGCGTTTGCCATTTTCTTCTGCTTCTGTTTTGACTCCCTTTACAGCAGCATCTCCACAGATACAATTGACTTCCATGCACCATCTAGTCAGTTGTCACTGCATTATTTTATTTTAGGGAATGTTGAGTTCACTCTTTTTAGCTGTATATATATATATATATATATATATATATATGGCAACGCTTCAGTCTACATGTTGAACACAGTGTGACCCACTGATATATGTGTATATATCGCGCACAGATGCAGATAATTGTATATAACTTACAAATGTTTTCTTACCAAAAGCCCTTTATTCCCATTGTGACTCGTAAACGTTCTTTAACGACAAATTAGATATAAACAAGAGGTCAAGAAGTGGAAGTATCAAATTTTAAAAGAACGATTTGTTTTGACAAGCAAGCGTAAAATGCAAAAGCATGAAACTAAACTCTCTGCTTTGATTACTTTAGCAACTACATTTTGCTTTTCGTTAGACGTCAAGTAAGTTTGATTTTCCTCGGGATCACATATATGGATTCTCTATTTCTCCTACTAAACTCTTTGACATTCATTTCTTTCATGAGGAAGCACATGTAAAGGCAATTGGGATAGTTGGATTGGGCCCTTTCTTCTTTCATCTTTGCTTTCAAGCCACTCGTTATTCCCTTTATTCATCTGGAGGGAGTTCCGCCAAGTTTATGGGAAGCCCTGGTTTTTCCATCAAGTGATTATCGAGATTACACAAGTAATTTTAGTCGGTGCTACTTGCATTTTAAAGATCAAACACCCCCCCCCCCCCCAAAACCACCATAGCCTTAATATCTTTAGCGAGAACATATATACAATAGACGAAAGGAAACGTTGAAGACTTTTAGAAATGAACATTACTTTGACAAAAGTCATACCGTCTTTAACATTATGGATAGTCAATTTACTTTTGACTACATAGCGTAACAACAAAAGTCATTGCGACTTCACCATTGTGGGTATTTACTTTTTTTTTTTAATTAAAATTTCACAAGTGAGTGCACGACATGCATATTCACTTATCAGATAAAACCTCGAACCTTTCGGATAACCAAAGCTCGTGGCAATTTTCGCAACCATCCACAGTCAATAGTGTAAATTTGGGCACACCTTGTATAGATATTTTTTTTCTGAATAATAATGAAAAAAAATTGTATTAACAATAAAAGTTAACCTGTTATTAGAGCGGGAGTGTCCTTTGGGAAGAATATATCTTACTATACGTGACTTAAAATTCACTTTATGAGCCCCAGCCCCATCAAAACTCAACTAAAGGATTTTAGGCTTCGTTTGACAAAATTTTTTTTTTGGTTTTCAGTTTTTAAAGAGCAGTTTTTTAAAGAGCAGCTTAAATTTTTTTTTTTATAAAAACAAGTGGGTGTTTGATAACCCCTTTTTTTTTGAGGTTTTTTTTTTGGTGTTTGGTAACCCTTTTTATTTTGACTTTTTTTTTTTGGTGGTTTGCGGTGGCGGTGGTGGGGCGTAGCGGTGGTCGACAGTGGTGGTGGTGGTGGCCGACGGCCGGAGGTGGCTGCCGGCAGTCACCGGCGGTGGTGGCCGGCGGCCGGAGGTAGCTGCCGGCAGTCTCCGGCGGTGGTCGCCGGCGGCCGGAGGTGGCTGCCGGCAGTCACCGGCGGTGGTGGCCGGCGGCCGGAGGTAGCTGCCGGCCGTCTCCGGCGGTGGTCGCCGGCGGCCGGAGGTGGCTGCCGGCAGTCTCCGGTGGTGGTCGCCGGCGGCCGGAGGTGGCTGCCGGCAGTGGCGGTGGCTGCCGGTGGTCGCCGGCGGTCGCCGGCGGCCGGAGGTGGTTGTCGGCAGTCTCCGGCGGTGGTCGCCGGCGGCCGGAGGTGGCTGCCGGCGGCCGGCAGTCTCCGGCGGTGGTCGCCTGAGGTGGCTGCCGGCGGTGGGAGGGTGGTGGTGGTGGTCGAAAAAAAAAACCAAAAGTGAAAAAAAAAACCAGTTTTTGGAGTTTTTTTTTTACTCTGCAGTTTAAAAACTGATTTTTTAAATTAAAAAAAAAATGGTTACCAAACGCTCTTTTTTTTCAGTTTTTAAAACTGAAAAAAAAAAGAGGGAAAAAAATTTTGTCAAACGAGGCCTTAGAGTTGTCCTGACTATTCAACTAGCTCAAGCCTATAGATAAATACTAGTCCTATCATCAAAGAATGCTTTAACTTTTGTCAAAAATAATATTATTTTGAGATAATTGTATAATTTGTTAGTATTTTTTTTAAAATTATTCTATCGAGACTATTTTGTCGAGTTTCTTGAGGCCTTAAGAGATGGGGCGGTGTGGGGGGAGGGAGGGGGGGGGGGGGGACCCCAACAGCTTCAGTGGAATTTAAGAGGGAGCTATAAATAAAGGCAAAGCCAAAAGCTGAGCCCCCTCTGCACCACACCACTAATCACCCAACTCAACACACACACACACACACACACTCTCTTTATTACATCACCCACCCATCTCTATTCTCCACCCACCAACCTTTACTGCCTCTTTCCCCACTCTCTCTTCTATCCTTCCATTTTGCTACTATTTACCACTCATGCCACCCATTGGGCAAAAGAAAAAGGTTGCAAGAACTTTGGAGTAAAAATAAGTTTTTTGTTTCTTAAACACATGAAGCACATCAAGACAGTTTTCCATAAACTTCTTCTGCATCATGAATCTATGTATGAGCATGTCGCCCTTGCTTTGTCAAATACAACGCCTGCTTACTCTTAAAAGTTCTAATCTGTCGGAGAGATTACTCGTTTTCAGACTATTTAGTAAGAGATAGCTAACTCACTTTATTTTTTAACTTCCAAACATATCGATCACAAGTCCCGCCACACAGCACGAAAAAACTCTACTAGTTTAGGTATTCAGTAAACTCAATATAGTATTCGCTCTTATCCTTTTTTTTTTTTTTGGGAGAGAGAAAAGTATTTAAAAAAAGAAAAGAAAAAAAAAGAAGGTGTGACAAATTTTCATCACCTTTCTGTGCCATTCAAGTAGGCAAACACGGGGCTGATCTTCTTGTTAACGCCTGCATTGGCCCCAAATCACGCCACTCATGCCATCCACGTCAAAAGCTCAATCTGACAATGACTACGTGTATGCCACGTCGGATTACTCCGAATCACAGATCGACACGCGTCGGGTGCATTGAATAGCACCCCCAGCTCACACCTTCCCTCTTTCCTCTGCCGTTAATAAAAGTCCTGCAGTAAAGTCACACTTCCTCTCTGCCTCAGTCTCAGACACACAGAAAGAGTGTGTGTGTGTGTGAGAGAGAGAGAGAGTCTTTCAATGCACTGACTCAAAAATCCTGCCGGAAGCTTCCCCTCCGCTTTTCCCGGTAAGTCCGTCGGTTCCTCCGCCAGCTCATTTGCGGGCGATTTCTCCGGCAATACACCGATTATTGAGCTCGCATTCTGTGCTTGGTGGGGTTTATTCTTCTGCTCATCTTTCTTGGTGCATTTAGGTGCTCAAGAAGTTCTAATCGGCCGGTTTTTACGGGTTTCTAACCCTTGTTAAAGATTCGTACTTTGTGGGGGCTGTGTGCTGATTTCTAGGGTTTTGCATCGCTAACGGGGTTGCTTTGTTGTGTTTTCTTGTATCCATTTTCTTCAATCGCTGTTTGGTAGGCAAAATCTAGCCGTTAGAGACAAGTTGACAAATACACAGTTTATCTTTATCTTTCAGTTGTGGGTCTTCCTCTACAGTGGAATTAGGGTTCTTTCGTTCAACTAAAGTTTCCAACCGCTGAGAAGTTTCTCATCAGTTATTTTAGTTCTGTTGGAAGTTGTTTGCTTGTCATTTCAACTGGATTTGTCTCTTGCCTCTTGGGTTTGCTTCAGTTCCAAACAATGTCTTCATTTGTCCTTCGAAAATCGGCCCCCACCAACCCCCTTTCTGTTCTTACTTCTATTAGGTTCTAAGTTGCTTTTGCCAGCAATCCCTAGTTTAGTATTATGCATTGTTGAGAGCTCTTTTCGAGGTTATAAGTGAGTTTGGCTGTTCTTGATGGAATAATAAGGAGAGTGTATTGCAATTTACCTGTTCAGTTGGGGATTGGAAATGAGAAGGCTGCTTCCTGTTTTTGTTTTTTTACTTCTAGGTTCCGCTTTTGTGAGTTCTTTGAATCCGTCTCTGAACGATGATGTTCTGGGGTTGATTGTATTCAAGGCCGACATTCAAGATCCAGATGCGAAATTGGTATCTTGGAATGAGGATGATGACAGTCCCTGCAACTGGGAGGGAGTTAAGTGCAATCCTAGATCCAACAGGGTTTCAGACCTTGTACTTGATGGTTTAGGGCTATCAGGGCGTATAGGGCGAGGTCTCCTCCAGCTACAGTTTCTCCGGAAGCTGTCGCTTGCAAGGAACAATCTTACAGGAAGCATAAACTTCAGTCTTGCCCAGCTCGCAGACGTGCGGGTCATTGACTTGAGTGAGAACAGTTTATCAGGACCGATCCCTGACAGTTTCTTTCAGCAATGTGGGTCATTAATATCGATTTCTTTAGCCAATAACAAGTTTTCGGGCCAAATTCCTGACAGTTTGAGCTCATGCCCAACACTTACTGCAGTTAACTTCTCCTCCAATCAGTTTTCCGGTTCGTTACCTTCTGGGATCTTCACTTTGCATGCACTCAGGTCACTTGATCTGTCCGATAATCAGATGGAGGGTGAGATTCCCAAGGGCATTGAAGGTCTGAACAACTTGAGAGGAATAAGCTTGCGGAAGAATAAGTTTACGGATCAGGTCCCGGATGGGATTGGAGGCTGTCTGCTGCTGAGGTCAATTGATTTTAGCGAGAACTCTTTCTCTGGAAGTCTTCCAAGCACATTGCAGAAGCTTACTTTGTGTAGTTACTTGAGTTTACATAAGAATTCATTCACTGGAGTGGTCCCAGAATGGATTGGAGAAATGAGAAGCCTAGAGAGTCTGGATCTTTCTGAGAATAGCTTTTCTGGCCAGGTTCCAGCTTCACTTGGGAAGCTTCAGTCTTTAAAGGTACTGAATATCACCAAGAATGCATTTACTGGGAGCTTGCCAGAGTATATGATCAATTGCCAAAACCTTCTGGCTGTAGATGTTAGTCAGAATTCTTTAATGGGTAATCTTCCTTCTTGGGCATTCAAAATAGGATTGCAGCAAATACTGTTTTCGGAGAATAGGCTGAGTGGGAATTTGGATTATGCATTTTCTTCGTCAATCGAAAACTCACGTCGAAAGCTCCAAGTTTTGGATATATCCCATAATACATTATCTGGAGAAATTCCATCTACTCTTGGGGACTTTAACAGCTTGCTGTCCTTGAATTTGTCTAGAAACTTTCTGATAGGTGGAATCCCGGCAAGTATAAAAGAATTGAAGGCTTTGGGCACTCTTGATTTGAGTGATAATCAGTTAAATAACAGCATTCCCCTGGAAATTGGAGGAGCTGTATCGTTGAATGAACTGAGGCTAGAGAAAAATAACTTAGCCGGGGAAATTCCAACTTCTATCCAGAGCTGTTCTTCCCTGACTTCGTTGTAAGTTCTTTTCTTTTGTTTGATGCTGTTGGACCTTTCTTGAGTATTTTGACTATTGCAGCTTGTTAAACAGTTTGAACCAGGTCTGGCTTGCTTTGTGTAGGAAGTTAGGCTTAGCCTCTTGTGTTAACTATTCAAAATTTCCTCTAAAAAAACTGTTTGCAGTAATGCTTGCTCGTGTTGAGCCTTTTCATTTTTCTATTAAATTGTTTCGCTTTGGTGCTTAAGAGTTGAGACTTGCTTAGATGTCACTCGTCAATGTTCATGTACGGATTATGCTAGTGAAAGAATTGTTCATTGCTGCATTTGACTTGTTGATTGTCCAATTGCTGATGCACTATAGTTTGGCTTTAGTCATCTTTTTTCTTTTTCTTGTAAGTTCATCTTTTAATCTGTGTAATTCTTCACAAAATAAAATTGTTTGTATACTTGTCATTTATTGCTAATTAGTCTCAAAAGGTTTCACTGTCTGTTAACAGATTATCTTTTGAAACATAGAAAAATCTTGCCACTCTAACAGAATTTCTCGGGTTGCCTTGGTTTGTTCAGGATTCTGCGGCAGAACAACCTAACTGGGTCAGTACCTGTAACCATTGCAAAACTTAATCACCTTCAAAATGTAGATTTGTCTTTTAACAAGCTTACTGGAACCCTACCAAAGCAATTAGCGAATCTTGCCAGCCTCATCTCCTTCAACATATCTCACAACCAGCTCCAAGGTGAACTACCTGCTGGCGGGTTTTTCAACACCATATCCCCATTCTCGGTCTCCGGCAATCCATCTCTTTGTGGTGCTGCGGTTAATAAGAGTTGTCGCTCTGTCCTTCCCAAGCCAATTGTTCTTAATCCCAACTCTACGGATTCTACTCCTGGCTCGATAGCCCCCAGTCTTGGCCACAAGAAGATAATCCTTAGCATTTCGGCGCTAATTGCCATTGGTGCTGCTGCTGTCATTATTATTGGTGTTATTGCCATCACCGTCCTCAACCTTCGTGTCCGTTCTTTGACATCTCCTTCGGCAGCTGCTCTTACATTATCTGGTGGCGAGGATTTTAGCAATTCCCCGAGTACAGATGCCAACTCTGGGAAGCTGGTCATGTTTTCAGGAGACCCTGATTTCAGCACAGGAGCACACGCTCTGCTCAACAAAGATTGTGAGCTCGGCCGTGGTGGATTTGGTGCAGTTTACCGAACTGTTCTTCGAGATGGGCGTCCAGTTGCCATTAAGAAACTCACCGTCTCCAGTCTTGTCAAGTCTCAAGGAGATTTTGAAAAGGAAGTTAAGAAATTAGGGAAAGTCCGTCATCCTAATCTTGTGGCTCTCGAAGGCTATTACTGGACTACATCACTACAGCTCCTCATATATGAATTTGTCTCTGGCGGGAATTTGTATAAGCATCTCCATGAAGGATCTGGTGGAAATTTCCTCTCGTGGAACGAGAGATTCAATGTTGTTATTGGGACAGCTAAAAGCTTGGCACATTTGCACCAAATGAGCATTATCCACTACAACCTGAAATCAAGCAATATCCTCATTGACAGCTCAGGTGAAGCTAAAGTTGCAGACTTTGGCCTAGCAAGGCTGTTGCCAATGCTAGATCGATACGTTCTAAGTAGCAAGATTCAGAGTGCACTCGGCTACATGGCACCTGAATTTGCATGCCGAACTGTAAAGGTAACTGAGAAATGCGATGTGTATGGATTCGGAATTTTGGTTCTGGAAGTGGTTACAGGAAAAAGGCCCGTTGAGTACATGGAGGACGATGTGGTTGTACTTTGTGACATGGTCAGAGGAGCACTGGAAGAAGGCAGGGTAGAGGAATGCGTTGACGCAAGGCTGCAGGGCAAGTTTCCTGCAGAAGAGGCAATTCCAGTTATAAAATTAGGCTTGATCTGCACATCACAAGTGCCTTCAAATAGGCCGGACATGGCAGAGGTGGTTAACATTTTGGAGCTGATCCGATGCCCTTCGGAGGGTCAGGAGGAGTTGGTGTGAGAACTAACATAATTCTAGAGGGTGGAAAGAAGCGGATGAACAACAGGTTGTCCGGCGAAGAAGAATCCGGTTGGTTAAATTATATGTTTGAGAGAAGAATTTTAACTGCTGCAGTTTTTCCTTTACGACTGTCTTTGGTACTAAGCTTAAGTTTGCAGTCCCTTCTCTATGTTAAACTTGGTCACCGGATTCCTTTTCACCGGGTCCAATTTGTGACCCTTTTGGATATTCTTACCCGAAGTGTTTATTATCTTTGCTTTGTTTCTACCTTCATGCTAGCTAGCTTGATATTCTGATCGAAGATCTTATTCCCTTTCTCTGTGCTGTCAAAATATGAGAGCTAACTGTGAATGCCTACACAAATTGAGCTTGTTAATACGAACAAGATTATGAAGATGACTGATGAATTTAGGGGGCACTCTGGACAAACCTTTACATCCCCCGGGTACCCCCCCCCCCCCCCCTTTCCGGGGGGTGGTTTCCCAGGAAAGAAAAAGTTTTTAAAGTACCACTCCAAATTGATGGCGTCGGTGGAGGATTCAGAGACTGGTACTAATTTTGCCAAAGTCAAAAGTGACTTAATGACCCGAGGCTCTGATATCTGAGCTCTGAGGGGTCTTTTAAGATTCTTGGCACCCACTTTGAAGCAAACAATCGAAGTGGAGAATAGAAAAAGATAGCGTGAAGGCAAAAACAATGAACAAAGGGAAAAGTTAAGGTCACAAAGAAAATAACATATTTAAAGGGTACGCACATTTAACAACTTTTGTTGTTGATATGATACTGTCGGATGGACCAAAGTCTTAATTATGTTGGCACCTATGTATTTAGGTTCTAATAATCTGCTAGTACTACTTTAAATGTCATCTTCTTTTTTCCAATGTGACGATGAACTTCAATTAGGTTCTACAGCCCATAGGACTCACGTGGGTGGGTTCTTTCTTGATCTTTTCTCTCTTTCTATGCCAAAACATGGTTCATTAGCGTGAAAATGAATTACAAAAAGCCAATTAAACTTTAAAAACCATGTGCTTAGATTACCAAAGATGAGTTGTCCCTAACATTATTCACTCATAAATTTCAATAACAGACTGGTGTTAGGCTCAAGACAACCTAACCGGTTGGCGTTTTCATGATCAAACAGCACATGACTTGGGTACTTGAAGCTGTCTGTGTTCTAGGCATGGGGCAAGGCATAGAGACCTATTATTACACAATTTGTACGCTTTAAATGTCATTGAAGGGTACAGTGGGATATCAATGAGGTAAATAGTTATTGCATGAGGACCATCATCATGCATTTATTCTTTTCTTTTATGATATGATGAAGAAAGGGAGAAAAAGGGAACGTGAAATGAAGAGAAAGGGTCCTGGGGCAGGAGGACAGATGATTCTCTGCATCCACAAATCACAACTTTTGCAGGCTCTTTGCTTTATTGATGAACAAAATTATTCCTATTATTACACTTTCGTTAAGCACGTACTAGTGGAGTTTTGACTTTTAAGAGCGTAGACATGTTCGATAGGCGTGGAAGACAGTGCACTGCAATTCACCCCAATTCAAAAAAAAAGATAAAAAAGAATGCCCATTTCACCTTAAGCAATCATGGGAAATGAGTCATGGAGACGTGCAACTGGACCTTTTCTACATTTTCTCTAGCTACCCAGGGGAGAGGGAGACGTGGGGAAAAATTACTATACCTGACCCATATAACCCACTCAATAACCCGCTTCTAGCGGGGTAGGGTGGGACGATCTAATTGTCATCCTTAGGTTAGCTACTTGAATTATTCAAAAAGATTTCCTTCCCTGTGACATGTTACATCTATGGCTTTTCTTTCACAGTGATGTCTTTATACTACATGAGAAAGAGAAAGAGTTGCAATTCGTCTGATCTTTCTTTTCTTATAAACTCAGACGGTTTGCTATAATCTCCCCAAAAAAAGCTAGTCAAACTCATAGATGGTTCGCTAAAAGCATGACTCGATCACGTTCAATTCGCCACTGCTTAAACATGCAGAGACACAACTTATGCTTCTAGATACTACGTGTACATTATAAATTAAAGTATCGCTACGTTGTAAGGCTCCACACACACACACACACACACATTAATATATATATATATATATATATATATATATATATATATATATTATTTAGACGGATATTTAGCGTAAACCTATCTGTATCTTCTTTTGACATCGGACCTAGATCATGATCCAAATATGCCCCAGATACTAAAAATGCATATAGGCACGGAGCAGATTTCAGTGAAGCTAAATTACCTTTGTTTCCATTAAATCAATTTTGAATATGTTACCAAATTTCCCAAACAGTTAAAGTTATATTTGCATTTATTTCTATATGACTCATCACGTTGAGTATCATATCTAAGAATAATTGGATCTATTGGATTAATTATTCATTTAAGATTAATTTATAGGAGACGTGGTAATCATGCACCATACACGAAGGATTTACGTAAAACTTATATAATTTACATTTATTAAGCAAAGCACTATAAACATATTAAATAATCTATAACCAGACAGATATTAACAGAATAAGCTTTATCATATCTATATTCGCTTAGAGGCAATTTTTTTTTCTTCTATGAATACAGAAATTAATGGATCAAATATATGCTTCATAATACCCGTTTTAAACAAATACGAATGCAAACAGATACTCCTCGAATATCAATTTACAGCCTCACTGTGTTGTGGAATTCTTCTGCGGACTAATCATAACTTCCTTCTACAAGTAGGATGCTACACAAGCAACTTTAAAATGTGCAGGGGACCTCGATGGGCGTTTGGGCTTCATTTATCTCCAGGAGCCTTGCCTTGGCTCAGGGACTTAAAAGGGTTTTCCTCGGTTGAAAAAGGCTTCAGCTGCTACCTTAAGTGTGGCGCTTTTGGCCTTGAGGATTACCAAGGACTAGAAGTGGCTTTATCATGCTTGGCTAGTAGAACTAAAACTAGATAGCCATTTCACTACAAAATGATATGGCATGCCTACCAAATACAGAGACATCACAGAAAGGATAGAAGAGAGCATGCCCATAAACAAAATTGTACTCAAGGCATCAAGAATTTTGCACCATTCAGAACTCCGGATAGTCCGACCTCAACATTGAATGGAGTAGTGATTTCCTCTCTCGTCTTCACATGTTTTTCCTAATCCTCTATGTATATTTTTTATCCCATTTTATCAGGGTTCCCTCTCAAATTTTATTTTTTTCACAAAAATTGGAAGAGAAGCTATCTTACCTAATCATCCCAAACATTTTCCCATCCATCAGAATTAGAAGACCTGGAAGTAAGGCCATTTGCTGGTCTACTGCCCACATGATTTGTACCCGATGACTTCACCGCTTTCTCCTCGTCCCAGTCATCATCCCAACCTTGATCCCAACCTTCTGGTGTTTCCCCATTTCCATTTACAGATGAAAGGAACTCTGGCTGGCCCATCTCAAGTTCCTGGTATGGAATTCCATCAAGATGTCGTCCCCTTTTTCCAAACTTAAAGCACGCCCACATCCCTCCCATGATCAGAGCTGCCACAAACAGTACACAAGTTCCATTGAGAGGGGTTAGATAGGTCGCATAAGAAGGAAAGCTGTCTGGTGATACAGGAGCTCTCATGTGAATTACACAAACCCCTTTTAGCCCAGCGTTTATAGAGATTGCTAAACTTCCTCCAACAGAGATATCTACCTGATAAAAAGAAGAAAAAGAAAGACACCAAGGAATCAGGAGAGTAAGACAAAGCCTTCAAAAAGAGGTTAGAACAATATTGGTATCCGTGAATAAGTAAGGTCAAACGAGGTGTCCTACACTTTGTTTCCATAATGCAATTACTTAAAATCAAGTGACCAAAATTCTTTCTACAATATCAGGCATCAGGAATATAACAGATAGCCCGAGAAAGATTATTCACCTTCTCAGTTTGGTGTTTCAGTACGTCAATATCCACAATGGTAATGTTTAAAGGGAGAGTAGTGACGTTCGCTTTTAGAGAGCTTTCACCATCGTTCCGGACATAAAGAAATGATCCTTGAGAGCCTACAAGTAAAAGTAGAGTGAATTAGATATCCAGTAGTGAACCACGATAAACTGAGTATGAAGTCAAGCCAACACTATACTAAGGTGTGACGAGACTAGATGGATATGCATCGAATTGGAATGACATAGAAGTCCAAATGCTTAACAGTTCATCATGCCATTCGTGCGAAAAAGATCAATAATTCTGGGCAATCCGTATCATCTTCCACTTATTACGAGGACTATTTCAGAGAATGAGCAACAAAACCGACAAGGTTTTTACAGGTCTCATGTTCTTTTAAAACACTGAAGTAGATGCATGAATGCACGTTCTGACATGCACGCACCAGCTTAAGTTCTCCAAGAAAATTTTGCGGTTCCAGCCCAAACAACAAGGAGGGGTAAGAACCGGGGGGAGAGAGAGAGAGAGAAGCAACAAGTTCCCGTAGGAATTTCTGTGAACTTGCCGTGCCAAATAACTTTACTGATGTACTTCCATTTTTCTTCAGTGTGCGACAAAAAAAAAAGGAAAATGGAGAAAAAGAAACCCTTGCTTATAACAGCAGGAGTGCTACAGAAATAAGTGTCATCAGTGCGTTTCTAGCGAGAAAAAATGTCCACACATGTCACTAAAGATTTGAACAAAATAGGACAAAAGCAATTAGCAACACTCAAATGTCTCTAAAGCAATTACAGCTCCCAGCTCCCATCTCTGCTGCAGCAAGGATCCTAATGAAACCTTTTGATGTCACTGGAGCTTTAATGCCTGTGAGTTTTATTTTATTTTTCACTAAAATTTGGAGAGGAAGGTAAGAAGGCTAAATGGAAAGAATTTTTTTTCCTTTGAATAAAGACTTACTGACTTTGACCACCAGAGAGGAATTACCCGACCTGAACGAAACTACATCCATAGTTACAGAATTGAACTGAAACCCCCCACCCAAAGGGACGCTTGGTTGAATAAGTGAGAAGTAGAACGCAAAGAAGGAGTGGTGCTCCATGGATACAAGATCACCCCTTTCATTGACGGATTGAATAACAGAAAAGAAGAAAGAAAGGGCAATGATCACATGGTACCATTAAGAAATGGCAATGATCAGATGGTACCATGCATGCAGATAGAAGTCGTCAGAAGTAGCAAAGACACGTCGAAGATTAGTCTCTTGGTCCCTTCCCTAAAAATAAGAATCAAACCAGATATCTTAAATCAGTTTTTTCCTGCCTAAGGAACTCTGTGGATTTATGTATGACCTACTTTTCCTCTCCTTCCTATTAGCATGTTTCGTCCCGTCAAGTTGGTTGCAGCTGAAAGCATGGACCAAACTACAAAACGCCTGGAGCACCTGGGGCCAGCTATGACCTAAAAGATGGACACGCATCCTGGCTAGGGGTGTAACTTGGGCCGGACAACCCATACCAGCCCGTAAAAATATGGGCATGGGCTCGTTTGTGTAGACCTATGTTACATGGACTCGATACAAGTGTTCGGGTCGGATACGTGTCCAAGTGTCGGACTCATCTAATTTTTAAAACACAAGAAAAGGGGGCACGGCAAAATATTCATATCTAGCATTACTTGATAATCATTTCCAAGGTCAAATGATGTTTTATGTGATGCACATGGTTTTAGTTGAGAGTTTGTCTTGTCTCAACGTCAATGAAATAAAAAGGAACACTATAAGATAGTGTTCATAGTATCATATCCTATGAGATGTGTCAGACACATATCTCATAGTCTCACAGACACATATCCCATAGTCTCATACCCATGTCCAAGTGTCAAGTGTCCGACACGGGTACTTTATGCATTTTGAAGAGTCCATGTAACATAGGTGTAGACACAGTAGTGGACGTAGGCTTAAAATTTTGAGCCCGTAAAAAATATGGGTTGGGCATGGGCATAGGTATTCAAAGGCTAGCCCAGCCCATGGGAAAACCAACCTGGCCAACTTTTATACAATATGATGTTTGTAAAAAAAAAAATTATGTGCACAAGGCGCATGTTTTTTTTTTTTTTGTTTGTCTTTTGTCTTTTAAATCATCTCACCATCGTCATGTAAGTTCCATGTAATCTAAACCCTCCAAAGCCTTAAACCTAATAGAATACTACATTTTTGGCATTTTGCTTTTGGTAAAACTACAACTTATATTTTGTCCTGTTGGCATGGGGATCCGAAATCAGGACCTAAGGTTATCCCTACAAACCTTTGCCACTTCACCAATTTGATTGATGACTACATTTGTTGTCCTTAATAAATTTGCACCTCACACCTATGTTACTACACGGCTGAAATGTATGTTCTCTTACTTCTCTGTCTCTCATTCTCTCTACCGCATTTCTTTGCATCTCCCTCTCCAGTTTCCTTTTTTCACCGTGTACTTTGTAACATGTGTACACATAAACACCGTGTCGAGGTTTCGAGTCCAAGAACAAGTTGAAAATCAAGCACTAAGCCACTTGGATTAGATTCTCTAAAATGGTGGTGGGCTGCGGTGGCGGGTAAATTGATGGTGGTGGTGGGTTTTCTACGAGGTCAAGGGGCGGATGAGGAGGATGATGGAAAGAGAGCGCGTGCGCGCGAGAGAGAGAGAGAGAGAGAGAGAGAGAGAGAGAGAGAGAGAGAGTATGTGTAGGTGGTGGTGGTGTTTTGGTTGTAGTGGTGGTGATGGGTCGACCGCTTGTGGTGAGTTGTGGCTGGTGGTGGGCTCACTATCTTATCTTCATGATCATGATTAATCTATAGATTTGGATGGTTATTGATCCGCTTAAAAAATCTAGTAAACAAAGAACTAATTTGCAACAATGGACAGCCTGTTTCCAGCCCGTACCCACCAAAAATTTCATGGGCTGAGCTTAGACAGATGTTATTTGGCCTGTGGATGGGCTCCAGCCTGCACAAGTTGCAGCCGTAATCTTGGCATAGGTGGCCCGATGGGCTATTATCTAGGGCAGTTTGGGAGATCTGAGCAGGCATATTAGCTAGTTGGTATTAGATAACCCGTTTGCACATGGCGGGTTGTCTCATTCTTATCTTCTTAAGAGGGGCCAAGGCCAAGCCCTCCGGGACATGTTGGGCTCATTTCTAGGAGGACTACCATCACGGTCGAACCTGTTTCTCAAGTCACTTGTCTACTTATAGGCCCCAATCTTAGCTCTACTTAGCATGGATAATTTAGATAGAATTGACAGGTACTACCACACTACCCATAAAACTGAATCAACAAGTATGGTACTAAGCACTAACTAACTTACTCTGTGGTAAAGGCGGTTTTGTCCATTGCCGTTGCAACAATTTACTGAGTCAGGTCTTGCAACTCACTCAATCAATGTCCCACATCCATGGTGATTCATGTGCATTCATCTCCATTGATCCTTCATGAATAACACTCCATGAAGTAGTAGGTGCTCACTGCCTCTTGGGGTGCCTGTCCTATGAGACAGAACATTACGACACGTTGTCCCTGTCCTTAAAAGCCTTCACAACCTTTTGACTGGACCCATGGAGTACTGGGTTCACATCTATGGTCCACACCAATACTTTAATGCAATTTCTGTTTGTCTTAAAAGAGGATTGGGGTGCTCGCCTCTTCAGAGACTGCCAGCTAAAGCCAGTATAGTGCCATTTTGACTTGTGCGGCATCCTAACATGTTACTGTACCTCAAAGCATTCACGACCATGGGCGTTGGCTCATGTTTATATCTCAAGATGTGGCTCATGTTATGTGTATCTAGCCAATTACAATTGTAAAGATACGTTTGAGCTGCTGATAGAACATATAATGCATTTCCATAAACCAGTTATCAGCTGCAAGCCAAAGGTTTCCAAACGGTAATAAAATACTGGTCAGTTTTTTGATGAAAAAAGGGATTGGATGCCCCTCGCAAGCGTAGGCATAAGCTCAGGCCCACTGAAGATATTAGGGCTTAAATTAGTGGAAGAATTTTAATGACAAAGTTGTTGCTCTTTTAAGAAAGTTATTTACTTTCCCTTTTTAGTTATTAACTTGGGTATGTAAATAGGCCTCTATAGATGGATTATTCAGCTTTTGATGAATTGAAGTTCCACAAAATTGGATTTTTTTTCTTTCTCCCTTGAGTTTGCTCCTGTTCTATTTGCCATTTTCATGGGGTTTCTAACTCCCCTCTGATTCTTCTTCCCCTATTCTAATCTCTCATTCTTGGTTTCCACCATTCTCTTTTACCAATTCTATCTATCTCTCTAATCCCATCAGTAGTACATCAATCTTCCTCTCACATTTTAAAACTACTGACTTACATATCATTATCTGTACCCATCTCTTCGGATGACCAGAGAGAACTGCTCACATACTTTATCGCCCATATGCCAATGCCTCAATATACTTACTTCATCAGCTCGTCGCCTACTTTGGAAACACACCCTAATATGAACCTCGAGAAATGCAGTAATTGCCACATTCATAAGGACACAATATCTAGTTAAAGGCACAAAACACTGGTAATAGGGCCACGCAGCATTGTTTAACTTGCATACTAGATGAAATCTCCACTTTCTACGGCCAAATTCCCTATATATGTGCAATCTTTCTTGGTACACTCTAAAATATCACTACTGAATTAAATAACCAAACTATCATTGGCCCCACTCTAGTAATCAAGTCTTAATTTATGAATCTTATCATTTGTCACCCTTAGGGCAAGCCACAAAACAGGCTTGAAGCTCATACCATAACATACATAAATTTTGACTACGAGTATTTTTCCTCAAACTTCGTCCAAATACGAGTCACACTTGCATGTGAGAGAGGATGTCTCACATCGAATGTGACGCCTCTCAGACTCATATAGGACTTTTGCATCTCTCCACCCATTGGCAACTAGTTTCCAGTTGAATGATCTTAAAGTAGCCAGAGTCTCAAGAAGGGTTGCGATCTTGGTTCCCGAGATTCTCTATAAACTATCCCGATTAGAGGTACCCACAAGCTACATTGTCTTTGTCATTCCTACTTTTTTATTGCAGGAATACCGAAAGACAAGCATATCCAATAATTTGCAACCAATATGTCTTTACCAACGAAAGTTAACTGAATTGCATATTTGCAAAGAACGTCACAAACTGAAGAATTACCAGTTATCGGATGAGAAAGGCAGGCCGTTACACTCCCGTCTCGGCAGCTTCTAGACGCTGCCTGGCACATATCCGGTTGTGGCGTCGGTGAATTACCAACGGCAGCAGCAGGGCTCGGTGAAGGAGCCATCTACAAGGAAAACCACACAATTTTGAAACACTTGTAACACCAAAGTTTGATGATCAAACGAAACTCGAAACAAACAAGTGCTAGCGTTATCAATAGTACCTGCAACAATTCCACCTTGGGATTGAGATTTACAGGTGCATCTGATTGCACCGGGACAAGCGAAATCAAGAAAAGTGTCATGAACATTGTCGCTCGATAAATCATCGTGTATATGGACTCAACTGCTTTCGAATCCGGCACCGAAACCCTAACTTCTCGAGGAGTAATCGCGGTGGACCCGTGAAACTCGGGCCGGAGATGGGTGGAGGAACGGCATTGCTGGAGAGGGGAACTAGGAGTTTGTAGCGGAGACGAGAAAGCGACCGTGAAGCGTAAACAATGTTGACGGAGGACTTGAGGGAGGGAGAAGAGAAGAGGAACGCGCTTTCATGGATTCAATGCAGCGTTGCGTCCGTCGTCTTCGATACGTCGGAAGGCCAGATACTGATCTGACGAACTTAACCCTCTGACTGGTTCTACATGGTATCCCCGGGGTCCCTTGTTCTGTTTTTTCATTTTAAAATAGGCGAAAATAGATTTATAAATACGAGAAAATTATAAACGTCTTTCATATATATGTTAAAAATATAGTCACCCTTAATGTTTTAAATCTGTTGAGGTGCTATTAGCTTGTGAATTAGATATATACTATAAATTTGTTCACGGTTCTAGTGACGGATGGAAGATGTTCTTCTTATATAGTGTGTCTGTGCGTGCGCGAGCTCGCGCGTAAGTAAAGTTGCAATATTTTGAGAAATGCAATCAATTTATTGCTATAAAAATAAAGGCATTAGGGTACGTGAATGACTCATGCGAATATGAACAAAGAGATAAAATGTAAAGTTTTCGGTCAATATTTTCGAAAAGATACCCGTCGTCCTTGACAGGCTTATGCGGCCAAGGTTTTAGTTTCGAAAATGTGCTCATTTGAAATGTACCCAAGTATGATTGTGAAAATTTAACCGTCTATGTAAAAACTTAAAGGGCTAATTACTTTTTGTCTTGAGGTTTGGGGGCAAACAAACTTACGAAAGTACGTAAAACAACGTGAGACGAACTTAATAAAAATAATACTTTTATCAACCGTCAGTACTGTGTCAAAAAGTATAATTTTATCACTGTACACGAAGACGGCAAGATACAACTCTGTTATCTCTATAACAAAAAAAACTTTCAATCATATTTTAGGTTACCAAATATACACTTGATTTGTCAAATATTTGTTCCTACTGCTGATCTGCACCGCCATTGGTTACTTCCGTTTTTCAAATATTTGGCATATCATCATATATTATATCCTTAAAAACAAAATGCATGACAGCTGACGTCGTTTCGTTCTCCTGATCTGATGACCTCCCGACGTCGTTTAGCTTTTCCTCCTCATCTGTGCTTGCTTACCCTAGTACCTCCGAAATCTCCCATGTGAAGACCTCGTCTTTTCGGAAAACATTGTTTAGGGTTCATGATTCGTCCATAATTAAGAGGGAATGGCCGCTGAAGACATGGGCATGGTCCCAACGGCCCACCTCCTCTTCCAAGACAGCAACAACAGCAACAACCACCACCTCCGGTTCAGCTCCGGCCCACCCCAACACGGCGAGCCCGGCCCAAAGACCACCCGGGAGCTCTCCAGCTTCATTGACGACCACCGCTACTTCCACCACCAGCCGCCGGAGTTCCGCCGGAGCATCTTCTCCGCCGCCGTCCCCCACCGGCAGGATCACCGTGGCGGTCAGAACTGGAGCGGAAGCGGAAACGGAAACGGGAACAGTAATGGACGGTCGTCGACCACTCCGAGCGGCGACGGATCCGACATCGACGATGAGGAGGAGGACGACGAAGAGGAGGAGGAGGATGACGTCAATGGTCTCGTTGATAGCAGTAATAAGAATAACAGTAGTAACACTAGTGGAAATAGTAGTGCCGCGGCAGCCGGTAAAATGGGAAGTGGTCATATGAAGCACCTTTCCTCTTTTGGTAAGGAGAAAGTAGTTTCACCATCCGTCTCATAATTTTTGTCTTACTTTGACTTTTTGCGGGTTTTTGTAGTACTCAATTCAGTGGTTATAAGTTCAAATTCTAGTCTAGGAGTTTGCAAACAGTTAAAAGGGGACAATAAACATGCAAGGGAGGGAGTACTTAATTGATGTTTATCTTTTTTACATAATTCTTTGAACTTTTTGGTTGTTAATCAGTTTTGATTTACCTAATTAGGTTCGAGTAGGGATGTAATGATGAAGGAAGATCACATTGGATCTTCTGAAAATGGAAATAGCAATTTGGGGGTGAATTCGGGTGAGAATCGGCAGCAAGAAAGAGTGAGTGATGGTCAGTACAATAATGCTATGACAATTGCGGACGTGGAGGGGGAGTTGTATTATACTCAGTTGTTGCAGGGGCCGGAGGGGTCACCAGCTTGTCAGAAAGATGTAGGAGTTGAGAACGGCTGCGGGTTTAGTGGAAGGAAGGATTTTTCTTATGCGAGTGAATCTGGGGACTCGTTGAGGGCAATTCTTGCGGATCCTTTGACGTAAGTAACCTGAACTTCTCTTGTTTTTCTTATAAATATCTTGTGTTATTCAGCCTGCTACCAAAATACTTGAAAAGTTTGCATCTTGAGTTTCGGTGGAGAAAGTTTTGGCGTTTTCCTAGCACGCTTATCCATATGACTGTTGGAATTCTCAGGAAAGAAAGTGTTTTGATTCTGGATCCTTTGGATAAATTCTGTCCATTCTAGGCTATGACAAAACAAAATTTGTCCATTTTTAGCGAATGACAAAATAAACCACTGAACTATGTGTGCCACTGCATTCATGTACACACGGAAACAACAAAATGGACACTCCGAGCAGATCTAAACAAGTTATATATGTTTTGGACTGCATTCATGTACACACTAAAAGCATTTACAAAATGGTATATAGAGAGCACACTAAGCTTTTAGATCTAAACAAAGTAACATCAGAAGTTGTGAGAAGTTAAGAAGTATAAGGAATTGCCATTTAATTAGGTTTTTGGTTTCCAACATGCACGTAAGATTGAAAAGAAGAAGCACACATAACTTTTGACATGAGCACAGGGCTCCATGCTTGATGGTGGCACCGTTGCTCCTGCTTTTAGAGATTACATTGATGTTTCCTTTGTGCATTCATGTGTTTTTGTGGTCTTACAGAGGAGCACTTATGGAGGATGCGATGATATTGCCTTGTGGGCATTCCTTTGGCGGCGGAGGAATGCAGCATGTAATTAGAATGGTGAGATATGAGAAACATTATAGTCATTTTCGTCAGTGCATTGGAAGGGAATCATTTCTCATGCTGGTTGGGTAGCTTTGTAGCGTATCATCTAATGGTTCACACATGTGCTAGGAGTTAAGTCTATGCTTATCACTAGTTTGATAGGCCGAACCAGCATGTATGATAACATAAAAAGGTATATACAATCGCCATGTGATTTGTATTAACTAACCTAGTAATGGTACTAGTAGACTAGCATAAAATGTTCAGTACATGATTGGATCACACTGTGGTTTACTTGTTATACAATCATGCCATGTGATTTGGATTAACTAACCTAGTTATGGTACTATACGGTGGTTTACTTATTAGCTACTTGAATCATCATATTAGCAGGACAAGTAATGAAAAAAATGCATTATCCCGACATAATGTCCTCTGTGTGGAAACACACAAAAAGATTATTTCCATGATGAGCTAGTAAACAAGTACAGTAGCACTTATTAGGCACTGTCCCTGCACGGTGTTGTTATGGAGTTCTTTATCAGGCAATTCAGAAATATTTAACATCCACAGTTATACCTTTAAGCAAGGCGAGAAGTTTTCTACATGTGTGTGTTTGTTTTTTGCAAGCAAATCTTAATATAGCTTTTGGAAGGATGCATGATACTCATCTCATATGACGCATTTTCAGAAAGCTTGCTGCACGTGTTCACAACCAGTGTCAAAAGACGCAGCGGCTCCAAACCTATGTAAGTAAACGAAATATAACCTACTATGGATTTGAGTGTTCTGCCTTAAATCTACTATTCTTACACGCAATGCAGCTAAACATGTTTTTTGTTTTTCATCGGACCCCTGTCTGCATATTGGACATTGTTTCAATCTATGCTGCCAATAGGCTGTCTACTTGCCTTCAGATGTCTGGATGTGCTCTTTGGTTCCTTTTTATCTGTTTCAAGGGTTATGTGATGTATTTACATTATCCCTACTATATATCAAACCACAACATTTCTGAATGCCCATTAACTCATGCTTGCGCAATCTTGTTTTTCGTGCTGACCTCTCTGCCCCACAAATGTGTTGTATCATTGGAAACAGCAAATGCAAAATAAAGCAAGGGTGTTTTCCAGGAGCCTGCACTTGTTGCACTGATTGCTCAAAGCATCCATCACGAAAAGGAAAAAGAGATGGAGGGTCTCCCCATGATACCTGTAGAAGTGTGGGAAAACCTTTCGGGGCACCATGGATCGTCGCAGAACACCGGAAATTTGATGTACAAACTCAATCTAACTCCTCCACTTTTTACCAAAACTTATGTGGGCCAACATGTTCATCAGGAGTCTCCGACTAACATGACCATAGGCTTCTCATTATCCATCAGCAATCTCCCTGGGGGAGGCGCTTACTCTCCTTAAGAGAATTCTCAGCTTATTGACTTTTTTTATGTTACTCTTTCTATGCATGCGTCTGTAAAGAAGATTTTAGGCAAACTATTTGTTGAAAAGGGAATTATAGTGTTTTCAACTTTCAAGTATTATCTGGTAGCTTGGGATTCAGTGTGCTCTATCTATTGGCGGTGGACTGGACTTGAAGGATTTACAAATTAGGCACTTCGGGTCAATTTGTCGTGGAGATACTGGAGAGAGGATGGGCGCTGTGGACGAGGGTGGTGGATGCTGGTTTGGTCAAAATTATATTAGTTGGTTACGCAGGCCAAGGAGGGTAAGGTATAGGGCTGTTTGTAGAGGACAATTGTCAGTGCAAGACTGGTTCAAGAGAACAATTTTATTTATTTTTTGTCGTGGGTGATGGGAGAGGGAGAGGTTTTGGTATGATGAGTGGGATGGGGAGAGTCACTTAAGTCTCGGATTTGGGAGTTGTTTGTGTTGGTTGTGGATGAGGCTTGTGTTGCAGATTATGTGGGTGTGGAGATGGGATTCTTAAGACTGGGAATTTGAGTTGGGGGATTCATTGGTGCTAGTGAGCTTCCCTGTGCAGGTGCAGGTTATTATGATGGACATCAGATCAAGGGAAGGTCCTTTTGATCTGCTCCATTAGTGTAGCTGGTGCTTGATGTGCATGGAGTCTGGCAAGTCTCCCGATTGTTTGCTTCTTCATTGTGCAGTGGTGGAAGTTTGTGGGGATGCAGAGATGATGAAAGGGTGAAATGGGGTCAGGGTGGTGCACAGGAGGTGAAGAATGGTGCCACTGTGTGCTTTACGTGGAGAGGAATTGGCGTACCTCTGTTCATGACTTGGAGTTGAGGTTCTGCACTGCCATTTCTCTGGCTTAATGAGGATTTGTCCAGATTCGACTATGGCATTTGTTGATTAGTTTGTCTAGGGGCTATGTGTAGTTACTTTTTGCTGGCTCCAAGGTCTTCTTATGCTTGATATCTGGTATAAATGGTTCCCCTCCCCACCCTTTGCCAAGCCAAGGTCATTATTGAATAATACTCGTCAAGGAAAAGAGAGAGAATCTAGTATTTCCTTTACCCACTTCCAAGCAAGTAATATGCCGAGACTGTACTAATTACTATCTAGTGTTAATCTATTTGAATCAAATTTCTGAAGTTCGGAATGGAGTTATCTTGTTAAAATTCAAGACAAAAGGAGGAGAATCAGATATACATCTTTTACTTTCCTAAGTTGTATCCATCTTCTGGTTTTCTACTGTAGCTCTTCGAGCTGCTGTCCAAGCATTCCGTCGGGAGGAAGAGTTGCAAGTTTGCCGTGCATCAAAAAGAAGAAGGGAGAGATTTGAACAGGTAACTTTATTGGCAAAATTCCTTTTAAGAAACTTAAAAAAGTTAGAACATGTTAACAATACTGATTAAGTAGTATCTTGTAATTTTAACAAGGGGTTGAAGCCATGCTACTTTTTCTTTTTTCTGTGGAAGAGAGAATGAAATGGGTGAACACAAATCACAATGTTCTGCTCTTAGTTTGTTCATTTTGCTGTTGGCTAGCCTCTTATATACACAAGCTACCCTCTCTCTCGCGTGCTACTTTTTCTTTTGTTTGTTATGAGATAGAAAATGATAGGGAACCAATTCCATGTTCTACTCTTAGTTTGTTCATTTTGCTATTGGATGGCCTCTTTTATGCATTGGGCAACCCTTTCATTACGTGGCCTCCTTTCTCCCTTCTTTTGGTTGCATTGAACTTTTACTTGTGTAAATCCTTACTCAGGCATCAAAGGAAATGCTAGATAGCATGACTACTATTTCATAATCCACGTCTTGCTTGATATGGCGCATGATATGGCATTCCCTCCTTTATTTTTGGTTCTCATCTCTCACCGTTATTTTAACCCCTTTAGCGACGAATGAAAAATTGGCATGTGGCTTCATAATGTGTATTTGATGTCTAGCACTACTTGTCAAATATTTAGTATGTCGGCCTGCCTGTTTCTACTTCAGCCGTACCACTAAAGAATGCGCTTACACCATCCGTGGCGTTATTAAATCTATCTCCGTGCTTTCATGTAGGACAAGAATAATTATGGTGATACAACGCTCATGGATCATCCGAGGGGCAGAGGTGTTCAGTTTCCATTCTCCGTTACTGATCGGGTTATCATCAAGGTTTTTAGTGGAATTTTTTGGATCCTTTACAATGCTTGATTACCGTAAAGATTGAACAATTATAAAAGAAATAATGAATCAGGGGAACAAGAGGACACCAGAACGTTTTGTCGGACGCGAGGCTGTTGTAACAACTCAATGCTTGAATGGATGGTCAGTCTTGTTCCCAGTGTTCTCTCTCTCTTTTTTTTGGTCATTACGTTAGATTGTCTGGTTGATTGATCCAGGTTGGGTTTTTCCTTGTTGCCAGTTACTCTTATCTACGTAGCGTTAAACAACTTCTGCTCAGACCTCCACACCACCCCACCCCCTCCCCCTTCTTTCCCTTTCCCTCCTTCCCTTTTCGTTGGTTACTCTTTGCACCTTATGCTTAAAAGAAAGTATAAAGGAAATTAAGATCAATTGTTTTGATCAAAGCTATCAGTTGGGTTATAGAAAATTTAGTAGGTTAAAATAACTTCTTACTTGTATTACCTGATAGGCAACTTTGCTGTTACTCGCAGTAAGTTTGGCTTTTACTTTTTCTTATTGCATGTCCAATAAATTCTGCCAATCCCGCCGATTGTTCCTTTCTATTGTTGAAGTAGTTGCTTGCAAGTTGTTAATGTACGATTGTACATAGCTGCTTTCGCAGTGGCCGTTCTGCCAATGAGTATTTGGTGAATATGCCTGATTCTGACTGAGACCATGAAGTGGATAATGATTTGGCCGTAGTAGTTGTCCGTGTTCTTTCAATAGCACCTTTCTTTAGTACTACTTGCTTCCATCCAGATATTTCTACTGTGGTTCTCTTTTAACTGATGATGCACAATTGTACAGGTATGTGGTGAAGACGCTGGACAATGCGGAAAGTGTGAAATTGCAGTATCGCTCACTTGCCAAGGTTTTAGATAACCCAACCTCGAAGCCAGTTTCGGGTAAGATGACACCAAATTGGCTCTAAGAGTTGCAGCACATACCATGGACATAGTTGGCCGACATTTTATGTTTTCCAACATGTCATGGTGCAAATATCTAATCTAACTTCGTTGCACGAGTTGTACTACTGTTCTATTCCTCACATGCGGATGTCAATAGAGAGTTTCCTTGTAAATTGTAGAAGCCTTGTCATGTAATATGAAATCCAAGAATTACACTTAAGAGATTAAAAAGAAGTCATTTTTTTTATAAATATCGAAGCAGCTGACTTTGTATTTATCTGTTGCTTATGTTGAAATATGAAGGGGGTTAAGCAGCAGCCTTTGTGCTTTAACTGTTGCATATATAGAAACACTAATGGAATCGATTCATTTCTTCTTTCAATGTCAAAGCTATCCCTCTCTCTCTCTGAATTTGTGCCTGAACTCGAGAACTTTCAGTCACATACTTTTTTGGCCTCCATCCATGCTATGCTCCAGCACTGAATATTCAGTGAAACCTTGCATAATATCTCACAGGCAGGGCCTTGGAGAGGGGGGCAAATAATGTTGAACTCTGTAGCCATGTAGCTCTAGCTTTGGCAACTCTGCCATCTTTACTTACAGTTTAGTGTTGAAGAATACAAGCCAATTGAGTACAATTCTTAAGTCCCAACCAAAGTGGAAAATGGAAGATCCATATAGAAAAGAAGAAGATATTAAATTCCTATTTATCATTAAATTTTCAGGCAACAGCTAAAGTTGTCAACAGGAAGCAGTTTCTCCCCCTGATCGGAGAAAAAATCAACAATGGAAGTGAAATGTAACCAACCTCGACCTGACATCTAATGTTACAAGAGAACGAACTCAGCTACTTTAAAAGGCAGCCTTTACAGACCTAATTAGTAGAATATGCCTCAAGGCACATGGAGGTTAACAACATTGGAACAAGGAATAAGGACTCGGTATAATTAGAAATGAATCGGTAGAGGAAAGTGTTTCAGTCATGAGAAAGGGGGCAAGTTTTCCATAGACTGCAGGAAGTTGCATGTTGAATAAATGGAAGCTGCAGCAGCTCTAACAGCTAGATCACTTTCAGAGTTGTCTGCATCATCTGCTTTCTCTAATCTGCACGGCAAAGAAAAGATGCAATTGTTAAGCACAACTCTGGGACTATTGTAACAAGAGATTGATCAATGAGATTGTAACCAGAAATCGCGTACATGATATGTAACTCATGGAGCAGACGAAGGATATGACAAATTTGCTTTTTGCAATTTTGAAACTACATCCGATCCTTTTCATATTTCCTTTAGTTGTAGTCTTACCTTTATGGGGTGGAGTTTGGGGCAGTGTGCACACATATGGGGATACCCCCTCTCTCCTTCAATCAAAAACAGCTCCATTTTTTGTGTTCTTGATATGCAAGAGTTAAGACCGGTATGTAGAGATAGCAGTACAAATACTTCACTTCGTGCAAGTATTTGTATGTGTGGGGGAAGATTGAAATGAAGCGCGTTCAGTACTAGGAGACTACTGCTATAGTTGAACGGCTGCAATATGGGGCTTATGGCTGGGTTCAGAAACAATACTCGTGCGGTGGGGTGGGGGGGGGGGGGGGGGTGTGAAAGAGACTCCTTCAGGCCACTGTATATGATGGATCTATTAAGAAAGGCTAGACAATGGCTTTTCTTAACTGCGTTATAGTCCAAGATGTTTCGTCAGAGTCAAGCCAAGAGTCGTCACAGAGTTTTCTCTATATTGCTTTCACTCAATACAGCAAACTTTAAAAACAAAAGAATATTGGACAACAGGTGGGAGTCTCTTATGCACTCTAGAACAAGAGAACTCTATTACTATCGGTTATGATTGTTAACTACTGTGACCATAGAACTCCTCCATTCGCACAAACTCATTCTACATGACCCAAACATTTTACCCAAGGAAAAGTTGATACAGGCATGCCTGAACACTTAAACTTTCCTCTCAGCAATGACGACTAAGAACAGCATAAGTTACATCAGAAGAAAATGAAATCTTTACCTGTAGTCATTTTCTGATGTGCCCTGATGCTGAGAACCGTGTGCACCATTATTATGCTGGAAAAGACCACGGTCGCAATGCAACTGCATCTCTGTAACTTGGTTCAACCAACTATCCTGAAAGTAATACACAAGAAAAATCATTTATTCGCCCTCAATGTGGGAAAGTTCATTATACGTGAAACTACAGTGCAGGAAAGAAGAAGAAGAATAACAATTGTGCAAAATAAAATGCTTTAGGGGGTCCAGCAATATGCATACACGTGACGTTGCTGATAGGCATTCACATGACATTGCTTGTACACCTCGTACAACTGATGGTTACATTTCCAGCTCTTATTACCAAAAAGTTTTCAAGAAAAAAACAAGCATTCTTATACCAGGCTTACCAGATGCTTCTCTTCTTCAGAAAGTTTTTTATCCATCTGATTAAACAATGCACTCCATCTTGCTCTGTGCATGTCAGCAGTTGCTGAATTAGAATAACCAGTAGCACAACTTTTCAACAAATAGGGATCATTTTCTTGATTATGTGAAAATTCTCTCGACATTAGAAAAGGCAACTCCGTCTGGATCACAGCTCGAACTCTTTTCTTACTACGCCGCAATGCTGCAAGTATAAAGCAGATAACAATATAATGCAGGTAAAGAAAGGATTTGTCGATTTTTAAGAAACTGTTATGATGGTTAAAAGTAGATCATCACCTGCAATCCGTCCTTTAATATCTTGATGAAGAAGCTCCAACCATCGCGAAGCTACATTAGCAGCTGAAAGTAAATTAAGCATTTGTATTAGTTCATGGTCCGGTCTTTCCTTCATGAAACAACATACAGTTGCGTCTTTAATTTCTATGCAATATGAATGTCCATGTCTTTCTTCGTATGTATATTGTATTGCAAAACTTTAGTCCATGTGCTAAATCAATTAAACAACATTCTACCACAGCAAATGAATAGATAACTCTCCTACTTTTTTCTTACCGCCCATTACACTTCACTGAAATGGCACAGAGCAAGTTACATGCAGCCATAAAAAGCAAGAAACCATATGACATTAGAAGAAGTTAAACTGACCTTTAACAGAGAGTGAAGTGACACTGGTTAAGTTTGCTGACTCTTCATTAGACAAAGAGCTTGTGATCTCAGATGCCATAGCAGTGGATGATGATAATTTCAGCACAAGTATGTCATCGTCAGTGTCCAGGTAGGAGTGCGAAGGACAATTTGTTCTGTCAAAAAACCTTCTATCCACCATGCTTGTGTCGTCATCTTCCTCTGTAGACTCTGAACTTGCTGGATACCTACTTATCTGCCTGCTTTCTGATAAGATATGTAGGGATCCATCTTCATGAGAAAGGTCGAGGGCATTAGTGCCAGAACAACTCAAAATTTCTAGATCCTTTTCACTAGATTCTTTCGCCTTTTTATTTCCAGCATGACGATTTTCATGTCTTTCAGACCTCACTAGCGCCTCTATTATAGAATGAACCTGTTTACTATTCCTCACGTGGTTTATGATCCCGGGGTTCAATCCATTGAGCAAGCCACTAGGAGCAGCAATCTTTGTAAACCTATCAACCTCTGCTTTCTTGGCAAGCTCCAACTTTTTTTTGAGTCCATCCTTTTTAGGTTTCCTTGCACGTGGCTTTGGAATTGGTACACCTCCATGAGAAGATGAGAGGAAACCATTTTGCTTCATCTCTTTCCAAACTTTCATTGGATCTTTCTCCTCCATTGCGCCACTAGAACTCCCGCACTCTGAAGCATCTCGGGACTTTGCAGGTTCATCATTGTTGTAAAGGTGAAATGGGTCATGGTTGGCAGAACTTGAAACATCTTCCACATTGAGATCCAGGCCAAAGCCTCTTGACTTCGCAAAATTATCAGCAGCTTCAGTTTCATGCTTCCCAAGAAAGGTTAGTTTGTTGGTGTCCTCCATACGAACTTTGGCATTCAGATCAATTGGGGAAAGGTCAACCATAAGCTGTGCTGAACTTTTCCTCATTCTCCCAGATTGAGGAACATTGGAATTCATCAAAACGGTTTCCTTAGTAACTTGGGACATCTCTTTCTTACCAGAATGAAAATGGTCTATAGCGTCCTTGTCTTTTCGAGATTTTGGGTAATGAGTGTCAATTCCTGTGGCATAAACGCAAGAGCAGATTGTTCTTAAGCATCGAGGGTCTATCAGAGTCGGACTAACAAAGAAAAATACAGGTATGTAAAGGGGTTTCAAACTAAAAGCAAGGGAAACATACTTTATTGCACTACCAATTCAGAACCCTACATAAATCTATATTACATATTTACATCCCTACTTTCAAATTTCTATCTACCTAAATCGAGTCATTTTCAAGATGGTCTGAACAATTAAGCACCAAAACCCAGTTTCAAAAAGTATCCATTTCCATAAATGAAAATTAAACAAAAGAAGAAACAAAGGAGTACCTTCGGAACGAAATACCGATTCAAGATCTCGCATTTTCATTCTTTTAGGCGCAAGTTCTGATCTTTCTCCTATTTCCAGACTTCCCCTCTTCTGCCCCGCCATTGACGAAGGAAATTAAACAAAAAAAAAACCCATGACATGGAATTTGTAAGAGACAACAAAAACCACCCAATCTCACGCATTTCAAGAATCTAGAAGCCAAACCTTCAAATCAGATCTGGGTTCCGCTAAAGATTTGCCAGAAACACTTCCAAAACCCGATTCATCCTCCATTTGCCCAAGAAAATGTCAATTCAATTTAGATGGTTTCTGAGTCTGGTTCTTTCCGCCAAAAAAACCCGAACTTTTAAACCCCAAATTGGATATCCAGTTACGAACAGGAAAGGATTGATGGGTATAAAATATAAAAAAAAAAGATTCATGTATTATAGTTACATCTGGAAATGAATGTGACAAGATTGATGAAATAGGGTTAGGGTTTTCAGGAGGGGGAAGTTCTGAGTTTTTGGATTTGAAATGAAGAAGGGCGCGCTGACAAGCAGGCCTTTTTTCTGGTAAATCTCGGGCAGTATGCTGTTTATATATGGCTCTGTGTGTGTATTTACACCTACAAGTGTGTGGGTTTTTTGGTTTCTTTTTCATGTTTTTTTTTTTTCAAATTCAAATGAGATGTGTGGAGGGGCTCAAACGAATATTGCCGCGTTGCTCCTTTAGGAGGGTAAAATTACTCGAATCTTATTGGTCCACGCTCTCATATGGCGTGTGCTGGACACTCGCTAAAATTAATGTTGACGATTTGCATTTTTGACCCCCTTAGCTCTTTGATAATGCTTCTCAACCCAAACTTGCAACTTTAATGCTGAATAGGTCCCAGGTGCGTGTCCTGTGCATCTGGGAGGTGAAAGTTGATTTTGTTTCATACGAGAAGAAAATTCATAATATTTTGGGCGTCGCCTGGGCACTTGAGGGGCGGGAAGCGCAACACGAATTCTTTTAAGCGCTTTGTTTCATAGAATGAGTTTGTCAGATTGATGAATTAGATTTTCAACGTAAAATGTTTGCACTTCGAGAGATGACTAATAAGTGGATCTTCTCGACGCATGCATCACATGAAAGAAGATATGCAAAAAGCTTGTTACAAAAGCGAGAAGTTACTGCATGAAGGATTGAACTGGAGTTGCTGATCAATGATAGCTGTAACCTTTTAACAGCTTGGAATAGGTTAAGCTCAGGTGCAAACAAAAGCAAGAGGTTCAGTTGTTACTCACAGGTCGGATGCATATATTCTTTGCTCACATGGGAGTCATGGGTGCTGAGCTGCCTAATGGCCTATCTTGTCTCATTATAAGATAGATTTTGGCACTCAGATAACTGAGAAACTGATCAACAAGTCTTGCTAGAAAGACAATAAGAAGTTTAAACGCAACACAAAAGCAATAAATCAGTTCCAGTTCTATCTGCAAAGTGATATGAAGGGGTTTCAACCTCTTCCAGTTGCTTTATGTAGTGCCTTTTTTCTACATCGGCGTTAAGCCAATGAATAGTTTAGGTTCATCAGAATACAGACCTGTGTATACTGGCTCAAGCATGAAGCAGTGAGTGCACGAATGTCACTGGTTTTAAATGTCGGAGATGTAATGAGCGACGAAGAAATGATTGCAGAGGGAGCGTGGCATATGGGACACCAGCAAACCCTCTCCATGAACAAAACCACTTCAAGATTTTCTGAGCAAATTGCTAGAGAAACATCATCAAAGATCAGGCAACAAAAACTTGATCAAGGCTAGTCAGGGGAGTTTTAACCTCCCTCTCGACTCTAGCCGTGGTCCCAGACCACTGATGGAATTCAAACACCAGCTCATAGTAACATGCTGCAACTGCAAGTGAACTTTTTCCGAGAGACATTCAAAATTTTAAAATTATGCAATTGCCACCAAACCTGCTGCAAGTGGACTTCAATCAAGAGCTTATCAGATCTCAAACGAGCATTTAAACTTTAGAGCCTACTGGAGCGCCAGAAGATATAGAGGCAAGATCAGCACAAGGTGGTAAATTTGAGCTTATCTGAGCATCTTTGCATAATATTTGATCACCCCAATACATTGTTTCCAACATACTGAAACTAACAAGAACCAAAAACAGAAACTAGAAGAATGAGTATGAAAGAAATTGAAGAGAAAGAACTGAATAAATCATCATTATACTTCAAGAATCTTCTTTGTATGATCTAGTTGTAAATCTTTACAAGGGAAACAACCAGAACTTGTTGGTTCTGTTTCCCGATATACCAAACGAATGACCCCCAAGACGCCACTGAATTCAAGCACCTCACTGCAACAACCAACAATCAGCAAGTTGTGACACAGCACTCTCCTTGAAACTCTTCACAGGAGCCAGACAAAAATGGGTGCAAAACAACCCCCCTAACCCAGCCCCAATCCTACTGGTCTTCATCAAGTAACACACCGACCGACATTCCTTTCCCTCCCCTTTGCCTTGCACCACCACTCCCCACGCCTTCGTCTCATCGCCTTCTTCTTCTCCGTTTATTTCCTTCTCTGAATCCAAATCCCTCTTACCCTTTAGCTCTTCCACCAGTATAACACCGTCCGGAGAAGGCCTCTCTCCTTCTCTCCACTCCCTCTTCAATTCGGACCACCTTTCCGGTTCGGCCTTTTCTGTCTGTAGTTTCGTGGGACGCTCCTCGTGCGCATAGATTTGCACCAGTAATGGCGCCTGTTTCAAGTTCTTCACAATTTCCACCGCCGAGTCTCTCATCCAGCCGTCCAGATTGTGATTCTGAATCTTACTATCAAATTGTTCGTTCAAAATTCTGTTACAGTGTTCTACATTGCCATTAAAACGGGAAGAAACCGGTGGATTTGGCAGGGTTGCCGATGCGCAGATTTTGCGAGGTGGGTTTCTAATTCCGCGATTGGGGATTGACAAGGAGCGATCGGATTCGAAAATCGGATTTGATCGCTTGGTGGGTAAGGCGGGACAGGGATAGAACGTGAGACCAGGGTTTACAACAGATCGAATCCCCGAACACGCCGCCATATGGAGATGCCGTACGGAGAAGCTCAAACTTGACCCTCGGGGGAAGCAAAGAGAAGGCCCAAAGACTTTGATCTCTTCGTGCTCGCAAAGGGAATGTTGAAGCCTCCGATGGTGGCTAAGTTCCGACGAATGGTTGCCGGAGGAAATTCTTGGCCGGTGGCCGTGTAGGAGTCCGTGTGTGTGCAAGGGTACCCCCCTTACCCTACAGGCTCCGTCTTTAAAGGGTGGTCCGCGTGTTCTTCTGGTGGAGATGGAATTGGTGAATTGGTAGGATGCTTCCTTCGCTGAGTTGTATCACCTGTTGCCCATGTGTAAAGTATGCCTCGCTTTTTCAATCATTTTATTTCAGCCGTTACCAATAAATTTTGACGGCTATTTGAATGGTACTGATAGTACTTTAATTAATAATTGTTAAATATTTTTCATAATTTTTTATTAATATTTTCAGTACCAACTTTTAAAATTAATAAGTACTCTTAACATTTTGTTTTTAATAATAAAAAATATTTAACGACTATTGATCGTGACTACATAAGGGAAATGAGGAAGATTCATTTAACTTGAATAGCGCTGAAATTTTTCCTATACGATATATTGGCTTGTATGCAGTGAAACTGGAAGCGTGAGAACTTGCAAATCGGAGGCGTACTCAGCAGTAAGACAAAACAGAACCGAGAGCGGGACTTATAATTGAAAGTAGAACGATCCTCTTTAGAATTATTTTGTGTCGTACTTTCAAGCCAAGTTTGAAGCCAAATTGTTGATGTTAATTATAAATAACAAAAAAAAATTATAATTGTTTTAAAGAATCGAACTAAAATCCATAGTATGAAGCATTCAAAGTTGCACAACTTGTGACATACCTTACGGTATGTTATTTTCAGATTGAAAGCTTTTTAGTTTTTTTTATCGATGTCATGTGATAGTGATAATCGAACGTTGTTGAGGGCATCGACCAGACGGGACCGGACCTATTTTTATTTATTTAGGTGCATGTACTTAGTAATTGTGGCAAGCACATGACATAAACAAATTTTCGGTCAAAAAACGTGGAACCGTCAAGTTGGAAACGTGTAAAACACTAGACGGGAGCAAGGCGAAGTAGTCATGCCACAAGCCTGCCGCGCTCACACGGTGTTGACTTTGACCCAGCCTGAAAGCTTGAGAGGCCCAACGGAAAACTGGGCCCAGAAGATCTGGCCCTATTTCTTATGAGCTTAAATTCTAAGTTTTAGGTCCAATGGCCTGATGGGCTTCCCTTTTTGACCCAAGGAAGAGAAAATAATAAACGTATACATAAAATTTCAACACGCTGTGTAATTTCGTACTTTTGTATTTTGTTGCAAAAGTAGTTTTTTAGTATCAGAAAAATTATCGACTCCCAGCTACATATACAAAATTATGCACAAAGCAAATTAAGTTCTTTTAAGGAGACGTGTATACTAAAATCTACGTCTTGTGCAAATACTTTGTATAAGCTGATTGACATACAATTACAGTATATTGTATTCTATGCACGTCGCCGTGGAATTAAGGGTGTGTTTTTAAACTATCATCGGTACTGACTTCTTTTGCTCGCCAATCAGGTGATGGGTTGCAGTAGGAGTGGTTTGATCATGTACATACTGTTGTGCCTTTTTCGTAATTCTGTCCATTACTTAGGCCCTGTTTGACACACATTATTTTTTCAGTTTCTTTTTTTTTCAATTTTGGAAACTGAAAAAAAAAAGTTGCGTTTGGTAACCATTTTTCTTTTTTTTTTTCCTCAAATTTAAAAACCCAGTTTTTAAATCAAGGCTGGTTTTAAAAAGTCCAAATTTTGGTTTTTTTTTTTTCCAGTGTTGGTTTGTTTATTGAGACCACCACCACCCTCCCATCGCCGGTCACCACCACCTTTGGCCACCACCCCCGGAAACCACCACACAAAAAAAAGCTCAAAAAAAAAAGTAGGTTATCAAATACCCAAAGAAAAATTAAAATAAAAATTGGGTTATTAAACATCCACTTGTTTTTGTAAAAAAAAAATTAACTACTCTTTAATTTATTTTTTTTGAAAACTGAAAATAAAAAAAAAATTTATCAAACGGAGCCCTAGATGACCTCCAAGGTGTTTTGATCTTGTAGCTTTTTGTTATGTTAGTCATATACTCATGCCGGACGGGATTGCATCCAGATTTTCTTTTACTTCTTGTTTAAGTGTTTACATGGGATTTATGATCCCAGTTTTATGTTTTGGATACTCCTGATCATGCTATATATATTTTTAGTTTCAAACGAAAATGAAAGTGTCCATGTGATGAGCAAAAATTTTGCAAATTCCGAAAAGATGTGCTGGACTTTTCTAACTTTTGCCGAAGTGTATTGATGAGTCAATTTTTTAACGGTTTATGTTTTTAGAGCATATGCTATCAGAGTTTTCATTGGACATGCTCTTGACTTTGATTCTTTCCGCTTACATATCTGATCACACTATATAATATCACAATTTGCACTCTATTTATTCGCGTAATTGCGCGAGGTGCACATTGATTTGTTTCTCAATGAGTTGCTCTTTACGAACAATGACGGTTTGTCAACAGCAGTAGTGTGAAGTAGGATAACCTCGTTATTTGTTAGCTCATTGTACTGGTACAACAGTAAAACATAAAAGCTAGTATAAAACTTCACAGTAAGCATAACTGATCAACTTAGAACAAGCATGGTGAATTTGGAATCATGAAGATTAGACAGAGCTTGTGTTTAACTCCAATCATCATTGATAGAACAATGAACTCGACAATGATACTGACTGAAGCCCCAAAGAGCAAATGTAATGACCGAAAGATAATACAATTCACAATCATCCGATAAGAAAGCATCCTAAGAAAGCCTGGTCTGGCATAAAGATGCGTATCTACATGGAATTCCTAGGAAGTAGCTTGATTGGAAGTCCCATGGCTGGATATGGCAAGGGTTCACGAGTTAGAGGCTCGTTTGGGATCATTTCTGTCCATCGATAATTCGTTATCAGATGATGAACTATCAGAAGCACCTCGACCCGGGCAAATTCCAATCCCGGGCATACTCTATAACCTGCACCAAAAGGAATGTAAGTGTACGGAGGGATCGAACGATTCTCGAATCTCGATGGATCAAACTTCTCTGGCTCTTCAAAGATGTTCTTGTCCATGTGAGTAGGGGGAGATGTCCAAAAGACCTGATCAAGTAGTTTCAACAGCCACCAATTAGCACTCACAGAGATTATTGTGGTACGTATGACTCGGTTGAGTCAAGATCAGGTGATCGAGTTGTGCATACCTGCCATCCTTTGGGGATGTGGAAGCCACCAAATGAGGTGTCTCTCTCGGTCGTCTTGAAGCTGCCAAAAACCGGGGGAGTCAGCCTCATGAGCTCCTGCGAAACTCTCCATGTGTACTTCATCATTTGCATCTCACTCCATCCAAGCGTCCCACCATTCGCTTCTCTTGCTTTTACAACTTCCTGTTGCTCTGCGAAGGCGCCACATGAAGTGTTGTGGTCATTAGTCTGTTTGATTGTTTATAAAAGTCGTGCATATTGTTTCTGAAACATTCATCTTGATTAGAATCAAGACTGGACTAGTCTGGGTCGATCCAAAAATGAGTTGCTATGCGCTTTAATGGCCAAGAATTCATGTATAGTCAATTTGAGATAGTGGGTTTATAGATCAGGAAAGTTGTGTTTGATAATATGAGAATCGTTCTTAGATAATCTCGCGGACTTGTTTGAGATGGTTAATACTGTAATATTGTATCCCAAGCAATTCCAGGTATAGGTATGTGTCATATATCTTTATTACCTTCAAGCACTTTGTTGTAGACATCAGGATCCCTGGCAAGGTGTCTCACGAGGAGGCCGAGAAGAATTGTGATTGTGTCGTGGCTTGCGAAAATCAGTGTAATGAGGTTGTCCAGAATTTCCTCTTCGGGTAGAGGTTCACCGTTTTCATCCCTTAAAACGAGAAAGCTTGTGATAGCATCATTTGGAATTTTAGTAGAGTCATCCTTAGACTGTTTTGCCATTTCCATTTTCCTCGTTTTGATCAGCTCGGAAAGGCGCTTGTTGATCCTCCTGCGCGCCTGAATTGCCTTAGCGAAGATGGTACCGGGAAATTCTAAGGGAATTGCCCACGTTCCTTTGATGGCAAGTGTAAAATCTTCAAAGAGGGAGTCTTTTAGCTTCCCTTCCGGTAATCCAAATAGAAGACTGCATGTCACTTTAAAAGTGACCCTCTTCATCAGCGGTACAGCTTGTGTTGAATCCTTTCCATGTAGCTCCTGAAAATCATACTAGTATGCTGATTACTACATCTACGTAGAAACTGCAGTTCAAGAATAGCAGTAGTGCATTGCTCAACCATTATATCAAGTAGACTTAAGAGATCTTACTTGGAAAAGTTGTTGCTTTACCACCAAATCCATTTGGCCAAGAAACTTTTGAAGGCTTTCGGGTGTTAAGAAGCTCATCAAAGCGCCCCTAACAAGCTTGTGTCTAGAACCAGAGACCTCGAAAATGCTGCGTTTGCCCAGTATCTTAGCAGCAGAAGGTGGCTGGTTGCTAGCAATGCCATTATCACCACTGAAAATAAACCGGTTACCGGGTTGGCCAGTGATGACCACCACCTTTGAGCACATGAGTGAGGTCTTGAACACTGGCCCAAACTTATCAATACGTTCCGCGTACCATTGAAGTATCGTGTCTTCCTTCATTGCCCGAAGAAAACTCAGCGTTTCTCCAATAAATGGAAGCCCGAACGATCCTGGAGCGAGCTTCTTGCCCACAGGAGATGACCCTGATCTTGGTTTGAGGTAGGCAAGAAGGGCAACTAGGGCTAAAATAACAACGGACACTAGAAATGGCAATGAGGATTCAGAATATGAAAGAGGAAACTGAAGGCTAGAGATGGCCTCCATTGTTACTGAGTGGATTAACTTTTGGTGAATGGCGTACGTTCATAGGATTTACTAGTATTTATAGACGTACTTATGCACAGAGAGATGAACTTTGATGACTGATGCATGCAAGGGTAGGCAACAATTCTTTGCTTAAAAACTGCAATAAGTTAAGCACGAAAGCATAAATTACTGCATTCATTAGTCCTAGTTTACATCAACAAAATGACCACTAAGACAATCCATAGGCAAAAGGATTTCACCGAAGACGGAGTTTGTGTGGTACACAGTGTGTTTCCGCTAAGGAAAAAAGTACACATTGAGAATAGATGTGTGACATTATACTGCAACGATTTTGATACGGTAGGTAACATTTTCTGAAGCACATGAATTGCAGTGGGTCATCGGATATTGTTCCAAGTGTCAAGTTTATTGCAACGTTTTTCTTATTTCACGTGTGATTTCCGACATTGGCACTTGGTAAATTACTATTAGCGGCATTTTAGTCATCGGATGTGATGAGTTCTTGTTCAAGGAAGGTAAAACAATTGGACAACTAAACAATGCAAATTTATTATACTTTCATTGCAAGTTTATGTATGGCCTTTTCAACTTTAGCAACAACAAAGGTTAGTGAGAATTCAAATCTTGTGTATGGATGTACTGTCCCAGATGCTTCAATGTGGTGATCAACTTTGCAGCTGAGTTCACCGATGCCGGCAAGGTAACAATGTTAGAGCAAATTATTGGTTTCACTGTTATGGGATCATCCTAAAGGACATAAAGGAAGTGAAGCACATAGTCGGCTTGATAATGATGCACACTTGTCCTTTTAGCTAGTGTTGCACAATAGACGACGGTTATTGACTTTATAATAATAATTATGATCATCACTAGGTCTTCATTAGATACTTTTAAGGTATGGTGAAAAAAAATACCGAGCCTTGATAATCTCATTTAGAAATCTGAATGCTCTCGCTATCGCTCCGCATAACTTTCGGTGGTATCGTTTAACAAAGCCACTTCGAATGTTGTTAGTATGCGCAATAAGATCAATATAGTCGAATCTTTATCTTTTTCATCCATCATAAGTTACTTGTATTTGGTTTATAAAATTAAGATTGACGACATAACGCTAAGAGATATACCAAAAACACAAGGGATGGGAGAATTGACAGAGGTGTACGTTGAGGGATAACCAACAAAGCCGCTAGTACCAATTCTCATAATAATGTGCCATAAATTATAGTTCGATTTGTAGCCAAAGAAGATGTGTGTGTGTGTGTGTGTGTGAGAGAGAGAGAGAGAGAGAGAGAGAGAGAGTTGGGCTAGCCTTGGGCCTTATGTTAGCAAACAGAAAAGGTATCCTTTGGGCTTTGGTAGATATAGTCACTACCGACCAAGGCTAGTCAGGCCCAACTATCATCAGTGGGGTTGGATCATCAGCTGTCAAATAGAAGGGTCGGGTTTTTTTATTTCCAGGGCCAATTCAAAGATTTCCATTTCCACGTAGAACTAGGGCCTGATTGATTTTTCAGGACCGACTGAATAAGAGCGAGCCAACCCATCTTGTCCATCTGTTGTATCACGTGATAGCAAATAAAGTATCGAGCACGTGAAAAAGTTACACAAACGATAATACGGCTGAACACGGTTTCATCAGTTCGATTTGGAGGTTGAATACCAAATCAAACTGATTAACTTCAATTTAAGGAGAAAAAAAAAAAGAGAGAACCGTCGTTGAACGTTCGGCTTCAGCGGGTTGAACAGATCGATTTGGGCGGTTTGACTAAACTTGTTTTTGGGCAAGTTTATGCCAAAAAATTAAGGTGATTTTTTTTATTCATAATTGATAAGACTCAGTGAGATGTGGGCGGAGGGTGAAAAATGCAGACACACGTAAAACAGATCAATTTGGTCACAAGATCAATTTTGATGCAGCACTGTTTGCAAAAGGAATACGCAATTGGTATTGGGGTAGTGGTTCGAGGTAACAACGGTGCAGGTTTGTCGAAGAAAATAATGGGTTCACTGGAACCACAAATTGCAAGGGCAGAGGCAGATTCTGAAACAGTGTTTTTTGGGCCCAAATGTGGATTTAGGAACTTAATCATTGAAGGCGATGCAACAAATGTTATTTCAACATTTTGGCAGGAAAGCAAGAAGTTATCAGGAATGGACAACATAATTGAAGAAGCTAAAGAAATGTGCAAGAATTTACCATCGATGTGATTTTAGCCTTGTAAGGAGAACATGAAGTAGAGTAGCCTACAAATTAGCTCAGGCTAGAACTCTTGATAACCTTTGTGTACAGATGAAAGAGGCGTCGCAATTTGCAACGCCGGCCATCCAAGACTATATATACCTCAAAACTTGTAAAATAAAATCGCTTCCCTGTTAAAAATAAATAAAAAAAAAAGACAGAGAAATCATAGGCAAGTGATGGTATTTTTGCATGGATAAATGCCAATTACTTCAAGTCTTGCTGTCCGTGTTGACGGAGAAACATGGAAAGTTTGGTGAAATGAATGGCGGTTGCGCGGCCACTCACGTGGATGGCTACACAGCCTCAACCTCTTACATTTATTTGGTGGGTCCCCATAGGGATGGGAGAAATAATGGAGTTTTCTTTTTTTTATATTTATTATAAAATTTTACTGAAAAAAATTTGGGACGTTCTCCTAACGATAATGATAGGATGATATTTATATAATCTGTACAGAGTACTTGTTGCTTTATATACTTGGCAATATTTATTATATTTTTTAGCCATAAGATTGTATCGTCACTAAATAATAGTTACTAAAATATTTATTGATGTAATTTTCGCTATGAGAGAAATTATTGTATTTATTTTCTTATAACTTGAACAGCGACTAAAACTTTTTCATATACTTAAGGTAGAGAGAAGTCTCTTCTACAAACCAATATAGGAGAAAAATTTAATTATAAACAATGTGTCATAGGCAGAGCAGCACACGAAGCATATGCAAGTAATGCAACAATCTTATTAGTATTGTGGTTGAACATTGATCTAACAAACCTAACAAATATAGAAGAAGTGCAAGATCCATAAAAGGGAGTCTGAGATTATAAGGGCCAAAGTTGGGTTTAATTCAAGAGGAAAAAGAAATTGGCCGCTATTCAGATTGAAAGAATCTTTTTCGTAACCCTCGTACATCGATCATTAATAGTCATTAAGTATTATCGCTTAGAATATTAGTAAAAAAATTACTAAAAATAATAAATAATTAATTATCACTGTATATACGAGATTGAAAGATGATTGTGATAACTCGAATAGCGACTATAATTTGTCGTAATCGATGGGGCTAGTCAGGTAGAGGAAAATGGACGTGTCACAAGGTAGTTTTTCAGCTTACTCTATACCTACCACCCCCTTAGACTGAAGGATGGCTTGGGGTGGTAGCTAATTTTGCCATCACCAGACACGTAAAACAGAGAAGAGGGGCTTACATATCTCCCACAAGCTTTCAGTTCCTGATTCAAACAACTCTTTTCTCCAATTCTATTGCGTCTTCTTTACTCCACCAAGTTGCTTCACATTTCCCCCTCCGATACTATCAGTAAGGATTTGTTTTGGTGTGAGCCTGAGTAGTTAGTGCCTGCACAAAGCACCTAACTTGGTTGTTTTCTGAATGTTTTGCAGTGGGTACTGAGATGGTGATGGTGGATGAAATCCCTTTTCCTCCTCAGGTCACAGTGTCCAAGCCATTACCTCTGTTGGGTTATGGTAAACCATGCTGATTTTGATCTTTCTCTTACTCTTTCCGCTTGTATTGCCTTGTTAAAAGCGGAAAATAATTGGTGCTTTCTGCAACAGGAATCACGGATATTGAGATCCACTTCCTCCAGATTAAGTTCACCGCAATTGGAGTTTACTTGGATCCAGAAGTCGTGGCACATCTGCAAAAATGGAAGGGCAAAACGGGAGCTGAGCTAGCAGAAGACGATGACTTCTTTGAGACTCTCATTTCAGGTATTAAACTTCTCATTTATGTGTAAGATCTTTCCCCTTGGAAGGTACTGCCTGGCCTTTGTAAATTTCTCTGCACAATATTACCTTTTCAGAGAAGCTTTAATCTCTGAAGTGATCTTTACCTGTTAATCTTTCAGCACCGGTGGACAAGCATTTGAGAGTCGTGGTGATTAAGGAGATCAAAGGATCACAGTACGGGGTTCAGCTTGAGAGTGCAGTGAGGGACCGTTTGGCAGCAGATGACAAGTATGAAGAGGAGGAGGAAGCAGCCCTTGAGCAGATTGTGGAGTTCTTTCAGACCAAATACTTCAAGAAAGATTCTGTCATCACCTTCACTTTCCCGGCAACCTCTGCAACCGTAGAGGTAATTCATTGAAGGACTGACCTGGAAATTAGTACCCCTCCCTCCCATTAATTGGATTCTCGTGATTTGAACTTTTGTGATTTTCTAAGTAAGTTTGTTAGGTGTAAGTTTAGTTCAATTTTCACTGATCAGATTCTATTATGGTATTACGCCAAAAGTTGAAGGAGAAAATTAAATCGATCGGAATAGAAGTAGAGTTTTTATCCTAATTAATACATATTTAAAACTTAATTATCAATGTACTCTATTTTAAAACTTATTTACCTGCATACCTCACTTTTAAACATCGCTGTTTATTTCTACTTTGAAATCGTGGTTTCAAAGAGCGATTTCTTATTTATTTCTGCTGTAAAGTAGAAATCGCTGTTTCATTGAAATCGTGGTTTCAAACAACGTTTTTCAAAAGTGTGGTATGCGGATAAATAAATTTCAAAAATGAGTAATTTGGTAATTAAGTTTTAAAAATGTATTAATTAGAAAAAAAACTCATAGAAGTAGTAGTATTATATGCAATGTTTGTTCGTCACTAATTTGTTGGTAATTGTTTGCGTGGCCTCCAGTGCACCGGAAAGAAGTATGGGAGTGATGCGAGGAGCTCCTGACGTGTTGATGTTCCCTAATTTCGAACTTTTGCCACAGGAATCCTTGATCACTTTTATCTCAATTTTTAGTCCAAAAAAGTACCAATGGTCACGCTATTTATTTAGCGATCTACGTGCGCGGCGTGGTTAAGATTAGTATGTTCTTGTGACAACACATATTGGGTTAAACGGAGGGCGTTTCTAAGCATTTTCCTTGAAAAAGTGAGCAATGGCTTGTCCTATGACTTCTAAAGAAGCATATCACTTCGTCATCTTGAGATTTGTTGAAAGTTAGTTTTAATGACATATAATATGATTTGGCGTTATCGCTGTGATAGAGCGTAGCGCATTTATCGTAATGCAATTTGCTATCGTGATTTGCAGATTGCATTCTCAACCGAGGGGAAGGAGGAATCGAAGCTTAAAGTGGAGAACGGGAACGTGGTCGAGATGATCCAGAAATGGTACTTGGGCGGGACAAGGGGGGTGTCTCCCACAACCATCTCCAACTTAGCCACCACTCTCTCTGCGGAGCTATCCAAATGAAAGTGACCATGAGACTTTGAAACTTTGTAATCTCAGTTTGAGTTGGGTTTGCGAGCAATGTGGAAATTATGTATTGAGAAAACCAATAAATAGTACGATTCTCTTGGGCCTTGCGTTCTTTAAGTTTTTACGAACTTCTAATAATTAGAACACTTTTGGGGGAACCCTGGTTTAAGGCGTCTCCAAGGAGAAATTGTTGGTTTTGCTGCTATTTCTTCCTTTCCATTTCGTTGATTGGCAGAAAAAAGAAGCACTACATTAAATTAAAGTAATAATTTAACATAAAAAAGTGTCTATTTAACCAATAAAAAATAGGGCAAAATAATGATGTTCAGTGTTGATTTTAAATGTTTAAATTACTAGGGGGCAAAAATAATGAGAGGAACAGAAGAATTTATGCTCTAATTCTCGTCGATGCCAATAAAGTTCTAAAATAGAAAAAGAAAAAAAAAAGCCCAATCAAGGAAGTACTAGCATAGAAATGGAAGCCCCATAATAATAATGTATACTTCTCTAAAAGCCTACTATAAAAGTAAACTTATGTCGCTTTAATGGGGAAAGATGTTAGAAAGCGAAAAAGAAAAGTCTGAAATTGGCTCTATGCTTAGCGAGTAGAATTTAAAGGGTTGAATTTGAAATAGATAGTCGCGATCTTGTAACAATTCTTGTTCGCTTAATCAAGTGTACCACGCCAACATGCAATAAGTTGCTTTCAGATTTAATCATATACCGTAGTGGTACTTGTTGTTGTACAATCTAGGAGCGTGGCCAACGTTTTGGGTGGAGAACTTGTTAATGAAGGATCACAAATATGGCTTCTCTACTGACTTGTCATAATCTGAGGTTATTCCGGTGCTTGTTCAATGTCTTCAACGCTATCTTTCTATCGAAACAAAATCTAGGAGGTAGAGATCGATCGGGGATGATACCCACAAAGAGGTGGTCCAATTTCGAGCATTTCTTTTGCAATTCAGTTGTCCTACGAAGCTTGGAGCTTGCTTTTAACGGAATCATTTGATGGTTTTAAAAAAATAAAAATTATTGAGGACAAAGCCATTAAGAGGGCGTTTCGGAATGATTTTCAAAAGTAGATTTTTATTAAATCTGAATCTGTTTCTAAAATCATCTATTTTAAGCATAATAAATTTTTATTGAAGGTGTTTGGATTAAAAGATATTAAAGTAAGTTTAGTGTGTTCAAATTGAGAGGGAGCATTTGATGTTTGTGTATATGTAATGATATTTGGTAATTATTTTGATCAAACCTGATTTTTCAAAATTCATTGAAATCAAAATTTAAGAAAATCAGGATTATGAATTTAATCAATTTTAAGTATATTGGAGCAAATTTATCAATTTTTTTTTTCAAATACTTCAAACCTAATATAAACTGAATTTAATCAAGTTTAACTATTTTTGAATCAATCACAAACACTCTTTAAGACATGAGAGGCAAATAAACAGACCACTAGGAGAAGACAAAAGTAACAAAGGGCAATCAGCATTCAGCTGTAAAGAGATACCATTCTATGAGCACATTATGATGATTCCTTGTGTTCCATATGCTATTACTCCACTTATGCCCATCAAATCAAACAGGGCCCAAGAGTGGAAGTGAAGATTAATGCCTTGGCTTCATGAGGTGCTTGACACATGTTTGCCCTTTCTATCAACTTTCTCATCTTTTGCTACATCTCATTATCTCTTTCCCTGCACAAGCAAATTCCGCCATCATTGGACTGTAGTTACGTAGCACCTCTTGCCTTAACCAGTAATGCGTCAGAAAATATTCGTTACAACCGTTAAACACCACGGGTTATCGCTAGGGTGGAATTCGAGTCGTTTGTATTGTCTTGCCTGTTTAAATGGGATGTCACAGTGGTGGAGTCTGTAGCAAAGATGTTCTTCCTAATTGTTGCGAGCTGTAATGCTTTCTCGAGCAATTAGATAATTCCGCATAATGCACGTGCAAGTGTGGCCAGTGCAATACTACAATGCATCGAATTCATGGGAGTTGGTTCCAGATTCACTTTCCTTGTTTGCATTTAGAAGCCATACTAAAAAGGATTCCATTTTGAGGTTCTTCCTTTTTTTTTTTGTATTGATGAACATCTATCAACTTTAACCTTGGAGTGTTCACTTCAAACCGTCGATATTCATACTTCAATTCATCAATTCTTACTCCATGAACAAACCGAATGACTTATTTCGATAATACCAGGAAGCAATAGGACTCGGATGCATAGTTGCACGTGTAGGGATTTGAGAGTCGAGTGCTCTGAGGACTTGATCACCTTTGACGTACCAAAACGAAAATAGTAGGATCAAAGTCTCCGCATTGCACAAGTGCATACACAAATTTTCCATTCAAAAATGCTTCCAAAACATTCTATACATAAATACTATAAGTTATGGCGAAAGAACCGTAAAATGTTGTAATTTATACATTACTAGTAGCATAACTTTCTATAAATATAATGTCGTATATTATCTTTACGCCTCTAAAACACAACAATCACTACCATTAATAGAGCGAATTCTCTTATGATCTCATAAACCCACTCAAAATGTCCTATAAAAATTTAATAATGCAATCTAATAAAACATCATCTTTGTTTTTGAATAAGGACTAACCAACCTCTTCAACAGATCCAGGAGCATCAACATGCCCGCCTGATGAATTCCCAAGCTGCCTAACTCCGGCATCCACATCCGCCGCATCGCTCGACGGCGGCGGCTCCAGCAGTATAGTCTGCCGGCAAGTCGGACATGAAGAATGTGACGCCAACCATATATCTATGCACCTCACATGAAAGCCATGGTGGCACTTTGGCAGCACCCTAACCTTCTCCCCGTCCATGAACTCGCCCAGACAAATCGGGCAGTCGGTCGCCGGAATGTCAAGCACCGACGACCCGTAGACCGCCACAGGAATCTGACGTAACGCGCTCTTCTTCAGCCCCGTCGCGGCCAAACGCGCCGCCGTCTGGTCTGCCGTTTCGAAGGCCAGCCTGCGGCTGCACCTCAGTGCACAACGGACGATGGAGTTTAGACCAAGAGCGCATATCAGTGCACACAACAGGGCTGCCAGGATGATCACCATGTTGGTGTCGAAGTTTGCCTCGCTGGCGTAGGACCCACGTGTTCTGGCTGCATGACTAGGTGGTGGAGGAGGCGGCGGTGATGGTGGTTCTGTGTTCAGGAGTAGGCGACGGTGGTAGAGATTCATGGTGTCGTACAGGGTCTTTCACCAACTCAGAAAAACCGAACCCAAAACAGGCCAGGTCAAGATTTTCTACCCTAGTGATTGCCAGGAAAGGGAATTATGCGAAAAGGCTAGAGATTTCATCGCTCCATCGCAATTGAGCAGCAAATCGTACCACAAAGGAGATTGCAAATAGTGACTTCATCTTAGGTATCTTAATTCCTTATGAAAGGAAAAGGGAGAGGGGGTGGTTGTGGGTGGGGACTTGTGCTTTGTTTTGGTTCTCCTAATAGTTTCCAACAGCTAGAATTTAAAGCATGTTGGCCGCTATGATGAGATCGATGAGGCAGGGTTCCCTGTATTTGGAAGTTTCAGCTGTAGTACTAACCTCTGTATATGGGCACAATTTCCTTCCTTGGGAAATTGAATCCTTTCTTCCTCAGACTGACAGAAAGCTAACCAAAACCAGGCAAAACTCTGATGCAGATGGAAGAAGCATTTATGGACACACCACAGATTTCTGCAACTGCTGAAAACTTCCAAATCCAGATACTCAGAAAGTTGATTTCCTGATGCAAGAGGAGATGGGTCTCTGTTAAATGGAATTTGGGAGGTTTCTAGAGGTTTTTCTAGTGCTTTGGATGTCACAGATTGGTGTACAGATTGGAAGATACCATATGTGTGTAAGTTGTATGGTAGGTGTCCTTTCATTAGTATTCATGATGATATGACCTGAAAGAGGGTAGTAAAGTTTTATGACCAAGTAGGAAGAAAAGGGGGGCTGAGAATTTGGTCAGGGTACCTGATCCAACCTAATCACATTTAGATTATGAAAAAGAAATGCTTATTCCGGGGACCAAATCCTTCTCCCACTCCCCCACTCCTCCTTGTATACGAAAGGCCAAGTAATTCATTCCTTCATGCTAGCCAATGCCAACACTTGGGATCCCTTTTCAGAAAACAGACCTCAGCTCATATGTCACCATTCTGTTAAGTTACCCTCTAGGTACCACACTTCACAGTGAAGTAATTTCTCCATCTACCATGCCACTCGCACAAACTTGGGCATGCCCTAAGCCTATTCACTTTTGCATTAACGCGCAATTTGATTTGTAAAGTTAACTGATTATCTGAGTTGGGTTCTTAATTTTTGTGCTTGGGTTCATAAGACAAGACCTCGTTCTATGGTGGATCCTCGTTCCCTCCTTTCTTCTTGAATGTAGTCACGTACAGAAAAGTCATGCTGAACTGGACTGTGTGTGATTATTTTTTAGTTTTACTTGATTCGAGCAAATGAATGGTACAAATAGTCATGTGATTATCATTTAGTTCGTATTTAATTCGAGCAAATTCAGGGACTCATATAAGGTTTGTCATAATAAAGACCACATTTGATCATGCACAAAGTGAAAGAAAGCGATCATAAAGCATAATGTTGCCTTTTTTTTTTGGTCCCATAGCAAAAGAAGAGGGAATACACGAGACAAGGAGAAAGAATATAATAAGTTACACCCCAAAAAAATTAACAAAAAATGAACAGTCAACTTCAAGTCTTATTATTTTTGGGACGAGGTGGAGCGATCGGTTATTTTGGAGTTAATCTATCGTTCTTTGTGGGAGTAGTTTGTAACATAACATACCATCTTTTATGCCTGTGAGCGACTTTTTCAAATCATTTTGAATACTTAGTTAACAAAACATAAACTCAAGAAGGAAAACTCATTTTGTTAGGGTTTTCTTTCCTTATGTGGTACCTCAAAAAACCATGCATTAAACAAACAGAGCACTTGATATCACGTTACATCAAATCAAAATTTATAAAAGAAGCAACACATGTATACTGGACTGAAGTTAATTCTTCAAACATTTAGTAATGCACTTGGCTTTGCTTGTTCACTTGCTGGTGCAACTACAGTGCCTTTGATTGTGGAATAACTTGAGCTGTTTTGTGATTATCTCTGGGATTTTTGACAGGGACATGGAGATTTTGTAAAGATGGCTGGTTATGTACGTCGGTAGCCGCGTATGGATTGTGAAGAAAGGGAGTGGCACATGCCGTATGAGAGATTCTGTGGCTAAGGCAAGGCCTCCATGGAAGCCAAGGATTGGTCCACCTGAGTCCTGTCTACTTCACCCGTGGACCCTTTGAATTCACAGAGCTTGAGAGACTTGTTTGTGCCACCCTCCGTTCTGCTCCATACAAGTTCCATCAAAGGCCAGTAATGGCCTCACCTACCCTGCTAGCATTATTACATTGAATTCATGCAACAGGAGTTTTCCAGGAACCTGTTGTGGGACATAATTACATAAACAACACAATCAACGGGCTCTACCCTCATTGGTTCTGTGCTTTCTACTGCCTTGGCGTTGGGCAGGGTTTGAGTCTCGTCAAAACGCAACAATAAATGTCGCAGATGATACACGAAAACAAATTTTAGCAGTACAGGGGTGAGTTTTGCCTGTGTTTGGAGTCGAAACTTTTGTACGTGTCAATGTACGAAAGTACGTACCGAGCACAATTTCTAGCGTAACTCCTTATCTCGGAACCAAATTGGCTTTGAGCTGAGTGCAAATTATACTATTATAAAAGAAGAACACATATGCAAGTTGGAAGAATTGAATCAATGACATTGTTAAGTTTCCATCTACTCTAAAAGTTTAAGTTATTAGAGAATGACCGCAACAATGTTATCATGCGTAACAAATATCGTCTTCGGTAGAGTTATTGGACGGAAGAGGTGTATATGTAGCAATTCACGTTATATGATGTACTTTTATATCGTATACTTTTCGCTGCGATTGTTACGATAGCAGAGGACTTTCCAAAGGGGTTCACCAAAATAAGATATGAATCCCATCACCAACTGACAATGGTGGGTGGATTGTTCTGGAATTCCTTGAGCGCAAGTGACATGGTTGGTACAACCAACTTTATTGGTTCAAACTCTCTTTTGGGATAGTCACAGGATCTCCATGCATCGATCACTATATTAGTGCCGATACCATTATCTAGTGCTTCTGCTGTCTGCTCAAAGTAATGTGGTGGAGTGGTCGTGATAATTTTTTGATTGAATTAAAGCACATCTCAAATTTATCTGCTCCAAATTGTTCACAGAGCTACTGCTATCTGCTATCCAATGTTTCTAATCTCAAGATGGCCTCCACTATGTGGGATTATTGCTCAATAATTTGTAAGATATGGTTAAATAAGGTAAAGCGTACCCATAACTCTGACCCGGGCCAAAAAATTGAGTAAGTACATTCGTTTTCTTTACACGTAAATTTATGTGTATATTTTACCCGTAACTGTAAAGGTCGCGTAAGAGTATGCTGGACATGGACATATCCCTAAATAAAATAATTAGCGTGATGAGAATGAGCTTTCTAAAGAGTTTAAATTCGACAGAGATGATAAAATTAAAATACAAAGTGCAAATCAAATAACTTTGTCAGGCTTCACTTGTATATAGCTGCCATTGTAAATATGAGATGTGTGTGAGGATAGAACTCTCAGATGTAAAATTTTTGGTTGGTAATACAATTGACTTTCATCCAAAAAATAAATAAATTTGTCAGATAATTCACAAAGCCTCCTTCTTGGAGAACTTTAAATTTGAGAAATTACCTTGAAAGTTGTTCATTGAAGATTGATCATTCGAGTTTTTGTTTTGCATGTTTAAATCTGAATTTTTCATGGGATTGTGTCTAGTTTTGAGATCATGTTTAAGACTAATAATTTGGTTTCTACTTTTTGTAGGGCCGAATTGATCATGTTTAAAGCTTAAGAATTCATGGAAGCTTAAAAGTAATAAAACTAAAAGTTGCTATTTGTTTAGTGTCGTTCGGAAAAAAAAAACAAGGTTAAGGAGGGGGTTGGGGGGAACCCATGGGTTACTTGCGGGTATCAGGCAACCCAAGGCGGGTCGGACATGGGTCCAAGAGAAAACTGTCCACAAATTTCACGATAAATTTTACCCATACCCGTCAAACCTGTATCCGCAATGAGTTACTTGCGAATGATCTGCATATATCCGTTTGCCTGGTCTAATATGGTTCACAGTGGCCAGCGGGTCACACAACTCTTGAGTCTGAGCCCTGAGGCTAAAAAAAAAAAGAAAGTAACCGGGCCACATCACCACTATACAATCCGACGCTTCTACACGTGGGCTCAACCCAAACAGCCACGGCGGTGGGGATGGTTTTCTTCTCGTGAATCATGGCCCAAAGTTAAGTCGTCATCATTTCCATGCCATGCCATTTTCTGGTTTACATTAAATGACCTCAAAATTTACAAATTGCTACTCCCTTGGCTCTAAATTAATTTAAAAATTGCTACTCCCTTGGCCCTTAAATAATATTCTTCTTTTTCTTTTCAGAGGTCCCAAAATACATGTTCACTTTTAAAATATTTATGCAAGTTTCTCAAATATAACCCTTTTATGTTAAGCATTTGCGACCGATAACTATGCAAAAGTATTGTACTCGACACCATTAGTAGGAGCAGATATAGAAATACACACAGTCGAGACTAACATTTAATGCAATCATATAAGATGGCAATTATATAAAGACAAATGGCGTATAAAACTTTATGGAGATGTTCCAAATTTATAAAGCACATCAATTGCTAAAAACTTCATTACCCTCAAAATCAAGACATTCTAAATAATATAATATCGCACACAAGTATGACCCACGTAAGTATTTTAGCCCAACGTTTTGCAAGAGAATTTGAATCCCATGATCGATAACTACACAAAGGCGATAGCGACAGATATGCAAATACAATCAATTAAGATTAACTTTTATGGAGAATGTTCAAACTAATAGATCGCATCAGTTGCTAAAAACTTTGCTAACCTCAAAGTGCTTTAACCGATATAATCATGCACACAAGTATAACACGCGTGAATATTTAAGCCCAACGTTATTCAAATCTCGAATGCTCCGAACTTTTTTGTCGCTAAAAGCACCTTAACGGCCTTTTGATATGAATACCGTTATTCGGATGTGTTGGTCAAAGATCCTTGTGGTGGACCATCCCCAAGTGCGAGTCGGATTAGACTCCATGGACCCAAAGTTCACGAGATCAAACACACTGCCCAAAGGCCGAAGAAGACGCTAAAAACCAGTTAATCCCCTCTTAATTCCCGCACAAGCAAACAGCTGATTACCGCTCCTTCAGACAAGAGATAAACACGCAGACAACGTACGGAAGACTGCACTGAGTTCAGATCGACCGAGAGAACGCGCCGAGGAAATGCAAGATCCGTCGAACCAAAACCCCAAGCCTCCCAGCGCTGCGGCGCCGTTTGGCGGCCAGTTCAGGCCGTCGCACCGGCGGTCCCAGTCGGAGGTGAACTACCGGCTGCCGGACGACCTGGATCTGGCGTCCGACCCTTTCGACGCGCCGTCGGGGAGCTTCGAGGAGATGGGGTCCGAGGACGACCTGTTCTGCACCTACATGGACATCGAGAAGCTCGGATCCGGCCTCAACGACGGCGGCTCCGACAATGCCGGCGGCGGGGGGCGGCGGTGGCCGGTGACGGGGAGAGGGGCGCTCCCCGGCCGCGGCACCGGCACAGCAACTCGGTCGACAGCTCGAGCCTGTTCGGCGAGAGCATCGAGGCTAAGAAGGCGATGGCGCCGGATAAGCTGGCCGAGCTGTGGACACTTGATCCCAAGCGAGCTAAGAGGTACCGATAATTAGCACACTACTTTCACTCTTGTTATTTGTTTTTGTATTTTGAAATTCTTGGCTGTCAAGTTTTAGATATTGCGATATTATTTGGTTTGAAACATGGTTTATTTTAGTTGCGCTCATTTAGTGACGAGATACTCAATGCGGCTGCATCAGGACTCGTAAATCTAGAGGCTTTTGAGGTCAAACTTTGATAGATTGGGAGTTGACTTAAGATACGACTAGATTTGGATTTTGACTGTGTTATGCATCTTTGATTCTTTTAGTGGATTTGGGTAAAAATGCGTGTGCTCCAACAAATTTAAGCCACTGCAGTGACTAGAACAATTTTTTTTCACCCTTTGTGTCTATGTCCCATTGCGTCTTGAACCCTTGGCTAATAAGTAGCCAAATCATATGTATCAACATGTTATGTTACTGGATTTCTACCATCAAAAGCTATTTGCAACTTTCATTAAATCGTTAAAACAAAGATTAGACTCGTCAGCAAACACGTGGCTTGATTTTACAAAGTACTATTACCCAATGGCGTGTAGAGGTTGAATATTTTTGAGCTAAACACTGTGAAAAATGTGGTGCAGCTCGAGTAAGCCAAGCTCAAGCTCAAGCTCAAGAAAGAGCTCGAGCTCGAGCTCGAACTCATGCATAGCCGATACCTCAGTTTTGCCTCCACATTTAACCGAGCCTATTTAGAATGTAATCAATATACATACGCTAGCCAAATCTAGCTGTCTTCATGACCATTATGTGCCTTGAATATTTTTCAGTTTAGAGCAGATACATATTTATGGCTTAAACCGGTGATTTTCAAATGAAATTTTGGGTTTTAATAAGCAGAAGGAGAAACAGATATAGCAAGTGAGTACAAGTAAGGCTGGTTTGGTATTTTCCAGCCCTGGAATTGTAAAAAGCTCCTTTCTCTTAATAGTAAAAGTAAACGTCGTGAGTCTCGTTATTAATTACTTTATAAGCAAATTCTTTTCTTGCCTTGGATTCAGTATCAAACGAGAATCTTTGTATTTTTTTGTTTTGGGATTCATTCTGCTTCTTTAGGAGTCATGGACTTGGCTCATTAGTGAATACCACGTCTCATCTTTTTAGCTAAATTTTCCTGTAAAACAGAACCTACAGGTGTAACCCTTTCACCCAATACTGAATTGTCAATTGAGACTTACGATATGGGGCTGCAATAATCTGAGATGCACGACAGGCAGAATTGCTTTTTGCTCTTAAATGTCGAAATTTTCATTCCTAAAGATGTGATGACAGATAGCTTTGCATGTACCAACCTTGAAGAAAATGGATTGTCATCCACAATTTTTTCCGCGCATGTTGGAGCTGGATGAGAAAAACCATCAGGCCTTATCTCTGCTTGAGTAACTACCTTGATTAATTCATTTCATAAGTTGGTTCTGTGCTTTTCATAACATCTATCATTTTCTAATATGTAGGATCTTGGCCAATCGACAGTCTGCTGCTCGTTCAAAAGAGAGGAAGGCACGCTATATATCTGAACTTGAGAGGAAAGTTCAGACCCTTCAAACAGAAGCAACCACACTTTCTGCACAGCTTACAATGTTCCAGGTGATCTTTGGAGTACTATTGTAGCTTGCCATAATTGTATGTTTATATGTTAAAGTACATCACAGCAATGCTTTGGGCTTCATCTGCATAAAGTGAGACCTAGCGACCATAAAATCTGGTATCAACTTGGATGTAAATTGTTGACAGATTCTTGATGTTTAAACAAAGTCATCATAACACTTTGAGAGGAAATATAATTCAAAGCAGGAAGCTTGAACACATTGATGTATCCTCTCAGAACAAATCAAAGATAGCCTGCCCCTGTAGAACTATTCCTCCTTTAACTAAGAAATCATCATTGACACACACAAATTATTTACTTGTCAAAATTATGAAGTGCTTTAATTTGACAAAGGACCCCTCCACCCCTTGGGAGGAGCCTAAGATTTTCACTTTGCATATTTTGACCTTGTCGGAAGTCAGGCTCAGTGTTGGTGGTGATGCCTGCCTAGCTGGTCAAACTACCCTAAATATCTAAACCCCCCCCCTCCCCTCCCCTCCCCCCCTCAACTTCTGAAGAATGAGTCATGAGCCATATGTTCTCCATTAAGAAAAGACAAGAGACTGATCTGCTGCAACGGAGCAGCAAATTATGTAGCCACTGCTTGAAGCCTCTTTCTGATTCCTTGCACATTCAACAACGATTGATTCAACTAATATTCCAGACATCTTTGATCTTCCCGCTAAACTTCAGGCATCATCATGCGTTTAAATTAATTAGGAGTTGTACCTGCAGGCACTCTGTCACGTATTGGTCTACTTGTAGCGTTATACACATATTCAGGAGCTGCTTATGCCATATTTTTTGTAAATATAATGCCCGACAAACATGTACGGAAAAATTAACGTTGTGGCGCCCTACAACCAAGTTTTACGCGAGTTCGTCTGGAAATGTCAAAAATGTCATTGAAGTAGGTATTGTAGCAAAAGGGCATTTCTGCAATCGCAGATCAAGATGTGCCCATTGTTTGAGCACACCACAGGAATTTAATTCAACAAGCGCGAAGTACCTGCAGAGATATATCATGTACTCTATAAATAATTTCGCTTCCTTTTATTGGGTATTGCTTTGGTGTGTATTTTCTTTTACAGAGAGATACTACGGGTCTGTCTAGTGAGAACACAGAGCTCAAGCTCAGGTTACAAGCAATGGAACAACAAGCGCAATTACGTGATGGTAGGTTTCAACCTAACCTGGTTTTAGTCATGTGTTTCCTATACATGTTCGTTTTGGGGTGCTCTTTGTCTTCTCCAACCTTTGTATGGCCAATTTTCATTTGGGAATTTGTCTTGAAAAACGTAAGAGAAGCTCATTTGGTTTAGCAACTTTTAGCACCTTATCATCTGAACACTTCTACACAGGTTCTGCGTCAGCGGACCCTGAAAGTCTCTGCTTCACAAACTTTGACATGCGCAAGAAAACAACCAGCTTAGCAACATATCAATTAAGTTTGTTACTAATGATTATTTACCAAGATAAAGTGGGAACGAAACACTGAACTTGTTTAGTATTGAATTTTAGCCGTCCTTTCCTGTTATAATTCTCTCTGTGCGAGTATTATCAAAGCTGATATTCACTGTTTCCAAAACACAGCCCTGAATGATGCACTGAAGCAGGAAGTGGAAAGGCTCAGAATTGCCACTGGAGAAATAGCAAGCCATTCAGATGCATACGATTTTGGAATGCAGCATGTTCCGTATAACCAATCTGCCTTTTTTTCGCATCAACCACAGCCAGGGTCAAGTGATCCCCTTGGCATGCAAATGCCACGGTTCCATCCCCTTCAGTCTAGCATGTCAAATCTCCAGCACCCTCTGCTTACGACTGGCCATTCACAGGTTCTCTCAGAGACATTGCAGCAGGATCCGCTTGGTCGGTTTCAGGGGCTTGATATCAGTAGCAGAGGCTCTCACGTCGTCAAATCTGAAGGCCCTTCGATATCTGCCAGCGAAAGCAGCAGTACATTTTAATTTTGGTGTCTCCCCGGCTATTTGTCACACTGTTCATAGACTGACACCTCGTTAGCATCTAGAATCAATTCCTCAATTTTTTATTTTTTTGTCAAATGGAGTCTTAATTTTGCGTAGCTTTGACAGCTCTGGTGATACAGTAATTGTTGCTGTTCTTTCGTGGGTTTTTCGTTCTTCCCTTTCTTTCAGGTCGAAAGGATTTATTGTGAAGTGGTCGCGTGTGGGAAAGGTTGTAACCAAGGGGTAGAGTGTTGCATGTTCAGGATATTCACAGTTTACTCGATTGTTTTATTGGTTGGTTAAACTCTACTATTCGTCATGAAACGTTGAAATCTTCTACAAGTTTTCACTAAAACCGTTAAGCCGAGGCATCTGTACTTTTCTTTTCAATTATCTGGAACGAGACTCATGTTTGGTTAACTGTAGCTGACTGAATGAACCAATGTGCACCATTTTCTGTGTGAGCATCACTGGTGCAAATGACAATGGCATGACACAGATCAAAGGCAGCTCTTGTGTTCTCTGATCATTTCAGTAAGTGACACCCTTGCTTCTCTCATGCCATGATGAACATTATTGTGACACATGAAAAGGCCTGATAACTGCCTAAAACTTCAGGGTCCTAAATGTTTCATACCCTACCAATATAATATGCAAGTTGAACATGTTATGATGGAGCCCTCAAACAACACCCTCCCCCCGCCCCGCCCGGGGCCGCCGCCGCCGCCGCTGCCTAACAATTTTCCTTCAACATCTATCTTCTTTTTAGTCTCTTGCAGGATAACTTGCTTACCTCGCAGCGCCCTCCTAGCCAAAGGGGTGCAATTTGCAGATCAATCCGTACAAAGATAACTAACGACCGCCCAATAAAAGAAACGAAACCAAGATTTTGTATAAACTAGAAAGTCGTTGTTCACCAAGTAGTGCGTGAAATATAGCGGCAGAAGTGCTTCTCCTTTTGCTGAAGGCCCTGAAACCCAGCACAGCTAGTTCTTCAAACAAATTAAAGCCTCCATACCTCCATATATCTGTGTGACTGCACATAAAAGAAGCTCTTTAATTGGGTGAAACCAAGAAAAGCATTCTTTTCCAAACATTGCTCATGACACACATTTAAACCAGAAAATTGACCTTTTGATTCCAAAGCAACGCATCGCCTCATCAACAACATAAAAACCAGACCTCGGGGCCCCAAAAGTAACTAACTTGTTGCCTCGTAGGGGCCATTGGTGACCCATCAAAACCCAAACTAACCATAGAAACGCACATGGCAGACCGGCAGACCCTGTGATTTGAGCTGCGTATAGCCCCTCATGTGGGGGCAGTCCGCGGCTGGGATTTGTGAACACTGCTGATAGCTACCATTAGAAAGCAACCACTGATGAAGCTGTTGGCTTTAGGGTCCAACTGCATGTTGCAGGGTCTCAGTATCATGCTAGTGGGGGCTAAGGGACAACCCCTTGTGCATGGCACTTTCATTGTTTTCCAACCGACAACATATTGGATAAGAATCCACATGCCTTTTTGTGGATGCAGTTCCAAGTTCGATCAGAATTGACCCAGAAATGTTACTTTGCGAGTTAGAGTCACACAATGCTTTTGTACAACTCATGCCGAAAATGGTACTAGATAGAATACGTAAAAGAAAATAGCAAAGCCATACATTTTAACATGTCAGAAATGGAAATGTATCTGCCTCTCAAGGCTGAATTTAAATAAATGCTTGTCACTCAACAAAGGATGAGAGTAATGTTGATAGTGGGCATGCAATTTGTCATTCTTTCAGATTTATGAAAATTTTTGAAGCCTACGTTGTTGCACAAAAGGGCTAAAATAACCTTATTTGCAGGATTCTCCTATTCTGATGATGCTCCCACCCCAAAACTTTGCTTTCGCTACTGAAGCTCACACCCGCTTCCGCTTTCGCTCTTGTTCACGCTTCATGCAACTGAGGCTGTGACAGACAGCTGGTAGGACGATTGCGCTGGGCATGAATCTTCCCATGTTAATTACAAGTACTTTAACACCCTTTTTCTGTCATTGGAGTAGCCCAAAGCTATATAATAACTCAAGCTTATTTTTTTTAGATTTGGCACTACAACCAAGTGTGGCTAAATCGCATTGGCTCTTATTTATAAGGTGTTTTATTATTTAAGCGAGACAGAGAGAGGGGGAGATGCTTTATTAATCAGGAACATTAGCAAGATTTGGTATCAAACATAGAGGTTGATAGTCCTAAGTAAATCCCAACTCCACCTCCATAGGATTCACTCCAAGAAGAGACAAGGTTGAAGATTTGGTAAGAGGATCATATTGGGTTGCAAGAAGGGATGTTTTTCAATGTCCCCACTTGTCTTTTCAAGAAAAGAAGCCAAGTAAATGCCAATTTTTCAAAGCATCTTAATGTTCTTATTGCATATATTAGTATGTATTATCCACCAGTCAATTCTAATCTCCCTTTTCAAAAAAATCACTTTTTTACTGTAATTTTTTTTTTTTTTTTTAGTATCTAGTACTCAGTGAACGAGAGCGATGTCCTTATGATTAACGCTTCATAAGTGTCTCGCCGCACTTAAGTTTGAGGCAAGTACTCTTCAAATAAATTGCACGTCAGATATCATTTTCGACTATCTTATTGACTTCAACTCGAGCGCTAATTAACAAAAGAATAAACCTTCGACTCTCTCGCCAAAAAATCGTGTTACGCTTAACAACGGATGTCTCCTCGATTGCGATAAAAGATGCATGAATATTTATTAAGGACCGCAATGTCCGGGAATTGCATGTGCTCATAACATGGTAGGCCCTCCAATCTAACCCCCACTCAATTCTTTTTCAACTACACCTCTCTCCAGTTCTACCTAATAAATGAATATTGTAGGAATAATAATTATGGAAAGATGCCATTAGCTCGAAAATTAATTAATTAATTAATATAAATGATTACCAAATCGTTCTTGCACGTAACCTTGTCTTTTGATGGATAATTTAACCTAATTTCACGCTTTCACAGGTAACCACGTGTACTAAAAGACACTTATGATTGATTTTCTACAATAATTTGTACTGAAAAATAAATATTAACCGACAGTTGATTCTAGCTATCGCTATCCACAGTCTAAGTTTTTGTTTGATGCCTCATCTAATCTAATATTAGTAAATATATTGTTGGGTGCGATTAATATATACACATACATTAATATCAGTCCCATTCTTGCTCGTGGAAAATGTTTTCTTCATCTAGAGTCGGGGACTGCATTGCGAAACTTTGGATTCCAATGTGAAGGTATGCTTAAGAGGAGGAAAAACTTATCAGATATATAAGACCAGGTCTTAATATAAAATCTATGCGGGACTTGACAATAGCGCTCACGCAAAGCGTGAAATATGAAGTGATTCCAAGGTTTGATCTGGGTAAAGCAGATTGTAAATCCGAAAGAAACGGCGAGAAGGCGACCTAAAAACTATCAGTCATGGGTAGAGGGCCTGGATCTCTGGCCTAACTCTTATACCATGTTAAAACATGTTGTTCAGTTAAAAAGCATATTGAAGAGGAATAGAATCTCATCAAGTACAAGAACCGATTCCAAATTTAGGTATAATGGATAGCTTTCTTTGTTGCTTGAATTACTATCTGTAAACAAGAATCTTTTAGAGGTCTTACGTCTTTTGGTAGGGCGTCAAAACTCTACTAGACCCGTTAATCGATTCGAGGTCTTAGATCTCTTGGTACGACGTCGAAGCTTTACCAGTTGAACTAATGAAATGTGGGTGTGGATATTATATGACTACATTTGTTTGAGTACAGAGTTATGCTAAGCACATCGAGTCTAAACGGATCTCAAAGCTCTTTGACACAACAAGTGGACGCATGCTGGTACCGGCAACAGGGGGGCTCTTAATTTCAGATGCTATTGTTTCACAAATTGGTTCACCACTCCTAGAAGGCGCTGTTCTTCGTTGACTTGAAAACAATATTGTAACAAGATTTAACTGCTCGTTCTTCTGGGAGCGAGAAGTCCTAGATTACCGGCTTGAAGAGTACGCTACGTACATACTAGATTGTTCAACGCTACCGTGATTAGAGCTCGAAAGCAGATTATTTTTTTTCTGCACTATACGATTCCGTACTGTGAGGTATACCAAGGCACTTGAAACATCTCAACGATGTGAAATCGCCTTTTTTGACGACTTTTACTCGAGCATTAGCGTTATCGTGATACATATACAGCCCAAGCTCTCTACTAGCGATTCACGTGGCATGCTTTGGGGAAATAGGAGGCCGGTCTGGTGAAAAACAAAGCGATCTGTCCCGCGCCACCGACCAAATATTTGCTTGGGTGCGAATATGTCTGTCTGCATAATGCAACTTGTTTCAACCATGGGATAAACTGTACAATACCCATAACCAGTTTAGGTCAATTTAATTAGGTGCATCAGCTTGTCAGGTCTCAGCTTCTCACCGAGAGGCCCCCAAAGTCTCCGAGTTGGTGCCTAAGGAACTGGAAGATTGTCATTTGTCAACATTATGCATTAATGTCACTGCGCAAATCAAGGCAAATGCAAGAAGAAAAAAGAAGAGTTGCAGGTGAAGAACTTGAAGATTAAATTAAAGAATATAATTAGTGAGAAAATCAAGGGGAGAAAAATGGTTGAGGAATGCATGTGCTTGTGGGGTCTGGGTGAGCTTAGCAGTTGTTAGTTCAATTGGAACAACTGCATGTGCAGTTTGATCCACATGTAATATGACCTGAAAATATTTGATTCAGTTTTCTTTGGATGTGGCCTTTTTGCTCTTAGACCTGACCATGAGCAACTTGTCACTTTCTACTGCAATATGCCCCATATCTCCCACCCCCCACCCCTAACCCAATCCCCTTGCCTCCATTCCCTATATAAGCAATGCCCCATTTAGCTACCATGCAATCAGTTCTCACCAATCTCAACATTCTTAACTCTCCTTCCCCTCTCCCTCACTGTCCTCAAATGGCTATTTCAGCATTCAGCACCAATGTTTCCATGCTCTTCTTCTTGTGCAGCTTGTGCCTCCGAGGCACTTATGGTGACTATGGAGGGTGGACAAGTGCTCATGCTACTTTCTATGGCGGAGGCGACGCTTCGGGCACAATGGGTATGTCACATTTTTCTTTTTGAACATTTTTCTGCTGAGTACGAGACTCGTACAATAAGATTAGGTTAGGTCGTGCCTCGTGACTATTTGATGACACTTGAAAAAAGTGTTGCTAATGAAGTTGTGATGGATTTGCCTTTTGCAGGGGGTGCTTGTGGATATGGAAACTTGTACAGCCAAGGGTACGGTACAAACACTGCAGCACTGAGTACCGCCCTGTTCAACAATGGGTTGAGCTGCGGGTCGTGCTACCAGATTAAGTGCAACGATGACCCCAAATGGTGCCTCCCCGGTACCATCGTCGTCACCGCCACCAACTTCTGCCCCCCTAACCCTGGCTTGTCTAATGACAATGGAGGGTGGTGCAATCCTCCCCTCAGCCACTTCGACTTGGCCGAGCCGGCTTTCTTGCAAATTGCCCAATACCGAGCTGGAATCGTCCCTGTAGCTTTTCAAAGGTAATAATCAACATCAACCCTCATATCCCTCCAATTACAATGAACTTCCACACCAGTAACGACTTTTATCAAAAAAATGTCATTATGGCTACCCAATGCCTTTGTCCCAAAAATTGCCATGGTTAGTCTGTTGTTTCTCGAAAATCGTTGGATGAATGAGTTCTACTATGCCTGAAAACAGCCAAAAAAAATTACTGCAACTGTAACGACTTTTAAAATTTCCTTTTTCGGTTGTTGAACTTGTTCTTATATGGTGGTTTTTTCTACTTGACAGGGTGCCTTGTGTGAAGAAAGGAGGAATCAGGTTCACAATCAATGGCCACTCCTACTTCAACTTGGTTTTGATCAGCAACGTTGGGGGTGCAGGGGATGTGCACTCAGTATCAATCAAGGGGTCCAGAACAGGGTGGCAACCCTTGTCAAGGAACTGGGGCCAAAACTGGCAGAGCAACTCCTATCTCAATGGCCAAAGCCTCTCCTTCCAGGTCACCACCAGCGATGGAAGAACCGTGACTAGCAACAGCGTCGCACCGGCTGGCTGGCAGTTTGGTCAGACCTTCCAGGGGGGTCAATTTTAAGCGGCAAATGAACGCGAAAAAGGCGCTAATTTAATCTGTATATTGGTATCATCAAACTGTCAAAGGGGGTGGATTAGGTCCGGGAGAGGAGAGGCTCAGGAAGTTGAGGCTCTATTGCTGTGGTGGTTAGTTAGCACCCGCTTAGGCCTACATATAGTTTTCATAATCTCTATAGAAATGGTTTTTGAGTATAGTGTTTCTCCGTTTTGTGACTTTTGCTCAAACAGGGGGGAAATTTTTATTGGTGGCCTTACAAGGAATTGAAGGCTGCATTGATATCATATGAAGTTTGTAGAATTGTATGAGTTTGATCTCCTATTCAGTATGAAATCAGTTGGAGCTTTTCAGTTTGCTTTACTGCTGTGTGTCCTCTCTCTTTAGTAACTTCTCCCTTTCTACCCAACTTCATGGAAATACGACAACGAGAGCGCAACTGACAAAAAGTACGTGCAACAGAGACAAGTTATGGTCTTTATTAGCGTGAAGTAGCATAAAAGGTTTGCGGAACTAATCCCCTCAAATTTCATTGTCAATGACAAGTGTGATGATCAAGGAGTTGTGATGTCAATGGAGGGTTTTTACATTTGTGGGAGAGCAACAGCACTGAATTGGCTTGGACATCCATGAAGGCATTTCTACCCAAGTTGGGCAAGAAAATAGAACACCCCATGTGGAGTTGTTGTTGCCATCTCTTTAGACTCGGTTGGCTGAACTTTATTGCCAAGTACATTTTGCTTCACTTTACAGAGCCTTACTAACTTGATAAAGCTGTAGCTCATGTGTCAACTCATATGGGCCTTTGGCAAGGTTTAGGCTTTTACTCATGGGGATTGTCAGGCTATATCTAGTTTTGTTTCTGTTAGTTACTTTATCCGTTTCGTTCGTAATTTTCTGTCCATTTGAACGCGAAAGAATGTTAAAATGTGGTTTCAATTTCTTAAAGTGCTCTGACAGTTGCAACTGCACGCCGCGATTAGAAACTCGAGTCTAGATGTCTATCTGACTTGTCGCCTTAGATTACGTTGACATGGTATTGTAGTTGTGCCAATATTTTTCTCAAGAGGCAGGTATTGAACTTGAAGCCGCTGGACTTGGAAGTGTGAGAAGCAAAATCTTCCATGGAGTACTAATGCAGACATCTTGGTGGTGATGGAATCGACTGAAGCTCTCTCTCCCCTTCGAGGGTGTTCGATTGTCGTCGGTGACGACATTATGGAAGGATGTGCAATTACCGGTGGCTTATGCACCAACCAACGATGTTTCTATCGACGACAATCAGCAATCCATCTACTAATCGATTTGACACATCAATTTTTTTTGGGTTAATTACAAAACTGTCTCTTGAGGTTTACACATTTTTTCACTTTGCCCCCCGTGTTTACAACTTTTGCAATAGAGTCCCCCGAGGTTGACAAAACCATTGCAAACAGCTCCAAAATTGGACGCCCGTCTAATTTTGGACGTTAAGTCGTCACGTGCGATGCACATGCTATTTTGGCATGGGCAAATTTGTAATTTCCCCTTCCCCATCTTCTGTTCATCTCTCTCTCTGTAAGACCTACAGGAAGCACCCTCACCTCTTCACCTTTCCATTTACTTCTGCAATGGTTTTAATCACAGTCGAAATGACCCATGAATTCCCACCATTTTTTCGAGTCTACAAAGATGGTCGCGTTGAACACTACCCAGAAAGCCCTTACATTGAACCAGCCCTCGATCCCGGAACGGGCGTCGAGGCAAAGGACGTCGTGATCTCGCCAGAACCCAGCATCAAGGCACGAGTTTTCATGCCCAGAATCACCGGCCCAAAAGAGAAGCTTCCTCTGGTTCTCCATTACCACGGTGGAGCCTTATATGTCGGATCACCCTTCAATGCCGTAACCCTCAACTTTTAACCTCCTTCGTCTCACTGGCCCGGGTCATAGTTGTGTTCGTCGACTACATGCTGGCTCCAGAGAACCCGCTGCCAATCCCTTACGAGGACTCCTGGGCCTCAATGCAATGGGTTGTAGCTCATTTCAGTGGGGAAGGACCTGTCCGTGGGCCAGCCCAAGTCTAAGTCCAAGATCACCCACCTTGTCTTCTACACCACCTCCGACGTCGACATACTTGGCGTCGACTACAAGTTCACCAAGCTCCTCGGCCTCCGCCCCTCCATCAAGAGGCTGATGCTAAACCGAATTCCGTTGACAAGATTGATGCTCAACATGTGGCACGAGGATAATACTTAAACCTATGACAAGAATAAACATTATAGTCCTACTAAACATATATTGAGCAAATTTGTGCTATGTTTGTTTATTGTTTTCTTCGGTTTCAATAATTTTTCTTGTTTGGTTATTATTTTTAAAAAGATTTTGTCAAATTCATCATTCTCGTGATAACCAAATTCCGAAAATCTCAGACTTAGCGAGTTTCCCACCAATCAACTTCTTACACGTATCCTTGTACTTAACCTTTTCAGTTCCAGTCCTTCGACTGAAATGAAAAAAGTCAAAATGAAATGAAATGTTGACCACCAATTCAATCTCCCTCCTCTGCTCTAAAATCCGCCCTCAATTCCTTGATCCCCTCTCTAACCTAACAAACCCAAAAAATCCTTACAGGCTACATACTCGTCCAATCTCACTTCGACGCTTTTCGATCATATCTCGATTTATTATGGCGGCTGAAAGCAATGGCTTTGCTAACGGCGGCGGACCGGCCGGTGCTAGGGGTTCGACGTTGGCCAACGGTGAAGATCGCGGCCACTTCCGGCTGTCTCCGGTGAGCGTGATGAAGATTCAGAAGGGAGACATCACTCAGTGGTTCGTCGATGGCTCCTCCGACGCAATCGTACGTCTCTCTTTACGTTTCATCTCTTTGTTTAACTGCACTTTAGGATTGCATACTGACTCAGTGATGGAACTTTTTTAGAGCTTAGATTGTATGGAACTTCATGTCTGTGACCTTGAAATGTACTCATTTCGTTCCGTTGGCTCTTCTCTCTTTGACCTTTTGCGATTTCTTACGCTGGATTTAGCATGTGTAAATTTTGACTTGACACATTGTTTTCATACTAGCTGGACTTGCCAGACTATGCTTTTGTTGTGATTGTAATTTGAATTCAATTTAATGTTTGATTTGCTAAAAAAAATCTACATTAGAACTTAGCACTTAATCTATATTAGGAATTCAAAAAAAGTCAAATAGGAAAATCCAAAGAAAATGGAGGTAGTATGTGTTTTGATCTGAATTATCTTAAATTAGCTTATTAGTTGTATGTAGGTTAGTATAACGCCACTGTGAGTTGAAATCTCTGTCCAAATTGTCAAAGTTTGTGAGGTCATATTACGACCATGTTTCTGCCAGTATGGGTCTACAAACACATGTACACTAAAAATTCAGCACCTCTTTTCTCTATCTTAAATCAACAGTTCAACTCATTTTCATCTTTTGTTGTTATTAGGTTTCTACTAGAAAAGAAAGGCCTCACTTTTGGTGGTGGGTTTTGTTGTGTGGGGTGGTGGGGGGGCACAATGGGAGCAATCCTATGTACATAAGGGGGTAATACAAAACTGAAACCGGGCAGAGGCTGAGGGCTGGAAACAAAAAAGACGCTCCACCCCCTTGCTCAGCCAACAAAAATTAGTTACACCACTGCTCAAGGCAAAACTCATCCACAAAATCTACAAAACCTCATCTATTCGTTTTCAATTCTGCCGCTGTAGCTGCTTTAGAGATATTACTTCTTTGGTAGCTATCTCTATAAATTATGGGTTTGTGTACTCTAGAAAAACGTTAACAAGTAGAAGTATTGACCAAAGTTCCTTGGAGTGTGAACTTTCTGGTTCATTAGGCAGTGTGTAAACTGTGTGAGGATCTATAAATGCATTAGAGAAGGCAGGTTTGCAATTTGGGGTCAATTCACAAGTTCCAATCTTAGTTGCACAAAGCGGGGGCGGGGGCAGGTGCGGGAGCGGGGGCGGGGAAGCGTAAGCACCAAGAAGAATCTGAGGTTGGGAGCGGCTTGAATAAATAAATGCGTAAAGAGTATTATCATTTGTTTAGCATAGTTTACATAGATAGCAACAACAGACAATGAGACTTTAAGGACTTGAAGGAAGAGAGAAATAAGGAATTGACTTGAAAAGAGCTTGATTTTCATGTATTCTATCACTTGTTCCATGCATCTCTATCCAACTAGCGGGATCGAGTTCCCATCTTAGCTTGGGACGAGATCCCATGGAGTTCCTAACTTGGGATCGCAAAAGCGAGTTTCCGAGAGAGAAACGTCACCATATTAAGAGTTTCCTGCAACTAAGGTTCCAATCAGTGAATTTTGAACGAGAGACTTGTTTCAAAATTTCTTTTTGAGGAGCCAAAACTTTTGTCAAGGGATTGCTGTAGTATGCAAGAAATTTGGGGTCCTGCCAAACTATGGAATGGCTTTTGCAGAGAGTAGCTAAATCGGGGGGGGGGGGGGGGGGGGGGATATATGCCACATGTTATGGCGAGTTAGTGTAATTCTAATTTAGTTGGATACTTTACATAGGTTAATCCAGCAAACGAGCGAATGCTTGGAGGTGGTGGCGCTGATGGAGGTAATTCTCTCACCATTCCATACTGAATAGTTTTCTCTTTCTTGTGAATACTGTAAAACTGAACTTCTGTTTTTGGTTTAGCTATACATAGAGCTGCTGGTCCAGAACTTCGAGCAGCATGCTATAATGTCCCAGAAGTTCGACCTGGAGTTCGTTGCCCCACAGGAGAAGCAAGAATTACCCCGTAGGTTCAAACTGCAATGACAACAGTGTTATACTTTGTTCAGATTACCATAGCATCTGTCATGGTACTGACTAAGTAAACATTTGCAGGGGTTTTAGGTTGCCTGCATCTCATGTAATTCACACTGTTGGGCCTATATATGATGTTGACACCAACGCTGAAGCCTCTTTGAGAAATGCATATAGGTATGTCTATATCCTTGGATTCGTATCCCTGTTTTGCTATTTGAATATACAGGTAATTGAATTTAATTCGCCCCAACCTGTTGCAGAAATAGTTTGCGTGTTGCCAGGGAGAACAACATTCAATATGTCGCATTTACTGCCATATCATGCGGTGTTTACGGGTGAGTGGGCACAGAGAAATAGTAGCTTTAGTTTTGCAACTGAAGGCTTTCTCATTTTCCCCTGCTGCATAGAACTATATGTGATATCTGTAAAGTATTTTACTGGCCGTCTGGCCAAGTCTTAAGACAATACCGATGTCGAGGATGAGGTGAATAGGCCTTGTGTTGCCTGGTTGACATGGACGATGTACCTTATCATACAATTTTTGGCTTGCAAAGCAATTTAAGTTCGCAGATCTTGAATGGATTTGTGGCACATTCCATTTACTTCAGGGAGAGTGACGACCAGTTCTGTTTTATATCCTATTGTTTCAGGTATCCTTACGACGAAGCTGCCAGCGTGGCTATCTCGTCAGTCAGAGAGTTCGCAAATGATTTCAAAGAGGTATTCTTTGTTCGTTAGTTGCCTCTTAGTCTCGTGAATTTCACATTCCAGGTGCAATTTACTTTGTGGGATACCTTCGTGTCATGTGTGAAATGAGGTGATTGAACAGACAAAAATCTATTCTAGACCACTTTCTGTTTGTAAATCTAACAAATTGGGAGCAAGGAACCCGTTTCCAAACAGTGGTGAAACCCCAAAAGCAAGAGTGCCGCTCAAGCAACTACCAGGCGAATCTGCGAAACACTGGCCTCTTGTGCGCGAACCATCTTATTCTGTAAACTAAAGGTTGTCTAATCATCGTTATGTTTCCCCTTTAATTTGTTTTTGCAGGTGCACTTTGTTCTGTTCTCGGATGATATTTACAATGTGTGGTTGAACAAAGCAAACGAATTGCTCCAAAACTAGTTATTGCAGTCGTTGTGTTGGAGTCTGCAATTGTTTCAAGTTCTCTTACATCTATTGAAGCTGCAGAATGATGAGCGCTGTAATTTGCACGTTCAGTAACCAATCTGCTGTATAGCAGTGATTAACAGGAGGACTTGGAAGTAGGCAGAAATACACAAATATAGTAAACAGCAAGTGTGTGTGTGTGTGTGTGTGTGTGTGTGTGTGTGTGTGTGTGAGTTCGAGGTCGAGCAGATGGATGCTGGTGAGTTGTACAAATTTTAATGTACTTGATTATGTTGGTTGAGGCCTTCTTTATGCTTGCTCTGAACGCCTCATTTCTGTCTGTGAGTGATTCACTTTGAAGTGATGAACAACTGAACTTGTGCAAGGAGTCTGAGAGAAAGCAATCCAGGGCAAGTGAACAAAAATCCTACTGCACCCAGCTCCAAACCCGTACCAAGCTGTTTGAGCTGATGAACTGTCTGAAGTGATTGTCCCTGTCTGTGATTTCGACAAGGGTGGTATAAGTTTACAAGCGTGAAACGTTCGATAAAGAATATCCAGAGATTGGCATAACATGATGTGGCTAGTCAAATGGCAAGCAAGCATCGCAGCAATGAAGAGTATAGGGTCATGATCTTTCACCGTCTCCTCACTTTTGGATGACCCGCCTTGATACTTACTGGTGACATTCACCAACTTCATACCATCGGATTTAACCATAGTTAAATGCGTTTCTGACGGCCAGCGCTAGCTGCAAGTGATCCAGTTGGCTGATTTTGAAAACCTCTGTTGGACACCCATCTGATGTGAGATTTTAAAGTCGTCCCATGACAATTTGTATAGCCTCGTCAACTTGGCACTAGTCGCAAACTAAGGTCAACATAAAATACTCGCAACATACAGGGAAGGGGAACACACTTCATTTTTAAGCTATACACGCTCAGTAAATGACGTCAAAGTAGGCTTCTCTCATAAATGGGTTAGATTACTCATGCAATGTATCACCACAGTTTCTTTCTCTGTTCTGGTTGATGGCTCTCCTACAGAATTCTTCAAACCCACTTGTGACTTACGTCCGGGAGGTCCCCTATCTCCATTTCTACTTATTCTGTGCACTGAGGTACTCTCCCAGACTCTTCTCTGAGCTCAAGAATATGGGGGTGTATTAGGAATTAAGGTTTCACATCAATCTAAACCGATAAATCATCTATTTTTCGCAGATGATTCTATTCTCTTCCTCACTCTTACCCCGTTATGCTGCAAACTTCTCAAAATATTGTTTGAAACTTACTTTCGAGATTCCGGCCAAACACTAAACACCTCGAAATCCACTCTTTTTGTCAATCCTAATACACCTCCCTATTTAGTGGTTTTTTTTTCCTCCAAAATCTAAGAATTCCTCTTCATACTTCAATGGGTAACTACTTGGGGACAACACTGGATGTGGTAACAAACCGGATGTAATATTTCCTTCACCTGATAGATCGGATTCAACGAAGATGTGAAGGATGGAAAAGTCTCCTTCTAAACAAAGCCGGACATGCAACGCTTATCCAATCAGTTCTTAACTATCTTCTCACTTACCACATGCAAGTCTTTCTATTTCCGGTGAAAGTATGCAAAAAACTAGATTCTATTTTCGCTAGGTTTTGGTGGTCAGGAGATTCACATAACCGTGGTATCCATTGGATTAACTGGAAGGCACTCTGTGGAACCCCGATCCCAGGGAGGAATAGGATTCAGATCTACAAATCTTTTAAACAAATCCTTATTGGCCAAAACCAGTTGGCGTATGATTGAGGAACCTCAGAACCTCCTTTCCACTCTCTTCAGAGAAAAGTACTGTAAATCACAAACTTTTCTTGAAGTCAAACTAACTTCACGAGCCTCTTGGGGATGGCGAGGTATATTAGTCGGAAAAAATGTCATATTGCAAGGATATAAATGGCAAGTAGGAAATGGCCAACAGATACAACTCTGGACTGAGAATCAACTCCCCTCCATTACTCCGCCTACTCTTTCTCAATACATAAATACTTCATATCCGGTGAATCTTGTATCAGATCTCATCCAAGAGGGTAAATGGAACGACTCCCTTATTAGAAACATCTTCCCGAACCATCTAGCGAAGCATATATATATATATATATATATATATATATATATATATATATATATATATATATGGGAGCTGATCCATTGATAGCGCTAGCAAATGGAGTTAAGTTGCTAGCGCGATCTGACCGTCCATCCTGAAAGATGGACGGTCCAGATCGCGCCTTTTTCCAAAACTGATCCCCGTCCGCCATACTGTCTCGCGGACGGGAGTTTTACCTTTTTGCCCTCCTCCCATGTCCGCGAGACTGTCTCGCGGACGCCTTTCTGTTCCTGACATGTGTCAGGAAAAAGGCGTCCGCCATACTGTATGGCGGACGATCTCTAGGCTGACACATGTCAGGGCCTGTCCCCTCGGTCGCCTATAAAGTCTCGGGCGTGAGCCCCGAGAACTGTCCCCTGGTATCCTAGAATCTATCCCTACTCGGCTCTTTCAGCAAAATTTATGCGGGGCTTTCAGATTCACTTGCTTCCATTTTCAGCACCCTTCAAGCTTTTCTTGGAGTAACACACTTTTGGTTCAAGCATCACTCAAGCAAGGTAAAGTTTGTGATCTTGCTACCGTTTATCTTAGTAATTTTAATTTGTTATGTTCAGTAAATATATAATTAGCAAAATAGGAGACACTTTTGAGATTATGTATATGGTATCCTAAATCGGTCTAATCGTCAAGATAATTTTGAGATAATAAGCGTATTCTATTTCTACATAGGTCTTTTTCACAATGTCTGATTTCGTATCGAGCTCCAGCACCCCCGTAGATGCTAGTGATCCGTATCTAGGACGAACCTTTCAAACGTTGGAAGAAGCTGGAGAATGTTTTCGAGCTTATTCATTGAGGGTTGGTTTTGGCATTAGAATAAAAACTACAAGAACAAGCAGCGTATCGAAAAGGATATGCTCTCGCTTATACGAGTGTCATAGGGGCAGAAACCCAGTGCAAAATGAGACACGCGTAGGCAACGATGACAGTGATGATGACGAAATAGGGTATGCGCGGAGAAGACGGGATTGCTTTGCGCGCACGAATTGCCAGGTCAAGATGTTCGTAAGCTATAAAGCCAAACAAGATCATTGGCTTATTACCAGCCTGGAACTGGCACACAATCACCCGTTAGTAACCCCTTCTAAGGTGAGTCAGATGCATCAACACAAGAAGATGGGTAAGGTCGCGAGGAGCCTAATTCACACAATGAGCGATGCGCGGCTAGGACCTACCGACATGATTAATGTTCTTGCTGAACAGGCTGGGGGAATTCAAAATTTAAACTTTAACACGACAGACGTTCGTAACGCGGTCCGAACCCATAGACGAGCCGCGTATGACCTCAATGATGCGCAAGCGACAATGAGCCTATTGAAACGGATGCAGATGGAGGACCCGCAGTTTACCTTCGACTATAAACTTGACGACGAGCATCGAGTTAGCACAATTTTTTGGGTCGACGGTCGTTCGAGGCTAGCTTATAAGCATTTTGGGGATGTCGTGACTTTCGACACCACATACCGTACCAACAAGTACTCGATGCCGTTCGCTCCTTTCACGGGCGTCAATCATCATTATCACTCCATCCTGTTCGGGTTCGCCTTGTTAAGGGACGAGAGCGAGAGTTCTTTTGAATGGTTGTTTAGGGTGTGGCTGGAAGCAATGAACTTCAAAGCACCGACTGTTATCATCACCGATCAAGATTTGGCAATGAAGAAGGCTATTGCTACCGTCTTCCCAGATACTCGACACAACTTGTGCACTTGGCACATAAGCAACAAATACCCTGAACGTCTGCATCACATGTACGCAAAGTATCCAGACTTTAAACAGGATTTTGACAAATGCGTCCTCAAGTCATTAACGATTGAGGAATTCGAGGAGAGGTGGGAAAAGCTTGTTCGGGATTACTCATTGCAAGACAACGAGTGGCTCCAGCACTTGTACGGGCTCAAAGAGCAATGGATTGGTGTTTACACGAGAAGTCATTTTTCTGCGGGCATGAAAACGACGGGCAGGAGTGAATCTATGAATGCCACGTTCGATAATTATGTGGGTACAGCTACCAATTTGAAGAGTTTCGTCACATCAGCACAAAAAGCGGTTGCGTCGTTGTTCGTGAAAGAAAGGGCTGCAGACTTTGCAACCACGTACAAGCAAAGGAGAAGGTTGCTTGAGACCCCGCTGGAGCTGAACGGTGCCAAAGTCTATACGAAGGAGATCTTCCTGCTATACCAAGTAGAGCTGCAAAAATCGGGCCGATACAGTATATATAAGGTGGCAGAAAAGTCGTCGCGTGAGTACAAGGTTTATTCGCTCGTGAATGACCTCGTCCCTGAGAAGCTGCGCAGAATTTATACGGTGACCCACGACACATTGACGGACTCGGTGACATGTGTTTGTAAGAAGTTTGAGTTCCATGGCATCCTGTGTAGACACATTCTGCGGTTTTTCACACAGAAGAATATCAGGACAATCCCCGATAAATACGTCCTGCCACGTTGGACGAAAGGTGCAAACAGGTTGCACGGTACCATTTCCTTTCCGGAGCACCCGTATACTGACTTTGAAGAATCAGAGACGTTGCGGTATAATCATCTGGTGACGATGTTCACCCGTTTGTCCGTAAAGGGTGCTGCTACAATGGTCGGATATAAACATCTCCTCGAGGTAGCTCAGCAGCAAGAGCCCATCGTCGACCAATTGGAAGCAGCTTCAGTCAGCAATGCGGTTGACACCGAGCCTACGACGGGATCAGAAGATGACGAGCCGGGGGAGGGAGCCGACAATGATATCCGGCCTTCGGATCCAATTATATCGCAAACGAAAGGCCGCAAGAGATCTACGCGGATGAAAAGCTCTATTGAGACGGCAACTCAACCAAAAAAGCTAAGAAGGTGTGCATTGTGCAACAAAATGACAGACCACGACAAGCGGAACCATTACAAGGCACTGGGGATAAGTCCAGTGCCTTTGCAAGACGGGGAAGAAGATGATGCCGAGGATGAGGACGAACAAGCTGCAGTGGAACTTTAGTGTACTGAATATTTTGTAATAATCTTTTATGAGCCATCAAAAGTGTCGGACATTTTGTAATAATATTTTAGTAATGACTCGTTTGTAATAACCTTTACAATCATTTTTTTATACGTGATTTCTTACACTGTCCGCTACACTGCGCAGCACAACATTAGAAACCTAAGGTATTAAAGAATACCCCCCCTACAACACTTAGTTTTTTTTGGTTTTGGTTCACTTCTCTGCGTCCGCTATACTATGTAGCGGACGGCCCCGCAGAATACCCCCCTACAACACTTAGTTTTTTTTTGGTTTTGGTTCACTTCTCTGCGTCCGCTATACTATGTAGCGGACAGCCCCGCAGAATACCCCCCTACAACACTTAGTTTTTTTTTTGTTTTGGTTTACTTCTCTGCGTCCGCTATACTATGTAGCGGACGGCCCCGCAGAATACCCCCCCTACAACACTTAGTTTTTTTTGTTTTTGGTTCACTTCTCTGCGTCCGCTATACTATGTAGCGGACGGCCCCGCAGAATACCCCCCTACAACACTTAGTTTTTTTTTGGTTTTGGTTCACTTCTCTGCGTCCGCTATACTATGTAGCGGACGGCCCCGCAGAATACCCCCCCTACAACACTTGGTTTTTTTGGTTTTGGTTCACTTCTCTGCGTCCGCTATACTATGTAGCGGACGGCCCCGCAGAATACCCCCCCTACAACACTTAGTTTTTTTTTGGTTTTGGTTCACTTCTCTGCGTCCGCTATACTATGTAGCGGACGGCCCCGCAGAATACCCCCCTACAACACTTAGTTTTTTTTTGGTTTTGGTTCACTTCTCTGCGTCCGCTATACTATGTAGCGGACGGCCCCGCAGAATACCCCCCTACAACACTTAGTTTTTTTTGGTTTTGGTTCACTTCTCTGCGTCCGCTATACTATGTAGCGGACGGCCCCTACAACACTTAGTTTTTTTTGGTTTTGGTTCACTTCTCTGCGTCCGCTATACTATGTTGCGGACGGCCCCCCTACAACACTTAGTTTTTTTTTGGTTTTGGATCGCTTCTCTGCGTCCGCTATACTATGTAGCGGACGGCCCCCCTACGACACTTAGTTTTTTTTTGGTTTTGGATCGCTTCTCTGCGTCCGCTATACTATGTAGCGGACGGCCCCGCAGACCCCAACACTTAGTTTTTTTTTGGTTTTGGTTCACTTCTCTGCGTCCGCTATACTATGTAGCGGACGGCCCCGCAGATACACATATTATCGATCACTTTGTTATTTTTTGAACACTTGCCCTGCAGATAGACAGATATCCAACACTTGGTTTCCCACCGTTAAATCACATTGGTCAATAAAATCAATCGCATTCAATAAATTTTTTGGGTTAAAAAAGTGTTGTAACGTTACAATGTGAATTGGGGAACATCATCTCTCGCAGGAATTATGTTCCTTACACGGATTTACAATAAACCTAATAGCTCTAGGCCGGCCATTTATAATTTGCCAAGCAATCCTATACCTAAAGTCTTGTATGCATTCTTCGCTCCAGACAGTCTTCTTGAGGCTCTCAGACCGGCAAATGTAATCCATGTACATGCAGAGGAAGACGCCGCAGTCCGAGGAATTATGTTGCTTGGGCCTACTCCTCTTCAATCGGAAAATGAGGACCGGCCTGCGCGATACCTTCTCCCGACGCCTACCATTGACCAGGGCAGCAAAAAGATTCTGCGAGAACCATAATAAGCATTAAACATAGCTAGCAAAATAAGATTAATCAGTTTTATAATATGCAAGTTACAACAAGAAGGAAACAGGATCTTACCATGGCATCCAACTGGCCTATGCCTCGGTACATATCAATCACAGGCATCACGTCGGTATCGTCGTAGAGACTGTCGACGACTGAAACCGTGCTCTGTAATGGTTCGTAGCAAACCAAGTACCAGTGCGCATTCCCTAAAAAGGGGATTAGAAACACGTCGGCAACACTTGCGCTCACTGGACTATCCCTAGCAAGATATGCTTGTAGGTTAGGGGACGGTTTCCACTGGGCCATGCCTCTCCCCTTCCTTGCATTGCCCCAGTCGTGCCACTCTTGTACTAGGAGCTGATGGAAAAAAGCATCCAAGATAAACACGCGCAGACCGATGTCTGGATGCTCCCGACACCTTCGCCTCAGAATTTGCACGTAGTGCGAGATGACACCGCTGTCTAACCAAGATCCCGGCGCCAGCGAGGCGATCTCTGTCCAAGAGGCATTGTAATCCAAGCCCTCGGGGTGATCCACGTCATACGACGCTCCGTCTTGGGGGGCCCCGCTAAAATAACGGGCTCGGATTATATCGCATTTATGCGGCTTTAGGGGCCTGGCTGGATGCCCTTTCGGATATTGCCCTCGGGGGTCGATCGGGGGATATTGGCCTCCAATTCCTTCTTCGGCCGGCTGATATTCCCCTTCGGGGCCGCCAACTGGTCCCGCCCACGGGACAATGGGCAGTGCCTCGGAGAAACCGTAGTTTCCGAAAGGAAAGTCTTGCGTGACTTGAGAGAGGGGTTCCGGGAACAAATTGAAGGAGGGGCCGCTGTAATCGCCCCACGACGCTTGAGCCTGTCCCATCCCCGCTTCAGAGGTACCAACAACTCCCTGACTCACCCCTGAAGCCTGTCCAGAGGGATCACCGTATCCCTGGCTGACGCCCGTATAACCCATTCCCGGGCTTACTCCCGAAGACTGGCCCGATGCTTGGCGCAAAAAATTCCCGCAGCCTAAAGCCAATGTCGCAGCCTGTTGGCAAAGATCCTCGCCCATTGCGCTCACCAGATCCCTCCGCTCACTCAACTTCTGGAAGAATGCAAGCGAGGCATTAACCTACATCCAAAGAGATAAAAAATTAAGTAACTTCAATCAGACATTTATATTCAACTAATTTGGTTCAAGTCAGACTTGTTGGGCAACTTACGAGATTGTATGCCATACGCTCATCGATCTGACCCCTAGGCGCATACCTCTCCCCACGTTCAAAGTTTACAGGGGCTACTCTCCTCCGCGTGATGCGGTAGTACCACTCATCGTACTGATCGATGCTGATAACGGGGTCTGGCTCCGAGACGATGGCCGCCAGTGTGTCCTGCCAAGAAGTCCAAAGCTCTATTTCGGCCGCGCACAATTCGTACGCATTGGCGGTGCCAAACACTCCGACATCCGGTGGGTTCCTGTTAACCCTCATATCCGGGGCATCGACTGGCAAACCCTGCTCCAACTCAAAATGGCGCATTGCTCGGTCGGGCAGCTGCCACTCTGCGAGCTCGAAATGGATCAGGGGTGTGCGCTGCAACCCGGAGAGCGTGAAGACGAACGACTCTCCCACCCGTCGCGCCAAACGTATGTACGGTGCCCAACGCATTTGGCCCGGAGATAGACGGTCGAACTCCCCTCGATAGTACGTAATGTTGTGATGGGGATCGACTCTCCTCTTGTAGTGGCTAGCCCTCCGGCTGTACTCCCAAGCACACAACCGAGGCCAGACTTTGTCGGTTCCATCCCTACGCGTTGGTGCACCGGGAGCAAGGTGTTCGTAAGACCACACCTGAGAACATCAAAAAATTATATTTATATCGTTGATTCAACAAAAATAAAACACAATAACGAAGACATGATTTATATGATATACCTGCAATAGCGAGAGACATGCACATATGGCTTTGGAGTTGGGCCTCGTTGCCTTGTGCAATGCTCGGTACAGATACGAAAGAACCGCTGCACCCCAGGCATAATCCCCAACCTCCGACAGGTTACCCAACAACGGTAAATATTTCACGCTGACCGTGTTCTTCGACGTCGTTGGGAATAAAATTGCTCCCATCACCCACAAGAGGAAGGCCTTTGTGTACACCACAAGCTCACGGCCCGTATAGTTTTCCGGCAAAACCCCGTAGGTATCTACCAACCACTTCAACTTTATACCACCAGTGCTAAATTGATCCTGGGGTATCGAAGTGAAGAAGTCTCGCGCTGTTCTCTTATTCGTTGCGTCTGATGGAGGAGCAATTACCGGCCGCCCCGTCACCGGCAACCCCAAGATGAACCCTACATCTTCTAGGGTAATCGTCATCTCTCCGATCGGGAAGTGAAACGTATTCGTTTCACTTCTCCACCTCTCAACAAGGGCACCTATCAAGGCCCGGTCAAGCTGTTGAAAGATCTGCCCATGCGTGAAAATCCCAAACCCAATTCCACGCAGTATGCTTTTCTGGGAATTGTTCAAGGTCCATCTCGTGAACTCGCGAGATACTTCTACGGTGGTGAGAAGTTCTCTTTCCTACGAATTATTAATAAATACAATTTGAGCAAAATTTTTGGTAAAACAACGTTCGTAATAATAAGAAAGTTGATAAATAATGTATCTTACTCCACCATCCCATATGAGCGTACTGATATGGTTGGCTTGGTCGTATAACACGGATGGATCTTCTGGTCCAGGGATAAATTCCATTTTTTGCAACTGAAACTATGGAATTGGATTTTACAAACGCTAGCACATGAATAAATACATACATATATAAATCCTCATCACCGCTAGCACATGCTCAATGCATAATCAAAACCACGCATAAAACGCAATATTGATCACAACTATAGATTAGAAACATGTAAAGGATTGATTTTGTGAACTTACGTGATCTATTAGGGGGGGATTAAAGCTGCTCTTATGAAGAAATTGCGCAGATCTGCTTGCTAACGCCGCTGGGAATATTTGTGAGTAGGAAGAACACGGGGAGAAGAAGAGTGTAGAAGTTATAGGGGGACTTTCTTTTGGGTTTGAATATATATATTTGCTGTCCGCTGGACAATATACATTTGCCGTCCGCTATATAGTCTCGCGGGTCTGTTCCTTGTCCGCTATATAGTATCGCGGACGCTAGACTTTTGGTAGTTTTCTCTACGTCCGCTATACTATGTAGCGGACGACACATCTTCTCTACGTCCGCTACATAGTATAGCGGACGGCCCCGCAGAATGTTTTTGGTTGTGTTCTCTACGTCCGCTACTTAGAATACCACTACTTAGTTTTTTCTTCTACACTTTGTTCCACCTCTCCAAAACTTCGTTTTTTCTACACTTTTTTCAGTTTTTAAAACTGAAAAAAAAAGAGGGAAAAAAAATTTGTCAAACGGGGCCTTAGTTTTTTCTTCTACACTTAGTTTTTTCTTCTACACTTACTTCCACCTCTCCAACACTTAGTTTTTTCTACACTTAGTCCAAACTGTCCGCTATATAGTATCGCGGATATACTTACCGCAGAAAATGGTTGGCACGGACCAGACATTTTTTTTCAGTTTTTAAAACTGAAAAAAAAAAGAGGGAAAAATTTTTTGTCAAACGGGGCCTTAGTTCCCGACCTTCCCGAACCCGGCCTAAGCGGAGGGCCCCTTATATCCGCTATATATATAGAACTATACAATGTGGCGTAATGTAATAAATTGGAATAAATTGGCGCCCGTGATGCAGTTTTAATAAATTGAAATAAATTGGCCCGAAGACTTGTTTTAGCGACATAGTACGTTAATGCTATTTTAATAAACTGACGCCCAAAGACTTGTTTTAGCGACGGAATCAACAATCTCAATTTTTCCAAAAAATAATGTACAATTCATAATCAACGATCTCAATATATCAATATATCGAGGCAACAAAAAAAGGCACAATTAACCAAGAAAAAATTTGAAAACATAATAAACAAGAACATAAATATTTTTATTATAATAAACTATGGTTCACAAATGGGGTACGAAAGCTTTTCACAAGCGCTCCGTTCAAAGATTACAACTTGAAAATCCCACCACCCAAGGTGTTCGAACACTACAAAGTCCCCGAGTTCGAGGCCATGCTGGCGCACGAAGACGTTCCAACCCTCTGCGAATTCCTTTTTTTGGGATCGGCCGGGCTTCAGCTTGATTTCAACCTGCCATGCCCCCTTGCGGCTATATAATCTTGCACTATCATGAATTGTTGTAAATTGATTGGTAAATGCTTCCGGTATGTCCTACCAAACACAAAATACAAAAAATAGGTTAGTTTTGGTTAAGAAAAACAAAAGATCAAACTTTTAACACACGAAAATACAGAGAAAGAGAAAGAGGGATAGCCTACAAGTTCATGCTCAAATCCCGGCATCATGACTTTGAAAAAGTGTTTGCCTACCAGGTGCAAGTTGCCAATATAATCGTAGGCGTAGGTGGTCTCCGATCCAGAAGCCATCGAGATCGTCGTTGAGGTGAGGACGGTGGTGTCGGCGGGGAGATGTGGGTGACCGGAGATGTGAGTCGCCGTAGATGGGGTAGCGGCTTTAGGTTAGATGTTCGAGAGAGGGGACGCCGTCCGCTACAATAATATAAATACCCCGATCTGATTAAATATTTATAGCAGGAGAGAGTTGACGCCATACAGATACCAGGGGACAGTTCTCGGGGCTCACGCCCGAGACTTTATAGGCGACCGAGGGGACAGGCCCTGACATGTGTCAGCCTAGAGATCGTCCGCCATACAGTATGGCGGACGCCTTTTTCCTGACACATGTCAGGAACAGAAAGGCGTCCGCGAGACAGTCTCGCGGACATGGGAGGAGGGCAAAAAGGTAAAACTCCCGTCCGCGAGACAGTATGGCGGACGGGGATCAGTTTTGGAAAAAGGCGATCTGGACCGTCCATCTTTCAGGATGGACGGTCAGATCGCGCTAGCAACTTAACTCCATTTGCTAGCGCTATCAATGGATCAGCTCCCTATATATATATATATATATATATATATATATATATATATATATATATATATATATATATATATATATATATATATATATATATATATATATATATATACACACTAGCTAATGGACCCGTGCAAATGCACGGGTAGAGATGTAATTTGGTCGGTTTGAGATATAATTTGTTTCTCATTAATCGTATATTATAATATAGTTAACAATGCTTTAAATTGAAATAATAACAAATATAATGACTTTCGCTGCATTGATGCATATATACATAATAAATCATAATCATCGAGATTACTCGTGAATGTAAATTTTACAAATCAAATAAGCCACTACTTAATACGATTAGAATCATATTGATAAAAACTGTGTAGAATACTGAAAATGTATCTCATTTTTGGTACATCACTATACTAATAGATTATATCAGGGTATCTAAAACTACTTTAAAAGTAAAAATGTATTTAGTTTTCACGAACATTTTAATTTTCTAATTCTTTATATCCTCTTTTAATTATTACGTAACATGTATTGCTATAAATAATATTTTACTATGTGATTTGAGTAAAAGAAATGTCAAATGGAGAAAAACTTTAACTCATGCCTAACTTATTGTACTTACACATATACCAATAAGAAAAAAAAAGTTGTGTCTTATAAAATTTTTACTGGCTTCGAATTTAGATTTGTAAAATTTAATGGGGACATTTGCATATAGTTTTATAATCGTTCAATTTTTTTATAAACTCAAAATTATTAATAATATTAATATAAAAACATACAAAATAAAGCATTCAAAAAGTAAAGCATGCAATAAATAGTCAATTATTGCACATCAAATTATAATTTTACTCTATTTTAAAGTTATGTTAGTACAAATTTTAGTTTTGTACCAAAAAAAAAGTTAGCTTACACATTCAAGAAAGCAAACATATCTATCTATATTTTTTTATTTATTTACTTATTAACCGTTGAATGAACTTTTTATCAATATTCTAACTAAGTAAATGTAGGCATTTTCTTCTTTTCCATTTTATAGTTCACATCATTGATCAACATTCCCATTTTATGGATGATTCTGATATAGTTATGAGTATTATTAAATTGAATACAATTGAGAGTCATTTGTATTAAAACTCATAAACAAAGGTAAAAAGGACACAAATTATTATTTAGTAAATATCTGGGTAGACTTAAATAACTTACTATAACATGCCATGAAACTTTGTAATAAAAAATAAAGCATGTGGAACTATTTCACTTACTTTCAAATAAACACTCTATAAAAAGAGATTATATAACATTATGTATTAGCAATATCTGTGTGTAATTGTTTTCTTCAGGGTCATGTTTGATGATTTTTTGACCATTCGATTTGATGTAGTTTTGAAAACTTTCTAAGACAATCAATTTAAACATATGCGTACAAAGTAGTACTAATGATTATCTTAATTTATTATAAAATTTTTAGAGTGTTTTACAAAAATTTAGCATATGATTGAGGTTAAACAGTTATAAAGTGAAAACTATTCTTACCCATGTAACACTTTGCAATATTGAGGTCAAACAATTAAAAATGAAGAAATATTTTATCTTATGAAGTATTAATATTAAAATTTCACATATGATTTTCATAATTTACCTTGGTGATATTTTGTGGTGTTGTTTTAATTTTATTTTTTTTTAGATGTTGAAAGTGAAATTTAAGGCCTAATATGTACATTTTATAGTTATTAGTTAACAAAATATCACCAAGGTAAATTATGAAAATCATAAAATTTAAGGCCTAATATGTACATTTTATAGTTATTAGTTAACTAAATTTATCATTAAAGTGTCAAAGTAGTTGATACAAAGTTTGCAAAAGATTGAGATAGATAATCATATAATGATGATTATGCTTATTGTCAAATAGACTGTAAATGGTTAATTGAGTTTATATTAGATAATATGC